>WOFM01000569.1:28517-190119 GCA_011428145.1 Ericerus pela | reverse complement strand
CGATTTGGAACGAACAATTTGGGCCCAAGGCTCACAAACATTGGATCAGCCACTACAGCTTACTTTCTAATATAATTACCTACCTATAGTTATTGTATGCTACAGATATATTTATAATGACTACGTAGTAATTTAAAAGTCAGGAAATCTAACTTTGCTAATAGGTAGGTCTGCTATTCACTAGAATGCTTACAAAAAAGCGTGTAAATTTTTTGTGATGTCCAACTGAGGGCTGGGTTTTTCAATCGCAAGCTAAGGAATTTAATTGTTATATAGTACTAAAATCATGTACAACTCTCTGTGCAATCTTCCAGTTAAACTAACTGAAATCTTAACTGAGGATGGAAAAACCAGTACTAAGTAAGTTACCTTGTGTAACAAGGTACACCTACCTATATCTATCTACCGCACTCTTGACAATGTTGTGGTCAACTGGTATTTGTTAGCGGAAAAATTTTTAAAATCATACAGGTTGGCCAAGTTCGCGTTTTGTGTTAAGTGACATCATCAGTTCCAATTCTATTGGCCAATCACAGTATGCCAAGTTGGTCACTTCAATTACTTTCTCATCTCTGAATGTGCCAAAAATTTGTCTAAATGTAGTCTAATTTAAGTTGGTGGACCCAACAAACAATAGAGAATGAGACATATGCGATGGAACCATCAACGTCATCTGTCTTGCAGATTGTATTTTTGTTTATATCGAACTTGGCAAAGCTTGAAGATTTTGTATCAGTGGAACAAGCTCAGGGAATTATACAAAATTACAACACAGTATAACGAATGTTAGAGTTTTTTGAGAGGAAAGAATAAATTACGTGAAGGAACAGAAGCAGTTACAAGGAATTCAATAATTACGGTATATTTTCCTCTTAATAAGTTCTTTAATGGTTAGGTATTAAGCTTGTGGTATACCAACCAAGATGGTGATATGCCACCCAAAACAAACCCAGTTGGCTACTTTTTAAACACTGCTAATTTCAAACAGCTCGCAACTTCCAAAACATCCTCTGGTTTCACAACACCAGGTCCAAAAAACACATGATGAAAGACTAACATCAGGCAAGGGCCAAAAGCCGAGTGTGCTCAGATAGCCAGTTTGAAGATTCATTTCTCCCAAACCCCTAAAGCTTAACTATTGAAAACAAAACATACCAGAATGGCTAGGTTGCGTTTCATGTCCTCACCTTACTAAAAACAAAAGTAAAGAAAACACGCTATTTAATGAAAACATGGCCACCCCTGCCTGTTTGCCAACAAATAAAATAAATCAACTCATCACGTTACTAATAAAACAAAGTTCAAATAGCTGAACTCTTATTGCCGTATAAAAGGACAACCTGTGATGAATCTTCAAGTACAGAACGCACCAATTGCCAACAGAAACAAGCGATTATTGAAAGACGATACAATTTTACGAAGTAAAAATGAGGCTAAGGACCGGAACAAAGCAGAACGTCATATAAAGTTCGACCACGCCAGTATAGAAGTCAAACGAAGAGTGGTCGGCCATACCACTCACAATGTCAGACAACCCGCCATTGCCAAAAATAAATCCTAATCAATAAAAAAATTTCCCTCTTTCAAAAACACTCTACATTTGAAATAAAGAAATTATTATTAACATTGTTTCAGACCTGATTATATCTGTAAAGATGAATGGATAAACATCTCACAGTTGATAGGGGCAGCAACTCGGTTTAGCACTTTTTCTACTGTTTCTTATTCGTTATCATACAAGTTCATTTGATTTAGGTTTTAAAGTCGATGCTGTCACTTTGCAATATTACGAAGTTCGTAAGTTTTATTCGTACTCATCCGTGGCAAATTCAAATTGTTGAAAACTCATAAACTTCGGAATACCGTTAAGTAACTTACAAATTGTTTCTTTTTATTCTTTGCTTCGTGTCCTTTAGTTCCAACACTCCTAACAGTCATTTTTTCATCCATGGCAATCATCTATCGTATTTTGACTCATGTTGCTGGTACCTACCTACTTATTTTTTGTATTTCAAAGGGAAACATCTTTAAATTCAAAATCAAATGATTTCATATTATAACTGATAAGAAACGACAAGAAATGCCAAGTCCAGTTGCTCCCCCCATCAACTACGAAATTTATCCTCACCCTAAAAGCTACGAATTTCGTGGGAATACCTTAACCTGTATAACACAATTTTATTATATCTAATCCTTACACTTAACTTGGAAAGATACACCTCATTGAAGACCTACCTGTCCGTTCTTTTTGAACCAACATTTTCCCCGCCATAAGGGATGGGTAATAGTAAGGCTCTTTACTACCAGGTATACGCATGAGGATGATAAAAGATGAATCGCCATTTTGTGTTATTGTATATGTAGTAATTATAAGCAATCTAAAATTCATGAAAAAACGAATAACACAAGATGGCGGCTCATCTCTTATCACCCTCATACACATACCTGTGCTATTAAAGAGCCTTATAGTCATAGGTATCGGGTTCCTATCTACCTACGTCGGTAGGTACCTAGTATCGTGGCTCCGCCCACGAGGCACCGGCGCACAGGCGATGCGCCGGGGTTCTCCCACTACCTCCGGTAGTGGACATACTGGTGTTGAGGCAACGCCAGTTGTGAGAAACATGTACGAGGTACAGGTGTGTGACTCCAACAACATTTTACTGTCTCCTGGACGTTAAACTCATATTATTATATATAAGACTCTACCCACTACATGGTAGCAAGAGCACTGTATATATCCCCCAAATTTTCGTAATTCGCTTTGGGAATCACGAATTTTCGTAATTCGCCCCTAGAATTGTTTCTAGCAAAAGGAATTTTAATAATTCTGAAAACCCAAATACGCTTCCACTCGAAAATTCGTTTTCGCCTAACTCTCAAATTTAATAAGAAAATTTTCCTCGGAAATAAACTTTTCTTATAGTAATATTTAATCCTAACAGATTAACAGAAAAATAATTTCTGTACTCATCTTTAACGCACCTACAATCCTAGAGATTCGTCAATAAAGAATAATGCCTAAATTAAGTAAATTTTGAATGCCATCTTTCTTTTATTCATCGTAAAATGCGACGAAAAAAATTACTAATATAATTTTTCTCGCCGCCCCCAGCGTTCTGCTGACAAAATAATTCAAATGAATTTTGTTCTTGTCATTTGGCCGATAAAAAAGTATTCGTAAAGAATCGGTAAAAACGGCTGACGAGAATATACACGAAATTAATAATTCCGATATTCTCGTTCTAACAACGGAGTTTTTTTTTCTCTCCCTATTTTTTTCTATACGAAAATAATAGCCCCTGTTCTAGAACACGCACAAACTCGGGCGAAACAATCATCATTTTTTTTGCTTCGAAAAAATATACGATTTCTCGTAAATCAAGGACACGAGCGAACTATAATGACACGCCCATAAATACGTAAAAAATCGCTGCACTGCAACGAAAAATGGACAATTTTTACGTATAATACATCGTCTTGGCGTGATTCGTATAAAAAAATCCCTCGATATCTAGATATCGCCCGCACACATACGTAAGAATTTACGTAACGAACATAAAACATACCCATACATACGCAATGTATAAGGTATGCTGCGTCAGCAGCGACAACAAATAGGCAACCGAATTCTCTACGAGGACGAATGTGCGCGCTAAAAATAGACGCGCATATTGTCCTTCGACCTGTATTCTTTCATATCGATACACATCAAGTGCATCTTTATTGTTTCAGTGTCAATCGAATTCTTGTTTTCTTGCCTTTATTATTTGATTTGTTGTTGTTTTTTGTTCGTGATCTTTTGTTTTGTGTGTGATAATTATATTTTTTTAATTTTATGCAAATCTTAATTTTCTTTTTTATTATTTGCAACATTTCTTGTTCGTTTCTTGAATCCTACCCTTTTTTTGGTGTAGTGGGCATCGTCCATTTTGAAGAAACAGTGGAAATAAGAAATCAGTAAGTACTGACCTTTAACAATAATTATTAATTTTTTCATAATTCATAATTATGTTTGCATACCTAGGTATATGACCATTTCATCTTACTGATGTAAAATTTTTTTTTGTTTGAAATATTATTGGCAAATGAATTATGCAAATTCGTGATACAAAACAGCCTGTTTTATGATTTTTTCCTTTAATAAATTTTAAAGCTAAAATACTTTTGCCTCAATGAATAATATTTTGAAAAATATGCATAAAACTTAATTCAGTGAATTTGTATTAGTTCGTGAACCTAAAACGGCCTATCGCCCCAGGGTCACGCTCAAATTTTTTTTCAAACAAAAAACTTTACCTGTTTGACAATTTTCCTAGGAAAAAATACGAAATCTGACTGATTTTACATGAATATTTAGAATTTTTCGAAATTTAGGAAAACATTTCCGGTAATATCCTTATAGCTAATTTCTTTGGCATCATAGGATAATGGTCAGATAAATATTTGTTTTTTCATTCTTAGTGAATTGTATCTGGCGTGACTAAAATACGTCTTATCGTACTAGGGTCACGCCCGATTTTTTTTTGGACATCTCCAAAATAAATAATTTTTTCATTCTTAGTGAATTGTATCTGGCGTGACAAAAATACGTCTTATCGTACTAGGGTCACGCCCGATTTTTTTTGGACATCTCCAAAATAAATAATTTTTTTATTCTTAGTGAATTGTATCTGGTGTGACAAAAATACGATTTATCGTACTAGGGTCACGCCCGATTTTTTTTTTGGGATATTTCCAAAACACGCATTTTAACAAATTAGGCTAATTCTGTGTATTCGCGAATAAAAAATGTATATTCGCCCCAGGGTCACGCCCGATTTTTTTTCTGAGCCTAAACACTTAGAAAAGTTTACGAATTTTGATGAAAAATTACTTCGGTAAAAATTAAACAATTCGTCATCTTTGGATAACAAAAATATATTATTTTTGCGGAAATAAAAATAAATTTTTTTTTTCGATCCGTAATACCAAAACCTAGCGTTTTTCCTTACACGTAATCAGAGTAGGCAATTTCCATATACACTCGAAAACATTACGTCCGCTATTCTTTCCGAATTAAAAATTCGTAACATTGACCTACATTTTCTTTAGGCCAATGCTCTCGTAACCTAGATTACGTATAAGAATAAAAAATTTTTTTTTCTTGCAAAAAAAATTTTTTTTTTGTTTCTTATTTTTCTTTTACCATATTGATGTAGACGAATGTTATTACGATATATGACGAATACTTCGCGTATTTTTACTGAAAATTTTTTCTGGCTGTAATGAAAATATTTTTTTTCTTAAATCTCTTCATAGAACATCCATTAACATGTCGCAAGAGATTCAGCCGGACAATCTCCCACCCATCCTCGATGATGAGATTGATCTTAATGATCCGTATGCTCTCTTGAATCAACAAGAAGATGACATTGAAGTCCCGGACCTTCCTACAGAAGATGAAGATCAACATCTTCATACAGATGAAGAAGATCATCCGGTTGATCAACCTAGTAATATTGATCCCAATGGATCCGAATATCGATCTTTAACATCATCTGCATCATACCATTCTGGGACATCGTTCTCGCAGATATCCGAAATAGAAAATTTCAGTGGAACCATCGATGATGTAAAAAATTACTTGGTATCTTTGGAGACTCTTCTCCAAAAACCGGTAGATCCTAAGGGCGATAATGAAGAAGTATTGTCAGAAATCTCCGCCATAAACATGTGCATTGATGACCTTCAAAAAATCCCCAAAGGAGTGTCGAAAGAGTCAATTCTTTCGGCAAAAAGTTTGGCTAGAAGCTTGGTCGTAAAAAAATCAAGGATTTTGAAGAAATTCCATACCACGTCTTCTAGTCAACTGACATCAGAATCTGTACCTGATTCTGCCGCTGATGCTGCTGAGGCTGCGAAAAAGGCCGAAGAGGAGCGTCAGCGCCAGCAAAAAGCTGAGGAGGAACGTCAGCGAGCGAAAAGAGCTAAAGAAATTGCTCAAGAGTTTCTAGAAACTCGGGCTCAATTTGCCAATATTGCCCAACAGTATAGGAGAGTGGATGAGAAGCTCAAAACGCTCGAATATACTGTTGAGTGGGAGCTGAAGATGTCGATGGCTGAATTCGAGAAGCTCCACCTTCCTCGTGAAGAGACTTCAACAAAGGCTGCGGGAACGAAATCTCAAACCCAACCTGTACCTTCGTCATCTGGTCTACAGAAGAATCTCGATTCTGGTAAAACGACGAAGGGACGCCAACAGCCGGTTGTAATTGAAAGTAGGAAAACCATTTCTAATAAACGTAGTTTACAACAAGTGGTTAATGGAAATTCTGCTGAAGTTGAAAGCAACCGTAATCCAAAAAGGATCAGAGGTGAGCAATTTCAAACTTCGGCAGAAGTTCCATTACCTACTCAATTGAATGACTGTTCTTCAATTGAAAATGCTTCAATACCTCGTGTATTGGAAACAACTGTTTCGCAAACTAGCATTCCTTTAATAAATATCGATTCTTTCAATCAGATCCCTAAATGTTGGGAACATGAACCACAGATTCAAATAGAACAAGGTTTTTCGAATCTGAAACCCCCAAAATTTTATCTTGAAAAATGGAACGGGGAGATACTTAGGTATCCAGGGTTCATTAATGGTTTCTTTCTCTATGTTCATCAGAGACAAGATATAGCCATACCCCAAAAAATTAATATTTTACAGGGTGCGCTGCCTAAATTTTTATGTGATAAAATTAGCCATTTTTCACCTGATAAATTGGGATACGACCAGCGCTTAAAATTTCTACATAGTCGTTATGGCAATGAATCTAAAATTCGAGCAGCCTTATGGGAGGAAATTACTGCAATTCCAACAACTACGAATGACATTTCTTCCATTCAAGATGGGTTAGATTCTGTTGTAGTTATGATAGAACGCTATCGTATGGTTTGCAAAACAGTTGATGAAGAACAACTCTTCAATATAATTGTTAAAAAATTCCCGCCCAGGTCTTATTTAACTCATTTAAAAACAAATGAAAGAAACGTTAAATATTTATTCGAAGCACTTCGAAATTTTATTTCAATACAAGAACTTCGTGAACCAACTTGTACTTCGGTACCGAAAAAAGTTAATAGTAACCAAAATAGTAAGCCTAAAGGCAGACAAAATTTTGCAGTCATTTCAAAAGAAATTGATAAACCTAAAAGAAGAAAGGATAAATCCAATCTTAAACGAGGGAAAAAACGTCTGAATCTAGATTCAACAGAAGATGTTAATTCTTTTCTTTCTTCAGGTGTGTTGGGACCAGTTCTACGAACTTCGAAGGGGAAGGAAATTCCAACCAGCGTGTTGAGGACCAACCCCACTCCCACCCAAGGAAGATGTATCTTCTGCAATGGGCAACACCATAGTCACCTCTGTCTCAGAGTGAACACCTTAGAGGCACGAAAAAAGTTCTATGAGGAGCATCAACTCTGCACTCGGTGTGTCCGGAAACATCCTGGCACGGCGATATGCAGAGTTGCACCCCCGATCCATTGCAAATGGTTAACTTGCCTTGCAACGGATCACCATAGTAACTTGTGCCCCAAGGTGGCCTATCCTGTTACACTTCCGCTCGTCGAAGTTTGGAAGGACAGTCTTAATGCATATAAGGCACAACTTCCAGATAAGTGTACGTATAATGATTCAATAAATCTTGCACCAGAAACAAATGTTTCATACCAGGGTATTAATTCTTCTGTTTCTTCACAGACCAGAAATGATTCAGTGAATCTGGACCTCACGGTACTAAAATCCAATCAACCCCTAGGAGCTGAAGGATTACCAGTTTTAAGTGAGTTAAAAACTTTTTTTACTAATAATAATACTTCTGCGCATTATTTAACATTCTTGTCGTATGTTCATGCATCACACTTACCAAAACCCGTAAAAATTAATGGATTTTTTGATAGTGGAAGCAAAGAAACATACATTTTCCATACTTATGCAAATAAGTATCTGAAATTGAATTTCTCGGAAAATATAGAATTAATGCGATTTAAAGGTCTTGCTAACCAAAAATCAGAAATTTTTAGATCTCATAAAGTATCTTTTGATCTTCAAAAACCTGATGGAACAACTGTTCCGATTATAGCAAAAACAGTTAGTCATATAGCTGATTCTTTATCTCATCCGGATTTCGTTGAGTTTAAAAAGTTGTACCCTCAATATTCCCATATTGAATTTACAAAAGCAGATCATGAACTTACGATCCATTTGCTTATTGGAAACGATTATATGTGGTCCTTCGTGAGGAAAATTGTACAAATATCTCCTACTTTAACCCTAATTGAAACTGACTTCGGTCATATGTTAGGTGGCACAGTAGTTCCTTTATCTGAAAGTGATGTTTTTATTCCAACATTTTTAACCTCTCCACAGAGTGTCGAAAATTTTTGGAAACTCGATACTTTGGGTATCGAATCCAACAATCTTGTTGAGGCTGAAGCGGAAGCTGAAGCACTTAGATTATTTTACAAAAACGTTCGTTTAGTAAATAATCGTTATCAGATTAGATGGTTGTATAGGTTTAACCCTCCACCATTACAAGATAACTATAGGCTTGCAATCAAAAGATTAGACCAGCAAGTTCCTAAAATGAAACAGAACCTCGAGTTCTTCCATCTCTATGATCAGTATTTTCAATCACTGGTTAAATTAGAAATGATCGAACCAATAGAACATGAACGTCCTGGTGAGTTGATACATTATCTTCCTCACAAAGGCATTTATGATCCAACGAAAAGCACACCACTTCGTGTTGTCTTTGATGGTTCAGCAAAATCAAAAACTTCTAATCATTCTCTAAATGATTGCATGTATAAAGGTGCGATTCTTTTGGCAGATCTAGTATCCATTCTCATAAGTTTCCGCAAAAATCCTTTTGCAGTTGTAGCCGACATTCGTAAAGCGTTTCATC
Organism: Ericerus pela; assembly: GCA_011428145.1. Taxonomy (NCBI): domain Eukaryota; kingdom Metazoa; phylum Arthropoda; class Insecta; order Hemiptera; family Coccidae; genus Ericerus; species Ericerus pela. The sequence continues at coordinate 181,180 of WOFM01000569.1, read as the reverse complement.
AGATCAGCCTTCACCCAGAAGATAGAGATGTAACTCGATTCTTTTGGATGAAAGATCCTCATAAACCTTTAGACCTTAAAAATCTAATTGTTTATCGCTTTTGTCGAGTCCCATTCGGAATTGTAACAGCACCATTTCTCTTGGCTGCAGTCTTATTACATCATTTTCAAATGGTTGATAAGAAATTCCATGATAGTTTTCTTCAACAATTCTATGTGGATAACTTGGCAACTTCTTTGCCAACTTATGAAGCTTTAAAAGAATTGTATGTCAAATCAAACAAGTTGTTTAGTGACATTTCTATGGAACTTGCCCTTTGGGGTACTAACTGTGTTCCGCTTAGAAAGGAATTTGATCCTTCGAGATCTTTGGACAAACCACTAGTCAAAGTATTAGGTTTAGTTTGGGACATGGATAATGATATCATGTACATTCCCACTCCTAAAGCCCTAACTGCTTGTTGGACTAAACGTTTGTTTTTAAAAGTGATGTCCTCCTTTTATGATCCGTTAGGATGGTTCGCCCCAGCTTTTATACCATCTCGATCATTCATAAAAATACTTTGGTCGGAAGGCCTAAAGTGGGATGAACCCATCCCGACTAAGTTACAATCAGTAGCATCTGATATCTTAAATGATTTGATGCAATGTACTAATTATTGCCTACCCAGACAATTGTACATAGGGACTTACGACCCCGATACATGTCAATTACATGTATTCACTGATGCCTCTAAAACAGCGTTTTCAATGGTCATCTATATTCGCTTCTATAATAAGAATTTAAACACTTATTCGGTACGCTTTCTGTTAGGAAAATCACGCGTCACCCCTATGAAGCCTATTACAATTCCGAAACTAGAATTGTTAGGTGCCTTAATTGGTGCTAGAGGTTTGCGTACCACTCCCAAACCGATGGACTTGTCAAATTCACCGACATTTTTATGGTCCGACAGTAAGTGCGTTTTGACGTGGTTACTGGAAAGAAAAATTTTACCTCAATTTGTTGCAAATCGAGTATCTGAAATCAAGAGTATTCCAGCCGTAGAATATCGCTACGTTCCGTCAGCTGAAAACCCAGCCGACATTGGATCCAGAGGATCTGTAGTAAATGATTTGGTTACATCCCTTTGGTGGACAGGACCTGAGTGGTTAAGTCAGGATTGCATCTCATGGCCAAAAACCGATTTGCATGTGATTCAATCACTTCCAGATTTGTCTGAAGATGAATACTCTACTCCAGTATTTTGTACACTTAGAGATTCATTAAACTTTTCCTCAACATTATCTGCTTCAATTCCTGAGATTTCAGATGACATTTTCGATAAACATCGTACAGCAAAGTTGAGAAGAATTAAAAATTCTAAGAAAAGATTTATTCCGCAATTTTTTATAAATTCGCAAACCAATGAATTTGAAATTCAGATACCGGTCTCACAACCGATTCCTTCACAGGAAACGGAAGTGATAACAAACCCATCCTCTCAACCTGTAGATTTGTCAGCTAAATCAGAAAAAGGTTTGAAAACCCAAATAACTTCTTATTCAAATTTCATCCATCCTCCTAGGAATACACCGTTTGGAATTGAAATTGAGAAATTTAATTCTCTGAAAAAGTTAGTTAAAACATTTTCGCAATGTATCAGGGCAATCCGACGTTTTAATCAACGAAGGATTAAGAGGAAACGTTTGTTAACACCCTATGCAATAGTTGGAAATAATTTTCACTTTGCATTACTTTGTTTCATATATGCGGATCAAAAGAAATATTTTTCGAAATTATTTGAAATACTCCTAGGAGATAATCCGCCCGAACATGTAGCATATGAAAAATTTCATATTTGTTTGGACCCTTCGGGAATTATACGTCTGAAAAATTATCTTCCAGAAATTCCTTATGCTAAGGATATGTTATCCCCTATTCTTATGCACCATAAGTCATATTTGACTGAACTAATTTTGATGCATACCCATCATAAATTAGTACATGCCGGAAATAAATTTACAATGTCTGATTTCCGTAGACACTACTTCCTGCCTAGAGCACTGAAAGTGTTACCGCAAATTTTGAAAAAATCTTGCGTGTTGTGTAAGAAATCTGAGAACAGACCGTTCAAGCAACCGACGCATTCGTCATTGCCAGATTTTCGTCTTATACCATTTACCCATCCTTTTACCTATACAGGTGTGGATATATTTGGTCCTTTCTCTGTATTTGATAATTATTTACCAAAGAGAAAATGTAGGTTGGCTACACCAACTACGCCCATCTATAAAAAATGGGTTTTAGTCTTTACGTGTCTCTCTACAAGAGCCGTTTATTTGATCTCAGTATCATCTTTGACTACTACAGAAATATGGACTGCATTTCTGACCTTTTTTGCAGATAAAGGAACGCCTAAAGCAATCTTATCTGATAATGCCGCACAATTTCAATTACTCTCGGTATATCTACCAGAGTATTGGTCTACCTTTTCAGAAGAAAATGAAGTGAAAGACAATCTAGAATTGAAAGGCATTAAATGGCACTTTATACCCGCTAAAGCGCCATGGTATGGAGGCGTATATGAACGCATCATAGGAATTATAAAACAAGTCTTTTTCCGTATACACGGACATAATTCTATCTATGCCCATACTTTTCAAGCTAGCTTGAAGGACATTCAGACTATGGTCAATGAACGTCCATTATGCCCATCTTCGGATGAAGTAGGTCAAAATACTTTGACACCTTCGCATTTTCTTCATGCGAATCTCGGGTCTTTGACAATCCCGATTGGTCAGACAGTAGAGGATAATACTCCTACAGTCAATCAACTCCAGAAATTATGGAAACTTGACCAAGAATATCTTTCCAAACTTTGGTTATCATGGAAAAGGGAATATCTTTTATATCTAAGAGATAGACCACCAAGACCGATACCAAATGCGTATCGCACGGTGCCATTTCAACCTGAAATAGGAGACATTGTCCATGTCCTGGACTATATGTCGAAACCGGGAGTATATAAACTCGCGAAAGTCCTAGGACTTGAGAAGTCACATGATGGAAAGGTCCGACATGCGCAAATTCAGTTCTCGAGTAAAAAAGTGTCTACCCGACCTTTAAAATTTCTAGCTCCCTTAGAACTAAGAATAAAGGATACTATAATGAGAAACTAGTTTCAACATTATCCGCAATTTTCAAGATTACCTGACACATGACACATATAGGATAGGTTATTCAGTAATTTCTTATAAATTTAGATGATGACCTACACTGTCTTTAGGGGGAAGCCTAAGTTAGATACTATGTTGATAAAAAGGCATACTTCTAATTTTTGGCACCCACTATTGTTGTCAATGCACCTCACGAAGGATCGCGGGCAATAGGTGACAGAGCGCGCAACTATACCATTCAATGAATGAGCTACCGACTTGCTAACTCCCCTTTCTTCCTTTCCAGAATCCTTCATCTATGGTACCGACTCTTCATAAATTTCTTATTTTTTTTTGCTGTCCGGCAGTCGACGGAAGAGAAGAAAACTTTATTTAACAGAAAAAAGTTCTTTTCTTTGTTGTTTTTCTTTCTCTTTTTTAGAATAATTTAGTATTATTTCCTATTTTTGTACCAACATTTTTTATTTTTTCAATAAAATTGTTTGTTTGTACATGTCATGTATAATTAAAATTTTAGTTTTTCAGGAACAATCTTGGAAGGTGGCCTCCGAAGGCTATCTTCGCACACCGCCCCCAGTATCGTGGCTCCGCCCACGAGGCACCGGCGCACAGGCGATGCGCCGGGGTTCTCCCACTACCTCCGGTAGTGGACATACTGGTGTTGAGGCAACGCCAGTTGTGAGAAACATGTACGAGGTACAGGTGTGTGACTCCAACAACATTTTACTGTCTCCTGGACGTTAAACTCATATTATTATATATAAGACTCTACCCACTACACCTAGTTCTTACTAGGAGTGAGCAAGATCCGAAACTCGAATTATTTTTATTTGATGGATCCGTGATCCGTTTTCTGAGAAAAGATCCGAAGGATCTGTTCGGATCCATTTCTCAAGATCCGTTTTTTCGGTTTTTCAAAAAAAAATATACCAAAAAAAAATGGAAAATAAGAAATGTAGGTACCTACTTTAGAATTATTTATTATTTTATTTTTTCGAAATTGATGAAAAACATGTTTCGTTTTCAAATCATCCACAAGATCCTCGCAAATGATCCGAACGGATTCTTTTTTTTTCACAGATGATCCGTGATCCGGATTCGAATCAACTTTTGGGGAGTGAATTGTGGTCCGGACACGAATCACTTTTTTTTAAATTGAAAAGGATTAGTGACCCGAATCATTTTTTTTCGTGATCTTGCCCACTCCTATTCGGAACCCATCGAGCAAATTCACCAATACTTTTTTTGCTGTTGTTATTTTAAGTTCCTTTCTTCGCACCAGTCCTCACATCGACACTATAAAGGCTCTGCCGTTGGGCCATTTTCAGACTTTTCACAATCTGCGCGTTCGTCGCTCTATATTCGAGAATGCTAATGAATTTAGGGGCACATTTTTCAAGAGGGAGAGAAAAATACAAAGTCGTAGAGGTGTGACCAAGTGGGCAATGGGGGTACAGGGTTGTAGGGGTGTAGGGGTGCAAGGGTGCAGGTGTGCAGGGGTGCAGGGGTGCAGGGGTGAAGGGGTGCAGGGGTGCAGGGATGCAGGGGTGCGGGGGTGCGGGGGTGCGGGGGTGCAGGGGTGCGGGGGTGCAGGGGTGAAGGGGTGCAGGGGTGCAGGGGTGCAGGGGTGCGGGGGTGCAGGGGTGCGGGGCTGCAGGGTTGCGAAACAGTAAAAAGGCTGCGAACTGGAACGGCGTAACAATCGCGCAATAAGCCAAATCGTATTATTAACTTATCGAATTATCGCGTGCGCTACTCGCAGATGAAAACGCCGCGTTTGTTTGTTTTTAAATTAGGCTTCATTAATAAAACGATAAATGCTGTACGTAGCCGGCTCAGCTTTGGCCAAAGCTCTATAAACGTTTTACGCGGATGCGTTTGTTGGCAGAGGAACCGAGTAGGCGCCCACAATAATTTATTGCGTATGCGAATTGCGAATAAAGCCACACCGTGCTACTCTACCTTATTTGTAGGCTGCAGATACGATTTTTGTCGGTTTCTAGGCTAACCTATCGCTCGCTTATATTGTCGACTTTCTGTAGAAATTGAGCAAGGAGGCAGTTAATACCCTGAAGTGCGGATCGCCGTTTTGTCTGCGGTCTCCTCTCTACCGATGTAGGTATCTGCCTACTTTTGATCTTAACGAAACATCACCAAGACGAACAACGTATTTTTTTTACACTTGTTAAAAAAACTTTTAAATGTTGGATAATTTTTGTGTACTACAGTCTGCGTACTTACGTAATACATTTTCGCTAACGTACACCTACTTGCGTGTGAGGTAGATACGATCAGAGCTTCGGTAAAAAATTTCGAACCCAAGAAGAATAAGCTGACGGGCCCTCTCTGGGCCAATAGCAGAACTCGCCTCAAGGCGAGGGTTATAAACTAAGAAAAGGATTTTGCAAGCGGAGCAACCAAAAAAATTTGTAGGTGTTTTTAGCCTTCTAGAAAGTGTAGGTACATATTTTAGTGGTTTCTTTAGCCTCGGGGGGGGGGAGATTTTACACCTGAAAACTCCAATGGATCAGTCTTGAAGCTCTCTTTAACCACATACTAAAAAATCGCTCTTTATTTCAAAATTTGGGCATTGTTAGGTATTATAAGATAATATTCTATATTATTACGAATTTATGGGTATTATAAGGTATTATTAGGCATTATTGGTCCGTTCGAACGCGAAGGAGAATCAAATCCTTAAACTGCGAAGCTGCTCAGTTTGCCCCCTACAGGATGTGGTTTAACCTATACTATTAAGGCTCTTCGCTACCAGGTATGCGCATGAGGGCGATAAGAGACGAACGGCCATTTTGTGTTAGTCTCGTTTACATGCAGCTTACATTGTTTAGTAATAGTTTATTATTTGTTACTATACCGTATTTATCCTACCATACATAACACATACCTACATTCGGCACGTCATTACAGGAATAACGCAAAATAGCGGTTCATCTTTTATCATTGTCATGCGATTGCGCATGTGCGATGGTAAAGCGAGTCTTATCTATAGAATAGAACCTGTATGTTCATGATAACGGTGCGTATAACATACAGTTCGCGCCAGTAATGAAAACTTAAATTAGGTAATCGATAAGCTGGGCCTCGATAAGGTAAAAAGGTGTCCCACAGATGACACACAGCACACTTAAAGTTCTTCCGAAAGACGAGATTTTTATGCGGAAATTTGCGTCCCAATTCTACGTAACGGTTTTAGTTCTGCCTCACGTGTGCGAAGAAAAAGTTGAAAAACTTTAAAACTCCAATAATGATGCAAATTTGAAAGCAGCAACTAATCAGACACATACTCGTAGGGTATGAGATACGACACAATGCTTCACATCGTATATTTGTATTTTGAAGACTACTCTTCTCCAAAACTTGTTTTTACTTTTTCAGCTATACTTTGAAAAATCGAATAGCTGGGCCTCATCCGTTAGGTGCCTACGGCCGAAATGTGACCTCAATGTTTTTCGAATGGACGGCGTAACGTACGTAACATTTTTAAGGCAAATTATAGATGGTTAGGTCGTAGGCGCCGACTTGGGTTTTGTTTTCTTTTGTTTCGTTTTTTGGGCGGGCCCCAGCAATAATTTTGTGAAAAGGAAATTTTCCAACATTTATATGCCGAAGTGTTTTTGTATTAAGTAACCACCTTACTTGGTCCGTCTAAGTTAATCGGAAACGATGAAATTTTCCCATTTTATCTTCGGCTCCCCCAATACTTTTACCAAGTCGGCGCCACCGGGTCTAGAGATAGGTGTTATAATAATAAAATGGTAATGGACGACGTATTGGTCGACGTGGTTTTTTTATTTTTTATTTTTTGATTTTTTTTGTGATTTTAATTTTGGCTGTGTACCCAAAAAGGGTAAGAATAAAATTAAGATAAAACGCAAAATTTGAGAAAAAATATACTCAACGTGTAAAATGTTCGCAGTCTTGAAGCTCTGGTAATTTGCAATAATTGGCGTTTGCTTTTGCAGCATGTTTTCAAATGTGCTATTTAAGATAGGTAGCGATTATGATAGTTTTCCATTTCTTGAAAAATTATAATTTTTGGTATAAAAATCAAAAATTAATATATCTTTATGCCCGTGTACATATCTTTTTATACACCAGCCATATAATATGTATGTACACGTATATTATCGTACGTATGTACCTTCCTCTACTTATAATAATTATTACGTATAATGCATTTATGTGTATGTCTTTCTTGTCGACACCGTAGAGATCGCAACTTTCGTCCAATGGAGCTGAAATTTGCTAGGTAATTAGTTTTGTTCTAAACCTAATGAAAAATAGTATCGAGTTCTATGAGAATGAGACGAGCGGTTTAGCCACGAGGGCTATAATGAAAGTTCCACCCATGAGGACTACGACGTATAATTATCATTCTGTACATATGGAGAAAAATTTGCTATATAAATAGCTCTGAACATGCCGAATGCCGACATGGATTTTCATGAAAATCAACATTGAAAAACAAATAACAAAAAAACAATCTGAACATTTGATTTAAAGATCAAATACTATCTGCGGACGTGTAAAAAGACGTCAATGGTTTTTGATCAGCTTTTTTGACGTAGTTTCCTGCGTTAGAGTTTTTAAGTCGATTTTTTTCAAAAATCTACTTATTAAAATTGCCTGTGTATTCGGACCCAAGGGTGGGAGTGGGTACATTTTTTGTTTAATGATCTTCTGAGCATTTTGGCACTATTTTTGACAATGGATTTTTTTTTTTAATATGTACCGTCTTTTGAGTTGAGTCCATTTCTAGGAGTAGTTTTGATCGGATGGTTTCGAAATTTGAATCATATACTCAGATCCACCTTAGGAAGAACCCTATTGCTTTTGGTCCGGATCGGGCGCATGATCCATCCGGTAGGTTAGTTTATATGCATTTTTTAATCAAGTTAAAATTTTCAATAAATAGGCCTGAAATTTGGTATAAATTTGTGCTTTATGTCAAGGACAGTGCCTACTAATTTTGGTGTAGATAATCTTGACGGTACGTCTGATATGAGCGATTTTGTTGCATTTGTGACAAATTAATGGATCTAAAGGAGTAATTTTCGAGCTATAGTCACAAAATTTAGTACAGGTATTGATTTGAAGTATATGTAACATGCGTCCAAATTTCGTTCCTATTGGTATTATGGTTTATTCCCGAGGCTGTTGGAGGTGCTAAGTTTTCATGTTTTCTCAATAAAAGGTTCTCTTTCAATAGTCACGAAATTTGGTAGAAACAGTAGTCCCTATACAAGGACCAAATCTACCAATTTTGGTTTTAATTAGTCAATTTTTTCTCAACTTATTAGCTATTCAGTGTAATTTTCCCTAGTTTACCCTTTTCATATGGTCCTGAGAAATCAATTTTCTTAGCTTCATCGAGAAAAATATTCATTTTAACCTAAAAACAAGCCAATCTGAGAAAAAGATCAATTTTCGCTCACCCCCACCCGCTTTCTTACATTAGATTTGAACACGGGCTCTAAAATCTCCGCCTATATCTTCGTGACCACCAAGTAGACAACTGCACAATACTTCATTTTGCAATGTGGGATAATTTTTTCACAGATAATTGCTGTTTTCTTCTGTTTTCTTATTTTTTTTTTTTTTACACAATCCACAATTATTACCACTATACAGGAAAGAGAACCATCGAATTATTTCCTAAAATCGTTATTGTTAATACTTAGAATAATTTTTCATTAAAAAAAAAAAAAATGATTTTTGAAACAATAATTAAAAATTTATTCGTTAAATATTTTGAAAACATGATATTGAATCAGTATATTTTATGGTATGCTTCGTATTTGTGTGATATTGGTAATTCTTTTGCAAAAACTACAAATATTTTATAATATCGCTTTATTAGAAGAATGTTGGTGATTGAAGTGATTTTTAAACAAAGAAAATCTACTTTTTCTTGCGAAGCGTGCTGCGCAAGTGTTTTTTTTCCTTTCTCTCTATTTGATAATTGCCAAGGATCTGTGGTAAGTTAAGATTCTTGTCACCTGTACCTATCTGTACTATTTTCAGAAGATCGATATTCACAAACTACCGATTATATCGATAGTTTCGATAGTGTTCCGTCTTGATTAGTTTCGTTCCAACATTCAAAAACATATTAACCTAACTGAAAGTTCAAGTCGTTTGCAGGTATGTAGTAGAAAAAAATAAAACAGAAAAACGAAAGATAAAAAAATGTCAACAGTTGTCAAATTTAGTTAAATTATCGTGTAAACCATCGAAAAAAAGTTAAATACCTATCGTGCCACCTCTACCACAGTGTGACCAAAACAAAAGCAAAGCAAAACAAAGCAAAAAATCTCGACGCAATTTTGACGTAAATGGATACCTTAATAACTGAAGCGACTCAATTCGTTTTCGATATAAGTACCTACCTACCTGCCTATAAGGACCTACCCTATAATGCGAATGGGAAAGAAAACTCGACTGTATGTTTAGAGTCGAAAAGGAGGAGTCGATTAATTCGCTATCAAATAAAACTAAAGAAAAACGACTAAAAGGTTAAGATGTGGAAAGGGTTTGGTAAGGAGGGTAAGGGGGCATAGGCTAAAAGGTTAAACGAATCCTATATTTGTTTCGGGGTTTTTCTCACAAAAGCAATAGGGGGACGAGATTGGGACTGTAGCTACTTCATTAAGATAATGAAATTTTCGCGCCTCTTTTTTCTTTTTTCCTTTTTTTTTTTTTTTCCAACAAATTGCCGAGCTTAAAGAGGAGGGTCGAGGGGATGTGCATAGAAAAGGAAAAAGAGAGGAGTAGACGGAGAGAAATACCGCGTCTTGGCTTCACTCTCGCTCTCAGCCGTTTGCCAGAGAGAGCTTTAATTAATTATTATAACGGGTCGTTTTCAAAAACGACTTAAAAGCGCGTCGCGGATTTAGGCAACACCCTCCCCTCCCTCCATCGCACCCTCACCCCAACCAAGCTGCCGATACAACCGTAAGCTTTCGGACCTTCTTCTTCTTCTTCTACTTCTTGTACTTTTTTTTTTTCCTACTCAACCGAATCCTACCCCCACCAACACCGCTCGAAACTTCTCTCTGCGCAACGCAAAGGCAGCTTTAGCTTTGGTCGTTAATAAAATTCGCAACGACGCTAATTGCTTTCTCGTATTGCGTTTCGCTGAGCTACTTAAGGGTTGGAAGGGGTGCGGCGACAAAGGGATGTTGTCTGCTTACTGCTCACTGCTTTCCCTTACCTGGCTCCCTTTTATTTACTCGCCTATTACATTAATTAAGCGGCGTTCGTGTTTTTTTCTCATCCGCTCCCAGTAGAAAGAGGAAAAAAGTAAAATTATAGCGCAGCAAGGCCACCCCAGAGAGGTAGGTTTTCGAAAATACCGAATATAACCACAATAATTTTGATTAGAAAAAAAAAAAAAGGATGTAGACCCGAAGAAAATGGGTTTATTTTTTATAAAAGTTGAATTCATCGTTAGGTCGTAGATATTTAGGTTTAAAAGTAGCAAAATAGCGTACCTACTCAATGTAAGTATAACTCAACATCAGAATAAGAACGTATCTACGAGAATTTTTGAAGGCTGCATTATAAGGTTTGATCAGAGGATTTAAGGAAGGCGTATATTTTAATGTTATTTGATAATAATAATAAATAAATGAATACTTAAGTGAATAAGTAAATAAATAAATGAATAAATTATTACGAGTGATGTGGAAAAACTTTTTCAAGGTGACAGGATAAGCAGCAAGGAGGAGAACGTACTTACCTGGTCAGTGAATTAATGATACAAATTAAGTTGGGAAATAAGGATCGAGTGGATAATCATTGATTAAGGGGAAGAAATGATTGGAACTAAGGAATCTATAATAAGACAAAAGGAATTTGAGAATCGCCATATCTAATCCATTCTTCTCCTCACTTCCTATAGACATCACATTCATCACACGAATTTTCGATAAACATTTCATTTTATATCAAAATTTAATAATTTATTGGAGGACATTGCAGAAGCAGAATGGGTAACTACGATGCAACGAACTGCCTAATGATAGAAATTCCCATTAAGGCGAAAGATTATTCATGTCCTTGTAGACTCAGGCAAGTGCGTTAATTAAATTGGTTCAAAATTCAAGGAAGGACAAGTGGGAGCCCTCCACACTTGCGATTTCTTCAGAAAAATTATTAAATTTTAACTTAAATTGCAAGATTTATCAAACATTTTAAAGAAAAATCCTCATGTAAACCTATGTGAAATCTATACGAAGTGACAAAAGGAATTGCTTAAATATGGCGACTTGAGAATTCCAATAGTTTTATAATAGATTCCTTAGTTAGAACGATGGATACTGATTGTTCTACACTCATATTCTAGAGTTTTCCAGGAATTGGGCCATTTGGAGGCAGTGCAGCTTGTAATTTGTGACAGGCTATGAAAATACTAAAGTAGTACCGCTAAAATTAGCAATGGAGACTCCTAATTTTTTTACCAGTTAGCTGTGAATTGTTTGCCGGAATGCAACAACTGTACTTAAGAACTCAACCCGTTGTCTGCCGGGGTTTTGTGTCATCTGCCCTGATTAACCATAGTCTATACATATATAGGTATGCATTGGTGTACTATATGTCTGCATACTGTATAGTTGCAGCACCACACATACGAAATTATGAAAATTTATTTCAAAAGATTTAATTTTTATTATCTTATAAGTTACTTTTATCCTTCCAATACGAAATAACAGGTGTAGCCTATGCAGCCAATATTTGTGGTATACATATGCATAAAGTATTTTATACATGTATGCACTCTATCATCCATTCTATACTCTTATTCTATTTTACTGAGGCCGTATGAGTTAATTCATTCCAAAAATTTTGTTTTCTTCTTTTTTGTTTTGCTCAGCACAATTTTGGGAACTTTCCGAAGTCCCAAACTCCCAACTGATGAGCAACTACAATCTTCCCAACTGTCAAAAAGTTTTGAGGAAGCCTCCCCCCAAAAAAAACCCTCGTTGGTACGTCTCTGAGCAAATTGGAATCTGATATTTATGGAATTTATGAAAAGGTGTTGGATCCAAGGGTAAATGATGAAATTTACCCACAGTTCCAGAAAAAAAGTGCACATCAGTGCCTAAGCCAGCCGACTGAAGCCTCTAAGTACATATTCTTGTAATATAGAAGGAAGTGTGGAATTTAAACTTTCAATAATCTTTTCTGATAATGAATAAGTATGTAATATAATGATCACTGTAAAGGGAAGTGAAGAAAACTCTGAATGAAAAGGTGATTAGAGTTCTTTTGAAAAATGAAAATATTTTTAAAAAATGGGAAAAAACCTACAATGGAATGTGTGGCGATGCTCAGTTAAATGGTGTTAGGGTATGTTACACACTTTTTAACCAAATAGCAGGCCAGTCATGTTATACACAGCAAATTTTTTTTCATGCCAGGAATGCCAACCCTACATCAATAGACATAGATCTACTTCTTTTTGAACAAAACTTAAAAAGCTACGTCTTTTTCTACATCTTTTTTTTAATCTACGTCTTTCTACGTTTTTTTAGGGAAAAATAATCTGTCTCAGAAAAAAATCGCATTTATTGACTAAAAATAGTTTTTTTAATCCCGAATTTTTTAAAATTTTTATCAATTGTATTATTTTATACCTTACAATTCATACAACATAATAATCTTGGCATTAATATTTATAACTAATGAAAAACAAGCATAAATTCAAATCATTTTAATTTTTATTAAAATAGGTACATAATTTTTGTCATCTATAAATGAAAAATTTATTGGTATCACACTTGATAGTTAGATGATATTCCCAGTTTTGAAATTTGAATGAGAAAATATTACCATTAAATAATAATCCAACATGAAAGATGTTTGGAAAAAAATTAGCTTGTAGAAAAAAAAAAAAGAGAAGGAAAAAGAAAATGGAAAAAGTTTTGAAAATTACTTTAAGACCTGTAAAATATGATCTGAAGGGCAAAATATGGCAAATATGGTCCAATAAAATGGACGCATTTTAATGTAATCTTCCTAAATTGGAAAGATATTTCATTAAATCTTTGATAGCGATGATGGAAAAAAATATTTTATCACATCAAAATCCTCATCCTACAGAGTACCAATAGGTATTTAATTGCAGTTATCTTCACAAAAATGGCTTAAAAACATCTCCTAGAGGGGTCCTTTAAGAAAATTTTTCCAATGGATTTTCCCCCAGACACCTCCTATTGATTAAAGGTATCCGTATCATGTACTGAAAACGAGTAAAAAACAAGATCTACGTCTTTTTTTTAGAGAATTCTACGGATAAAATGAGGGTTGGCATCCCTGATTACAATCATCATATTTGCGTAACTGTAACTCTTACAATTGTCACTCTCGTTTATGTGTGTTACATGATGTGTGGGTTTGTGGTTATGTGTGTGGATACCCACAACCACACTATTATTATGTTTACACATCAATCCTTCATGGGTAAACTCCTAGTGGAATTCACGCCTTTTTTTATATGTACATAATTATAACTGTTAATTTTATAACTTATGACTTACGAATATCGATAACTAAAATAATAAAAATTTTAGTCATTAAAAATTTCATTTCTCACATTAAACATTTTGTTTTATACATGCCTGTTAATTGGTATCGTACTTACAAACTATTATCAAAAATACATGGTCATCTTTACAGCACTCTTCATTTCTGACACCAGTGCGAGGCACTTTTGTATTGGACTTGCTAATAACAATAATCCCAGCTCGAAATTTCCACTAGGAGCACAGTTTTTATACACCTACAGCAGGTTTTTCTGAAAACCTACTAAAAATTACTTTGTGGCGTTAACACCGATGCAGGTTGTTGGCAATTCTACTCATTCCTCATTTCATTAACTTTGCTAGCATTTTGTTTGCGTTATTACCAAACACACCTGCACATCCGCGAATGAACAAGTTGGTGTGGGTACCTACGTACTTTCATTTTTAGTTTCAAATTGTTGAAGAATTTTTTCGCTCTTTATGGGAACATGTGGGAATTTCATACCGGTGGTAGATGGGCGAACGCTGACGTCATCCACATTTTTTTGAAAATTTGAAGAGTATAGTGCGTCCAGCGCTGCTAATCTTCTTGACTTACAGCGCAGCGTTACGCTTGAAATTTCAGTTTCAAGCTCGTAGGTACGCGCAAGGGGTCAAAAAAAAAAATCGTTTTCATGTTTTGATTGAGAACATAAAATTAAACCTAAATCGACCACCTGTCGGTCAGTTTCGGCCTTGAAGATGAGTCGGAAAGAAAACTACGTATAGCTGTTCTGAACTGAAAACAGCCGAATGTTAAAGCAGGGAGTCCGAATACTTGCAGAAAGGACTGGGTCTTGGATGAAATCTTAAAATTTGCTTTATTCGATTCAAAATTAATAGTGAAATTAGAGCGTTAATATAGCTAAATTATTTCAAAGTAGTAGGTACCGTACTCGTAAAACCTAAATAATACATCGATTATGTTACATTTAGCCTAGCTGCTTGTTTTTATTTCGGTGAAACTTTTTTCCACAAAAATTTAGTCCTCGTCTTTTGAAAGGAAGCGAAATTTAAAGACGAAATTTCGAGTTTCGAATTTGAATTTTTCGATTGTAAAGTATTCGTTAACGTATTTCGGCTATTCGTGTGCTTTTTTCGATGGATAACATTCTTCCTCGTTGAAAATTCGCGCCAAATCTTGCGTCAGCTTTTTCTAATCCACCCAACGTAAGAATCCATCTTCAAATTAATTACTAAAAAAAAACTCTAGCGTAGCAACGCTTCGCTAGAAAACCCAGTTTGCAGATACAGATAGAGATAGTGATAGAGACAGATGGAGATGAAATGGAGGGAGTGAACGAGAGAGAGAGAGAGAGAGAGAGAGAGAGAGAGAGAGAGAAAGAGAGAGCTTTAAATAAATTGCAAAATATCGATAGTAATCTATATTTATATCGATATTAATCGATATTTATACCGATAGCTACCGATATACTGATATTTCCCTGCAGGTTTCAGGTTAAGAAATTACAAAAAACTATTAATAATTGTTGAGACCACCAATCCTTCTCCCCTCTCACTCCTACGAACACATGAACACATATCGAATACATTTATTTATATCTACTCGCGGCTACACTGATATACCACTTCCGCCGCTCACTCGTTCATTTCCGTTACCGTTCGTTTATTACTCTGAAAATGTACTTTGCTTAAATTATGTAACTTATAAAATAATCATTCGCTTCTTGGACGTAACTTCACTCAAATCTTTCATTTCTGTTACAACTCCAGTCCTCAACCTCTATATGGTAGCATCGCTCGGTAACAATCCTTGTACCTGTAACAGATTTAAAAAAAAAAAAAATACTAATTTAAAAATTTTTATATTTTTGTGAATTTTCTTTGTGTTTTTAAGTCAAATTTAAAAAAAAAAAAATCTTTCGTGAATAATTGTGTTTTTAATTTTTTTTCTCGTAATTTCATTTTGTGTTGGGTAACTTAGTTCCAACTTACCATTTTTTTTTCGAGTCATAAAATTTTTTTTGTTCTCGAAAAATTTAATTCCACCTTGAATGCTGTAAACGTTCAATGAGTTTCGTCGTTTGCTGAAAAGGATTTGCCCCGTTTGTGTATAATCCAGCCAAGTGTATCGAAAATTCCAGGACTCGTCGATTGCTAAGTTGTTCGGGAACCCTGCTTGTGTTGCCTGAAAACTAGTAAATTCATTAGTGTCTGCCCTGCTTGTGTATGAACTAATTCGTCGAAGTCATCAATTGGAAGTAAATCGCCTTGAGCAGTCACAAATTGATCTGAAACCAACGTAAAAGCTTCAATTCAACTACATCAAATTGGTATTCATCGTCACAATTCAACTTCATTTTGGTATCATCTTTAAAACTCAAAAACTTAACTCATATCTTCATCGAAGTACGTTCAAAACAACCGAAGCGCAATTCAAACAGCAGTTCCAGAACACCACCTTCATCAATTCCAGAAAACGAATCTGAAAACAAAAAAATCAACGATTGAAAAGGTATAACTTAAAAATTTTCTGCTGAAAAAAGGTAATAAAAAAACATAATTTTCGTATTTTTTTCGTATTTTTCGTATATTTTTTCGTGTTCAATTTCGTGTTTTTCGTGAAACTTAACTCTTTCGATTCAAAATTTAACCTGTATATTTGAAAATACCGTTAATTTCAAATAATTTTGGCCTTTTCAAAATTTTTCCAAGTACAAATTTTGGCAAGTCGTGTGCAAATATTTGCAGCCACTTTTGTCTTGGAGTGTACAACTCGTGACGTATGCACGGCTCGTTTCGTTCATTCGTTCGAACTTGTACATTAACCTTTTGTTAAGTGCAACGAACCTACGAACGCTTATCTTCGCCCATTCATTAAATACGTTGGCGCGGTTTTTCAATTTCAAACCACCATTTTGTTGCAACTTGAAAATTTTTGCCGTTGCACAATTTTGTCGAAAATATTTAACGATTTTTTTTGATTTTTTTTCTTTTTCTTATACGAACACTTAAATCAAATTAAATTTTTTTTGCTTCTTTTTCTCTCGAGCAACTTTAATTATTCATTCGAAAATATTATACATATTTCAAAATTTTTTTCTTCTACTGTGAATTTTTTTTTTTATTCTTACGAGTTACCAGTAGAATTAATTTTGCGTAATACTTGGTGAAATTTATTTTTTTTCTTCTTAAATCACCTGCATTTTTTTTTAATTTTCCTACAACTTTATTTCGAATTATTTTGTGGGTATATAATTTCAAACAAAATTTCCCCTGTTTTCAATATTTTTTACTCCTTTCTAATTCCCTCGATCTGAAGGTAGCTAATTTCATATTCACCTCACACTTTCATTTTTTTTGATTTTAATTAATCATCTTATCGAATTTCGAATTCTAATACAAATTATTTTGGGTTAAAAAGTCTTGTTATTTTATTTTTATTTTTTTTTATTGGGAAGCGTCCAGTCTCATCTTTAACGTGTGTGATCTCTTGCCCGCAGTGGACCTACTCGAGACACACACAAGGACAACTTTAATACTATCGTTATATCTTCAAATTGTTTGGTTAACACAGGTACGGCAATCCTAGTCTTGCGGTATTTGCTGGGGATTGACATCCGTTTGTTTTATTTTTTTTATTTTTTTTTAATTTTTTTTTTTAAATTTCAGTCAATTCATTAATTATGAACACTGAAAATAATGAAAGGATCTCAAATGTCTTCCGTGGAAATGGCTATGAGGGATGGCGTGCAACTATCATCAGCACCCTTATAGGTAAAGGCTGCCATTCCACAATTTTTCCTACTGCTCGTGAAACGAGTTACATTTATACATCCTCTGAAGAACGCCTAACATCTAAATGGCTTAAATTCTTCCAAACTCAGGAACGGGCCAAAGCCCACATATTTGAAAGACTTGACAAAAGAATACTTCATCATGTCAAAACGTGCGATGTAGTTTCTCAAATTTTTGAAATCTTAGATGCTCGATACAGGAATCAAACTGCTACTAACATTATGGTATTAAAAGCAAAATTTCAGTCACTTCGCTTCGATCCAAGGAGAGGTACCATCCGTAGATTCTTGGAATATTTTTCATCCATAGTGGAAGAACTACGTGATGCTAATTACCCCCTATCGGAAGCCGATGAAATTGATCAATTAATGATGTCGTTGCCCGAAAAGTTTGATACTGTTTTCTCAGAATTCCGCCAATTAGAAGTAGAAAAACGAACTACTGTCAGACTCACAAAAATGATATTAGAAAAATGTGATCGAATTGAATATTCTAATAAAACTTTTCCCGGGTTTGATCAGCCCAAATCATCCTATCAACCAATGAATAATAATAGAAGAAATTTTAGAAATTTTCGAAATAATAATAATAACTCAAATTCCTCCAAACCAAATTATAACACAACGAGTTATTTAAACGATCACAAGAATAGTCAAATCAAACAAAATAGTTATCCTTCTAAAGATAATGTATCCCAAATGGATATTACATGCTTTAGATGTAATAAAAAAGGACACATGTCAAGGACATGCCCTAATGAGACATCTAATGCAAGTAATACTCCAAATACCCAGAATCAGAACAGTAGCTCGAAACCCCAAACTTCAAATAACACGAATCCCCAAAAAAGTCAGAAGATAAATCCAATTTTCGTGTCAAATACTCTATGATGTTACATTCAAATCTTAATCACTTAAGTTTTGATGACATCGAAGATGAATTCCAATGGCCAAAACCCCCTACAGTATCAAAGTCCGCCCCCCCAAAAAACCAACTCCATACGATGTTACTAGATAATGGAGCAGATGACCATATGGTCAATGATATTTCAAAATTAAGAAACGTACGCAAAGTTGACAATTCTCGTAGAGCACTTTGCGCCAAAAAAGGCGTATTCGTAAATCCCACACATGTAGGATCAATGTACGTTAACGTCTGCAATTCCAACGCAGAATTTTCCACTATTCACCTGAAAGAGGTATATTATGATCCTGATTTAAGCCTTGATATTTGGTCAGGTGCTAAAATCATGGAGTCTGGCATCTTTAAAATCATAACGGACACGGATCACGCAGACATCATAAATAAAAATACTGGTGAAATTACTATAACCGCTCCAAAGAGAGGTTCTATGTATTACATTGATTACGAGATAGTTGATGAAGAAGAGGAAAATAAGGTCTATCAGGAGCTTGTGTGTATGCCTGTACCTAGTACGTCTGCAGAACAGGAAGATCATGTAGATGATCCTCAACAAAATTTTGAAGAACTGAATGAGGCTGAAACAAGCAATCCACAAAGAGAGCAGGAAAACATTGACCATCCCCAAAATTTTCAAGATACCGAAGTGGATACGGTCACTCAGGAGATTTATTCCGAATCTGAGGATGAATTAAATGGAGCGAGTGTCGGAATAAATAGAAAGCACAAGAAAAATATAAACAAAACTAAAACTCTTTGGCATAGAAGATTAGGTCATCTAAGTGGCAAAAGCCTAAAAGCACTATCAAAAGTAGTTGTAGGTATGCCCCAAAATTTGGTATTTAAGGACGATGACTTTGCCACTTGCGAAATATGTATAAAAGCAAAATCCACCCGACTTGGTCACCATGGCGTGAGGACTCGACCAACGAGAAGAATGGAAGTAATCTCATCAGACATCATGGGACCCTTTCAAGAGGCATATAACGGAGAAAAATTCATAATAACTTTTATTGATCATTACTCGAAATATACTCTTGCCTTTCCAATATTAAGAAAATCCCAGGCTTTCGATAAATTTAAAGAGTACTATTTATCTTTCAACACAAAATTCCCCAATGATCCTATCTCAGTATTAAGAACTGATCAAGCTAAAGAATACTCCGACTCCAAAATGACACAATTTTGCTCCGAAAAAGGAATCACATTGGATGATGGCGTGGCGTACACCCCCGAATTAAACGCTATAGCCGAAAGGCAAAACAGAACCCTGCTCGAAAGAGTTAGAGCCATATTATATGACGCAAAAATTGATTTTAAATTATGGTCAACAATTGTATTAGCCGCCGCCCATATAATTAATAGAAGTCCGACCCGCGTCAATTTAGGAAACATGACACCTTATGAAAAATTATACGGAACTAAACCCGATATTTCCCATCTTCGAGTCTTTGGTGCTATTGCATATAAACACGTTCCTATTGAACAGAGACAGCAATCAGCAGTCAAAGCCAAGAAGAACGAAGAGGAGCATCTCGACCCAAAATTTTTACCCCGAGCCATTAAAACAATTCTGATCGGCTTTTCGAATGTAGGTTATCAGATACTAGATCCAATCAAAATGAAATCCTACAAATCCTGCGATGTTAAATTTGATGAGACGAAAACATTAGCCGACTTCACAAATAAACCAGAGGAACTCCAAGTAAAATCCTTAGAAGAGGAAATTGAGGCAATCTATAGGGTCAATGTACTAAAACAAGCCTCATCCGAAGACTTATTATTTATAGAAGATTGCATGCCAGTAAGTTTTAGTGATACTTTCCAGAATCCTTTTAAGAAAGAGTGGCTTAAGGCAATCAATGATGAACTGCAATCCATGTCAGACCTTAATGTGTGGAAAATTGTAGACCGTCCACATAATGTCAAACCTATTGACACACGATGGATATTCACGGCCAAAGCCAATGAAAGAGGAGTAATGTGCCCAAAAGCTAGACTTGTTGCCAAAGGCTTTATGGACAGATCCGAGTATACCATGACAGAGACCTATGCACCTGTTGTGCAACTCTGGCTAATCAGGTGGATCTTATCCGTAACTAACCTATTAAATCTACAACTCGTTCAATATGATGTCAAAACAGCCTATTTGAACTCAAAAATCAAAAATGACATCTTTCTTAATATTCCCCAAGGTTGCAACGTCGAAAAAACAAAATTACTTAAACTTGAAAAATCCATCTACGGCCTTAAAACATCAAGTAAAAATTGGATTGAGTTACTGGATTCTCATCTTCAAACTTCCAATTTTACAAAGTCAAAAATCGACAGATGCGTATATACACGTAAAGATGAATCAGATGGTATTGCCTTCATGATAATTTACGTAGACGACATCCTTCTTGCAACTAATCGTCCAGAATGGGTTAATGAAATAACCACTCATTTTGAAACTCGTTTCACTATGAAAGTTGTAAACAACCCAACCCATTTTGTAGGTTTCGAAATTAAAAGAAATCGTGAATCACAAATAATTAAACTTACCCAAAAACAGCAGATCCAAAAGATTCTCCAGAAATTTAAAATGTGTGATTCAAATCCTTCCAAAACGCCTATGGAGACAGGCCTCAAATTAAGTAAATCTGAAGGCACAGACAACAAAGAATACAGATCTATGATTGGCGCACTATTATATGTATCTAGAGGCACAAGGCCAGACATATCATTCTCAGTCAATTACTTGTCAAGATTCCAAAACTGTTCCGATGACACAAAAAAGAACTATGTACGGCGCATCATCCGGTATTTGAAATCCACGATCGATCTTGCCATTGTCTATAGATCTAATTCCGAAGGCATATCAGCCTATGTCGATGCATCTTATGCCCCCGACATTGATGATCAACCTATAAACATGTCTGAATTAGAAAAAGGAAAATCAATAACTGGTTACCTTATTACTATGTATGGCGACCTGATAAATTGGGGCGTTCATCGCCAAAATATTCATGCTTCTTCATCAACAGCAGCTGAATTAATTGCTCTTCACGATTCTTTTGAGGACATAGAACTTGCTTGGCTACTCAATCGTGAATTCTTCTTAATTGACACTCCAGTAATTGTCTACGAAGACAATATCTCTGTTATTCATGTTATCTCTGGAGGAGGACAAAAACGTCTTCGAGCTCTCATGATCAAATGTTATGGACTTGCTCAAGCCTATAATGACAAAATTTTCACATTCAAACAAATAGCTACTGAAGATCAAATAGCTGACTTACTCACAAAAGCCTTATCCAGTAAGCAGCATATCTTACTTACTAATAAAATCCTAGAATCCCCAAATTGTGATCCCTAAAAAGTCAACTCCATTACCAAAATTTTGTCTGAAACATCACAAAAAACATAATTTATTATATTTTATCTCTATTTTGCATGTTATTTATCTCGTTACCTTTATATAAATTATTTTTGCATGTTACCATATTTACTATATTTTATTCATATTTATTAATCACTATACTTACCATAAACGTCCAAATCAGTTACCATTTTGTATATGCACTTTTTCAATTTTTTAAAATTTATATTTTTATAATTTTGTAACTAAATGTAATGAACTTTTTAAACACTTTTGTAATATCCGCAGTCGTGATCGGTTCAAAAGATTGTAGGGGGGTGTTGAGACCACCAATCCTTCTCCCCTCTCACTCCTACGAACACACGAACACATATCGAATACATTTATTTATATCTACTCGCGGCTACACTGATATACCACTTCCGCCGCTCACTCGTTCATTTCCGTTACCGTTCGTTTATTACTCTGAAAATGTACTTTGCTTAAATTATGTAACTTATAAAATAATCATTCGCTTTATGGACGTAACTTCACTCAAATCTTTCATTTCTGTTACAACTCCAGTCCTCAACCTCTATAATAATTATTCATATCTTTAGCAAAAAAATCGATCCATCGATGTTTCATCAATAGAAATCGCTTTTCCGGAGATTTTTTTCCGAGTTTTCTCGAGAATTACCGAGCCGATGAGCACCAAACTTCTTTCAGAACTGTTCTAATATGAGAACTATCTTTCGTAAAAATTTCAGCTCCATCCATTTGGAAGACAAAATTCTGGGCGATACATATATATATATATATATATATATATATATATGTTAGGCTGAATCGCCGAAAACGGCCAGTGGCCGAAAAAACGACCACAACGCGTTTTGGCAATAAGAAATTACCACTACGCGTTGTAAGGTAAAAAATGTAATTTTAAAGAAAGGTAATCGAAAATTTTTCGTTTTTATTTCCCTTTTAAATGGAGTATAACGGGTTGTCGTTATGGTTGTTTTGCATTTGCCAGAACGCGTTCTGAGCTTCTTGAAGTGACCATAACCCGAAATTTCGCCTTTTGGCAAATTCTTCTTTCCAGAACGCGTTGTGGTCGTTTTCGGCGATTGAGCCCAACACATATATATATATATATATATATATATACAAAAAAAAATTAAGTCAAATAAAAAAATGGTATCAATCGTTTTCTTTTCTCATGAAACGGATAATTTTCATCATCCCCACCCCTAACCCTTCTATGAGGTCAATTTTAATACTACCTTTGCAACCAAACTAGGTAAGTAAAAACAAAGATGACTTGACAGTACATTTCTAAGTTAGAGCCACATTCTTCTCTCTTGACCTACATTTTGGTCCCATTGACTGCGATAGGATAGCCTATAGGTAGGTCAAGTAGCTCATTTATTTTTTTTTAGCAGGTATGCATGTTTTTTCTTCGTTTATTAGCCTTTTGAAGAACTAAATGTACCGACGCTTAACGACATTATAATATAATGTCGGCGATGACGACTTATAGGTATTCAAATTTTATTCTAAAAATATGATAGTAGGGCCTTTTTTTGACTGCTAATCCGCTATTCTCGTCGCAATTCGTATTTTATCATTACTGACAAAGTCGTCATACCTAAGTGCTTGAGTGTGGTTCGCAACCTGCGCCTTCGCTACTCTCTCCTCTCATTTCCTCGTTCTTGTCGCAATTTGCAGCACTGAATGCGAAGATGAAACATTAGAATGTGGAAACAAATGAAACGTGTATTTTTATTAAAACGACTCGAAGTTGCTGTAATATTCGCTTTTTCGCATTTTTTTAACGTACGATTTGGAGCTGCGTTCGGTACCTAAAAGAGCAGCGCGCCCAATGCGAGGAAGGCGCACGAAGAACGCACGAAAGAAAGCGCACGCCTTTGTAGGTATAATTAATGAGAGTCGGAAAGAGAAAGGTAGGTTCGCTCACAATAGACAGAATTTCAATTTGTGTATTGCGGGTTGCGGGTTGCGTTCATCACGGGTGCTGCGAAATTTGTTGAATAGTAACAAAACTTGAAAAGGCGTGAATTGGGGCGTGATAGGTGTCGGTACTAAAAACGTGACATAAACAAATTTACATTAAAATTATCTTTCGATTAAATAAATAGGTATACCTAAAACTCGTAATCAACGGAAAAGTGACAAGTGAAAAGTAGAAATGAAAAGTTCGTACTTTTCCAAGGACCATTCGCAACCTTTTCGCACTGAGGGTTGATTTGCGAAATAAAATTTCACTTTTTTCTTAACGAAAGAGTGGAAGAATGAGATTCCAGTGTTAAATTTACCGCTTATTTTTGTACTTTTGTATTTTTTTGTATTTCTTCAAAAATATTCATCGTTGACCGTTGCCTTGTAATGGTTTATAATCGTGAAACCGAATACGGGACCGGAAGTGGTACGGCGGTACGGTACCTACATTAGCATCGGCTAACTTTTATCAGTTTCGCCCACTTTTCAATACTCTTCCTCAACTTTTTCCACTCTTTCATTCGCTGAAATCACTTTTCTGAGAAATACCATCGCCGGACTGCAGCCGCTGCGTAGACGGTACCTGATTTTAAATTTTTACGACTTTTGACCATTTACATCGACGCAGAAGGTGCCACAATTCAGTTGCGCACTGCCACAACACCGATTTTGTAGCTCGACATTGGATTGGATACGGGTATAGGCGCGGAGGCGCAGAGGCGCGGAGGCGCAGAGGCGCGGAGGCGCAGAGGCGCAGTGGCTTAGGCGTGCGGGGAGAAATAGTGGTTGAGACGAATTTGGAGCGCACGTTGCGGAATGAAAATCGCGAGGAAAACCGTTGCCGAATCGGAAGGGCGGCGAAGAGAGGAGGGGGTAAATTTAGGGGTAGCCGTGTAAATAAACGCATTGTCAGAGCCCGGGGTACGCGAGACGTCGTCGTCGTCTTCGTCGAATATACGCGATGGAGAATTTGGCGACCAATAACGACCTGAGAGGGCGGCGGGGGGCTGGGGGGGCGCTGAATAAGCAAACGACGCGCTCGAAAGTTGAGCGAACGACGCTTGGAAAGCGCAGATGCCGACCTTAGGCCACGCCCATACGGCTATCGATTGCGTTTATTGGCTGTTGCGGTTAATTTATTTCTATTTCTCGCCTTTTGACGCACCGCGTGCGTTTTTCTTTTTCTTTCTATCTTTTTTCTCTCTTTTTTTTTTTGCTCTCCCCTCTTCCATCTCTCGCCGGTTCTCCAGCAGCTCTTATACCGCCGCTCGTTTCAAATAAACGCTTTTCGTTCGTATTAAGCGCGCATTTCGCACATTCGTCGGACCGTTTCATGCCCTACCTTTTTAGCCCCCCTCAAAAAAACAACCGGGGCTTTAATTTGTTTATCATTTTTCCACCTTTTCTTTTGTTTTTAAGTAGGTTTTCTTTTTCGTTTTTCCGTTTTGGCCAGTCGTTCGAACGTATTCGTCGCGAAAAGAGCACGTGTGCGAAAAGAAAAGTTTCCAAAAAAAGTGTTCGACGTAAACGAAGCAAAAATATCGAAGGCGGTTTCCTCTCAAAAACCTATTTTAAAAAGAAGACGTGAAAAAAAAAGAAAAGAAAGTGTGAGGTGTATTGTGCGGTGCTTTCGCGTGTGTGTGAGGTGCGTGTGGTGGTGCCATGAGGTCAAAAGACGACGAAGAGTCGACGCCTGTTTGAGCCGCGATGGCGATGGATGGGAGCAGCGCTGCGGCCGCAGAGGAATGCGGCCCTCTCCGCCTTGGGAGGAGAACAGCCTTCGATAAGCGAGCCGACAGTGGAGGTCAAGAACGACGCGAATCCAGCGCTTCTCCAGCGCCAGCTCCAGCTCCAGCTCCAGCTCCAGCTCCAGCTCCAGCTCCAGTTCCAGCTGCTGCTCAACTGCGTACCGGTGCAACGGATGGCAACGCTGTTGGCGGTAAACGCTTACGTTTGTTCGCCACGAATGGCTCATTTGCGCGTTGCCGCCGAATAGTCGATTTGTCACACTTACCCAGAATATCAAATTATGGGCCACATTTACCATTTTGGGGCCCGAGGACTCGTATCAATTCGCAAACTCCCACCCCCCCCCTCAAACTTTATTCGGGACTGTGGAGGGGAAAGCAGATGAGTCGTAGCGAAGTCATCATCGCGCAGCAAGTCAAAACGCCAATTTCAAAATCATAGGTTTACTGGAAAAAGTTTTCTTTTTTTTTTTCTTTTCTTATTTACTTATTCGTTCGTTTATTTATTGACATTCGACAAAAACTTGCTCGCGTTTTTCTTAATGTTTTTTCAAAAAAATACAATTTTATTGAAATTAACTTTCGGATGGAGCAGTTTTTGGCGGCGCCCCAGATCTTCTTTTCATTTCGTATCGAATGTTTTACGCTTGGCTTCCAAACAAAAGCGAACTTCTTTCTGGCTGAGCTTACTGGTCCAGAATTTTGAAATTCTGATGCCATGAGAATTTGCTCCGTTGGAGGAACTTACTGAGCCGAAATTTCAGAATTTTCACGACCTTCGAGTAATTGTTTCGCTCGCAGCGCTTGCTACTGGCTGAGCTAAGATTTTTATATTTTCATCCGATTTATGAGAACCAATTTTTCTAGCTGAGCCAGAGAGCTGCAATTCTTATTACTCACCTACTTTCCCAACAGAAGTCGACTACCTACAGACACCCGATCGGTTATTTGGCTGGAAAAATAATTTTCTTAATTATCGGGCCATTAATTAGAATAGCGAATCGTGGTCTTTTAAAATTTTTACTCGTCATTTTTATTGTGGCTAACGTAAGTAAGTATAAGCAGACAGTTAGATATCAGTTTTTGAGGCATTCTGCGTCGCGTTTTTGACCCTAAATATCGCGTCAAAAGGGAAACTTTAATATCACATTTTTATCATTCGGATTGTCTTTTTTAAGCCATCGATGAAAGAGCAAACAAAGTATGAAAATTTCACGTTTCAAAATATTAGGCTATATTTTTTCGTAATTTTTCTTACAATTAGGGATGTGCTAACGCAGTTAGGTATGCGAATACAAAATCGTCCCGGATGCTAACGGTTTGAAATTGTGCCGTTGGAGGCTCCGGAGCGAGCTGGAAATGGTGTTCTTGAGATGAGAAAAGCAAAAAAAAAGGTCGACAACAAACGGTTTCAAGGTAACTGGAGATAAAAATTGACGCAATAGGTTGTGCGACGTCACCAGGGCCGGCATTTCATACGTACCACCTGCTCGCGTAAAAAGCTGGAGCTTCCAACACTTTGGAAATGCCAATTAAGTAACCGTACGGAAAAACTCAACGGTAGAGAAATAAGTGTAAATACGCGGTACAAGAGGAGCTATTCCACTAAAATATTTCGCCTCGTTTAAGTCGGTTCAGCAAAGCTAATCGATGAGTGTCCGCGTACCTAGGCTTCAACTTTCGAATCAGTCGTTAGGTAGGTGTTGGAGGCAAACTCGGCACCGTTACTCTCCACTTGCGCAGAATCATCCGAAAGTGCAACCCGAACGGGTTGAGACCGAGTCGAGTAGGTATACGAAAGCTGAACCCGCTGAACTGTCGCAATAATTTCAAAACAAACCGATTAATCGAAACCAAAATCGCTCGTCGTCGTTAAACGATGAATTTGAAGAAAAGCGTAAGACATTCTTAAATGTGCCCTCCTTGGTGCGTACCACCTGCGAGGTGGCTGTAGTGGGTAGAAGCTTATAATTAAATGGTTTAAGGTCCAGCAGACCATATAAAGTTGGTTGGAGTCACACACCTGCATCGCACGCCTTGTAACTCACAACTGCCTCGCCTCAACACCAGTATCCCCACGTAACTCTGTTAGGAGTGTAGTGGGAGAACCAGCGCACAGGCTATGCGCTGGGACCTGTGGGCGGAGCCACGACAGTGGCTACCTGTAGGTACGCCTACGCCTGTACACCCAATCTACCTACAATCAGGTAGGCAAAATCTTATCGCAATATCGCAAACACGCGCAAGTTCACTCGCGCAAATCGCTTGCCCAAGGCTCACGTAAAATACCAGACCATTTCGATCCTTTTGCTCAGTTTTGTCTACGTAGGATAGCGTTTACACGCTCAATAGTTTGCTTAAAGTCTCGAGCAAACCTCGAGTTTGCACGAGTTCACTCGAGCGTGTATTTGTGTAAACGTACATATCTCTTTTAGTGTTTGAGAATTGGCCTTTTTAACCACTGGCGGTTAGCTACTACCCCTCCTCCGCAATAGAAAAAAAATTTGGAATTCGGTTTGAATTGTTATGCCGCAAGGCTGTAAAGACAGTAGATAAGGCATCTGTTAGGGTAAAATTAAGTTATAATGGAACCCTAAGGCGACCTTGAGAATTTTCAGGTATTGTTATGGTAACGTTACCTTTGCGTGATCAAAATACAACGTTGTACTTAGTTTTTCATTAAATTTAACTTCCTATTGTTTCCATCGAATTTTTAGGTACTTTCTTTCATTTAATTTTCTTTTTCACACACGTCAGCGTAGACAGCTCAAGTTTTTAATGACGAATCCCTAATGTTATAAATTGGTTCAGCAGCTGCCTCATGCAACAAAATGATAAGTACCTACCCAATAAATACCTATCAATCTGTCATAAAATACTGCAACGGTATTTATGATACAAATGTGTAAAGTATAGGTGATTGCCATACGAGTGTCACAAATTATTTTTTTCAGTGCCCTCTCCCCCAAAAAATAGACAAACAAAAATGGAGAAAAATTAATGTTTTGGTAACTGGCAAACATATAAGCGCAAAGTAGGTATCATACCTCCTTCAACCGGAAGTTGTGGCGCGGAGGTTAGAGGTTCGATCCCCTTCCCGGGGCAGAGAAACTTTTATTAATAAACAAAAAAAAAAGTGTACAAAAAAAGAAGGTAATATTGAAGTGTATCGCAATGTTTGATGGGACTTAGTGCGCATGTGTATGGAAAAACAAAAGTCACAGCGTTTAATAATGAAAATAAGATCAAAGTGCGCATGATTGAAAAGTGACGTTGAAAAATAGCGTTGAAATCTCCTTCTTCACAAACAGTTAAGGGGCACGAAAACGTTTGTTTTTAAGATAGGTGTTGAAAAAAGTAAATACCGATTCGAACGATTTTTTACGTTCGTAAAGTTATAAGGAACTGTTGTTACACTTCATACTAATATCATGATACATATTCAAGAGGGAGATATGTGCGTCAAGCCCTCTAGAAAAAGCTTCAAAATAGAAAAAAGGGTCTATATTATGATCTGTAAACCATTACTTTACTACAGTAGGTACCACAAAACGTGTTCTAAGACCCAAAAAGCAACTAAAAATGTTTTTTTTTCGTGGACGGAGTCTATTTAAAAGAATCCCCTCCAAGATAAATCAAGTGTCCGTCCCGGCACCTAGCGAAAAATAAATAATCTGCGAAAGCTGGAAAAACCCTACTTTTATTCCCATTTTGGAGGGGAAGAGTCCTTTAGCTCTCGAAAGGTACCACAAAATGTATCGCCCACTCTGCTCGCGAAAATTCGTCGTTCTTAGATGAGATCGTTTCAGTACTTTGCTGACCAGACGTTTTATTTTAAATGCGCCACT
The DNA here is from genome assembly GCA_011428145.1 of Ericerus pela. Lineage (NCBI taxonomy): Eukaryota > Metazoa > Arthropoda > Insecta > Hemiptera > Coccidae > Ericerus > Ericerus pela. The sequence continues at coordinate 151,801 of WOFM01000569.1, read as the reverse complement.
GTAGGTAGCCTTTTTTCTAAATTGTTCTTTCACCTGAAATAGAACTTTCACATTTTCCAAACGCAACTGAGTAAATGGGTGTAATATTATTAATAGCTGTACTATTAATTTAGAAATTTTCTCGTCTATGTCGGACTGAAAACGTTTAAAATGAAGTTTCCACGAACATAGCTATGCTTCTACTATTGTCAGAAAACATTTTTCTGAAAATTTTTTTCAAGTATGACTCCGCCAACCTCCATACTGCAATTACGGGACCTCACTCGTCGATGAATCTCTCATAAGTAGGTTTTCGAAGAAAATCTAACTATTAAAACTGTTCTCGATTACCTAAGTATAGGTACACTTATATGTTAGGTACCTACTTTTAAAGGGTGAAATTCAGTTAATTCGCGAAATAACGAAGCATTTTAGGGAAAGTATATTCATTAATTTTGTTTTTCACACGTAGGTAGGCGCAAACGTTGTATTGTGACGCGGCTTGTAAAGTGACACACATCATCCAATTCGAGTGCTAGTTGCCTTACCTACCCGAAACATTTTCCTATGATGTTTCGATATGTATAACGAACATTGATATGTGTGAGATCGATTCTACTTGATTGTTACCAGGAAAAAAAATAAAAACATGTTTTTGATGGTTGAAAGTTTATAATTGAAAATTTTGAATGTTTGTTCCTTTTCAGCCGAAATTGAAGTAGGTAAGTAAAATTATAGTTATTCCAGTAGTATTTTCGATGCTGAATCGAATGGTATCATTAGTTTGAACGAGAAATTGAATTTTAGCTCAGATTTTTGAGTTCAAAGATACCAAGTGTAGGTGCTGTAAAGTGACACACTCAAATTGATGCTGAAAATTGAACTATATTCGAATGCCTTTTTTTTTGTAGATTTGTAAAATGGCCGAAAATAACGCTTCGAAGCATCGAATTAGGAAGAGGGGGTGCCAGAAGATGACAGACCAATGTTCCTATTTGGACCAGAATATCCTCGAGGGAATTGATCTGGTTGTAAATAAGCAATATTCCGTAAGGAGAACATGTACTAATGAAAAAATAAATTTAGAACCACAAATTTACTCTTTTAATATCTTGTGTCACTTTACAACACCCGGTGTGTCACTTTCCAACACCGGTGTTGTAAAGTGACACAAGATCGTTTTTTTTTTTCAAAATTCAATTTCCCAGTTTTTGTCAAATTTTAGAAGTTGTGATGCATAACAAATTAAAGAGTTTATTTTCCTCTTTCAAATGATACCCTATATGATCAATTTTGGATGAAAGTATCCGAGTTATGAGCGAATGAATTTTCGTGTGTTACAATACAACGTTTGCCCCTACTTAATTAGGGAATTCATAGAATACAGGGATTAGTTATTAATGTGTAAACATTCTTGCTCTCTAGTCTGCTTCCTCCCGGGTGTAAAAAAATATTAGATACAAAAAAGTTGAGATTGCACAAAAAAATTGCACGGCGCATTGTCCAGTTTCAAATTCTGTTTGTCACATAACACACATACACACATTCACAAGCAGACATATCCATGGCAAGCTGGTGGTGCGTTACATGCATGCACACATACAAGCTAGATACATATTTATCATGTTTCAGCTGAATGTTTACACATTAAATATGTGAGGGGGACCCTCGCACGCCTTTTTTTAGTTATGTTAACGAGTCGCAATTGTGAAAGTATAATATTATTAAATTATTGATAATTTTTTGGGGCTTCTTCTCATTAACATAATGCTATCGTTGCGATACTGGGACCATTATGGCTGAAACTGGGATATTCCGGTCAAAGCCGGGCGTATGGTAAACCTAATCGTAGATATATTTTATGTTCGGCTCAGATTTTATACTTTCCCTGTGACATAACCACCAGTTAATTCATGAATTAATAGGTAGGTAACTATAGTTAATGCGAGTGTGGCGATTAGCCTACTTGTAAGAGGTGTTCACCAAAATTGCAACTGTACAGAAATAGACTACAAAAAACACTCGTGTTCGGTGGGGTAGCTCGTTAAAAATGCACTTTCACCTGCTATTTCTTTCCTGGCCCACCCATGGATTACCTTTGAAAAGAATAAGCTAGCTACGCCGCTGATCGTTGGAAATGTGAAAGTTCAGGGATGATATGGGTTTTTGACCAATTAAAGTCAGCTATAAGTTCAAGCCAAATGTACCATAAGCTACAGGGTCAGGTTGCCAAAATCGAACATTTCCTAAATCGTATCACCGCTCATATTTGAAAAATGCGGGAGTCAGTTACTGATCCATGTGACGAATAATGAAACTAAGTACAAATAAACATAAGGGCATCAAAAACTTTCTTACAATACTCATTTTCCCTCTACCTATTCACAACCGTAAGAATAAAATCATACCCAAGGACAAATAATTTGATATTTTGTTTTGAAAAGCTTAAGCTTAAAAAAAGTGTTTCAGCTCTCACAGTATTGCTAATTTAATCGAATTTAAAACCTTCTTTATCATATTTTCAGAAAATTTTAATTAAAATTATAGTTTGAAGATGGAAAATTTAAGTTTTATTAGAATCGCACCACTTTTTGTCGTTACCTAATGTATTTCAGAACATTGTCACTGGTCTATTGTAATTTATTTACTGAAAGTATCCCCAAAAATATGGTAAAAATTAAAAATAAAATAATATTAATTGGTAGAAAAAACAATAAAATAAGCTACAAAAATGAAAAAAATATCACGGGATTAAGGAAACTGATTGGTATGATTTAGGAAACTAGTCGCGTACCATTTGGAGTTTTACAATAAAATCAGCTGTAATTTTGACAATATTCGGGTGAGGCTAATGTGAATGAAAATATAATCGAAGAAAGGCTATAAAAATCAGAAAATATATTGTTGGGGATTCTAAAAATATTATTTTTGTTACGGTGGGAAGTTGAACTGAAAAGTGGTTTCGATTTAGGCAACCTTACCCTAAGCCACAAGCGTGTAAGCTGTATTTTTCGGCTGATTTACGGAATAATAAAATATTTTTTACATTTTTTCATTTTTTGAAAATATGCATTCTGCTAATTTGCGTGTTTTCACTTCACAAATCTGAAAAGTCAAATTTATTAAATAGTGGAAAACGAAAAAATTTGAGGCGAACCGATGTTGTTTTACGAAATTTCTGGGATAAAAAATCAAAAGCCGCAAGTCTGAGCATTATTCTTCGGTTTGCCATCGCCAGGTAAGTGGTACGTGAAACCTATAATTTTGTCGATTACTCGGAGATGTGGACGTGGGAGAGGTGGCATTCAGCTGTACGTTATTGGTTGGGATATGTTCTCTGTGCTTCGTATCCAACTGGCGAGACAATCATTTCGGTGGTATTTTTTCGTCCTCAGATACGAACGACGACGACGACGACGACGACGACGACGACGGCGACGACGACGAGGATGAGGATGAGGATGAGGATGAAGAGGTTGAAGTGGAGGTGGTAAAAGACAACGTCGTGTACGTGTGGCCAGCCAGCGCAAAGGCCGAGTCCGCCAACTCGTTGACCAGTCTGCAAAATGGGAAGCACAGCCCCGGCCGTGGTTCGCACTCGTCGTCGCATTCACCGGTCGTGACCGCCACTCCGTCGGCCAGTCCGTCGCCCCCAATGGCGGCGCCACCTTCGGCCCCCCATCCGAGCGTCGGCAGCTGCGGGTCGTTGGTGCGCGCCGCCGACGTGGCCAAATTCATGTTCGCCTCTCCCATCGGCCTGCCATCGTCTGCAGCCATCCACAACCTCGAGGGTCGAGACTCGACCGCAGACGCCGCCCAAAACGCCTTCACCAGCGGCGTCTCTTGCGCCTCCCCGTGCGCAGCCAGCAACGCCAACAAGCAGCGCCGAAGTCGCACCAACTTCACGCTGGAGCAGCTCAACGAGCTGGAGCGTTTATTCGACGAAACGCACTATCCGGACGCCTTCATGCGCGAGGAGCTGAGCCAAAGGCTGGGCCTGAGCGAAGCCAGAGTCCAGGTAGGTACCGCCACCCGGCCCCCTAAATACGGTCGTCGATCCGCTCCTAACATCAAAATTATTTTCGCCACCACCAGTCGAGAACGTCGGTGCCACGGCCCAATCCAACCTTACGAAACCGCAAAAACGCACCACCCACCATAAAATCGTTTATAAAACGAAAAGGCAGAATTTAGCTGACGAAGTACCCACTCGCCAGTCAGTAGACTGGGTACCCACCTAACCACCTACCCACCTACCCGCCGACCCACCTGCCGCAAGAAACCTCCTATCTTATCTCATTTTTCATTATCTCAATTTATTGTGCCCCCTTTGTATACATCGTCTGACTGGAAAGGGGTCCACTGGTTTCCGATTTTCACGCAGCCGACCTCACGCTGCGTAGGGTAGGGTAGGATACCTTTTGCTCCGACTCGAAGTCTAAATTCATCGAGAGTTTTTTTTTTTTTTGTACAGTCAAAAGCAGTCCCGCGATATGGCTGGTTCTGAAAACTCGATTTTGAAAATCCGGGGTCACCGCATGTGGGTAGTAGCTTCCCCATGTAACTGCCCTAGTAGTAGGCGTACGCCTATAATACGGTATGTGCACCGCACTGCGAAACAAAAAACAATAAAAATGCCCTGAAAAGAGGAAAATAACCGTTTTAAAATTTCTCCAGCCAGATCCGCTGAATTATTGGAGCCAACGCCACTTTCCTTTAACTCGTAGGTTAGGCTAATACCCACGACATTTGACAACACCATTCCATCTAAATTCATGCCAAAACTTTTCGTCTAGAGCTGAATTGTAGGAGTATAGGAGCATAAAATGTAGCTCACACCATTGCATAATTACTTAAAATTTAGTTCCCATTTCATACGGAGCTCCTTCAACCTAAATTTGCTCGTACCCAGGGCCGTACAAGGAGAATCCAGGCCCGAGGTAAACTTTACCAGGTCCCCCCCCCAAAAAAAAAAAAAAAAAAAAATCCATTTTTTGCCTTAGAAATATTGAGAAAATAAAAATTTTATCACATTAAAAACTTTTTTGAACATTTATTATTTTTTATAAAAGTAAACAATTTTTTCATAAACAAGTTGTAGTCTTATAAATTATCATTTTATAAATGCTTTACGTGCTTTTCTTTCTGCAAAGGTTTTTTATAATAACATCAAAATCAATTGTGCGTGCTAAATCTGACTCTGGACCGAGTGTGGCCAGTCCTGATACACGACTTTGCCCGGAGCAAGACCGATAAAAATTTTTAATTCTCGATAAGATGCTGAATGAGTGCTCTGCACTGGTAACAGTAACGGGGCCTGTACAAAATATTCGTAATGCCACACAAATGTTTGGAAAAATGTTTTCTAATTTTAGTTTGTATATTGAATTCAACAACTGCAGTGGAGGCGAATTTGGTGGGAAATATGCATCGTACATATTTTTCAAGTGAGCCATTTCAATTTTCAAATCCTCGTAAACATCCGTACTATACATTTTTGCAAAATTACTGGCGGCTAAACCAACACAGCTGCATTCATTGAGTGAAATTTCCAAAGGAAAGAAAATGTATCATTGATATCGTTGGCGGAAATAAACCGGTTTGTAACTCCACTGATGACAGAGTCCACAACCACCAAAAATATGTTTATGTAGAAGTCTGACTCTTCGTCATCAGAACTGTCAGACTCCCCAGTTTCCTTAGCATTCTCGACAAATAGGACCAAAATTGATTAGATGTAAACTTTGGGTTTATCTCTCGGTCGAGTTCAACGATGGGAAGAATCTGTCAATTAGTTCTCAAATTTCGGCTGTTTGAATTTGAAACTTGTAGACTGAAACTAAGGAGTAATTGAGATAAAACGTTTTCATTAAAATATAAAATTGCTTCTTGCGTTTGCCGCAATGAAAACTTCAAACAGCTATAATTTAGAAACTAATGGGTGGATTTGAACCATATTTGAACTCTATTTAGGTATAACTTCAAAGTATGTAGCCTATCTACCAAATTTTGACCCAATTGTGAAGAATTACACCCTAGCCACATCTACAAATTTCAAATTCAAATAGCCGCCATTTTATGAAGTATAGAATGGATTTCACTCTTCTTCAAATTTGACCGGGATATAGACCCAAAGTATACACATAGTAAATTTTGCTCCGATTTGTCAAGAATTACACTCTCAAATTCGTTGATAAATTTTTTAATAATTGATTGGGTTTTTAGCCCAATATGGCGCTTCAACTAACCCCGAATTGGGTCATATTATACATCAGTGGATTTGGAATTGAAAGAGGAATATTTTCTTTCAAATTTTGAGATATCAGCAGAAAACTAAATTATCCACAACAGGAGGAGGTTCCTCCCCAAAATTGGAAGTTGGGTTTGGTTTGGGGTATTAAGGTGGGTTTAATGAAGCATTTTCAGCAAAAAACCTTTTTATAGGATTTTTTTCCTTCTTTGGCCATTATTTAAGACGTTTGTCCTGGACTAAACTGATTTTAAATTAATTTTAAATCATAAATTAATTAAATTGAAAAACTTACCGCTTCCAAGTTTGTTCAGAAAAAACTTTTAAAAATTAATGTGACAACAGGAAGGCTTCAACAGTATAAGTTAAGAAAAAAAACATATATTATAGTATTTATGTGGTTTTGTGTGTTTTTAATTTAATTTTTCATTTTTTTTCGTTACTGTTTTGGCCACTTCTCCTTGTATGATACGAAAGGTCTGAGTGATGCCGGGATAATGGAAAAAGGCACCGTAAGTGTAAGCGTTGATAGAGAAAATTAGTGTATCGTGTGTTTGGTGCGTTAAAAACTTGTGCAGTTGTAGTGAGCAAAATAGTAACGAGTGGTGTGAAAAAAAAATGTTTTCCACATTTAATGGTCAAGCTTCAAACAGATCCTGAAAAATCCGGGCCCTCCAGGAAAATCCGGAACTGGGGTAAATTGCCCCTCTAGCCCCCCTCTCATCAGGCCTGCTTGTACCACATTGGCAGCCAAATTAGGCCAAAAATTACCAAATCCCCTCTCTCCGTAACTTTCACTTTGACCCATTTCGAACAACTAACTGTGAACGATTATCAACTATTTTTGGTGGAGCTGCCACTGTAGCCCGATGGTGTTGAAGCCACGCTACAATAGTACCTAGGCTGCTAATTAAAGTCAGTTTGTGTTTTCAGCTATTTAAGTTGACTTTAGCTTGGCGAATAGTCTTCCAAGAATCTCATTACAATCTCACACGACAATCTGTCAAATTAAAGTTGACTTTAAAAGGTTAAAACGACGATTAACTTTAACTGTTAACAGAATAGTACCTCAGGTAGCTGGCTAGTAGCATGAAAACCAGCCAAGTGTGAATCAGACAACACGCATCAAATAGCTTTCATGGTATCGTGTCTAACACCTTTGCTCCAACTATGTAAGAAGACTCTTACCACTGATAGGTGATTAGTTTGTCGAATTCTTTGACTATTTATAACTACGAGGTTGAAGGCAACATGATAAGCATCATTGGTGGAAGGTGATCTTTATTACAAAAAGTTTGGCTACCTGACTATTCACTGAATACTCAAAATTTTTCATTTTGGTAAAAATTACATTAGCTCTGTTTGATAGGACTACGCCAACTTAGACCAACCTACACCAGGAGGGCGATTCCACAAATGCAGGAATGTTATGGGACTTTGCGCCAAGTTTTACTTGAATATTTGTGGAATATCCCTACCGGTGTAGGTTGGTGTAAGTTAGTGTAATCTTATCAAACAGAGCTTTTATTTCTCAGTTGTTAGAGCTGATCTTTCAGCGTATGAATGATGTCAAAAATTATGAATAAAAATCCCAACCTGAATGACCTTATTCCTCCAATGATATTTATTTACAACATTATGATATTGATATCTCGCCTTTACTTGTCATCACAATGCTCAGTCCATACCTACAGGTATAACCTAGTTATACACAATAATTGAATTGTCAAAGAATGAATGAATTACATTCTTGCGTTACGCCATATTTTCATATAGGTACAAGGTTATTCACGTCATCACTCACCATACGAAATTAGCATCGTGGAGCGTGATAAAATGAATAAGTAAAATAAATGCAGTACAATTTGTCACTTAAGTTGCATCAAAATTCTAAAGTAAAATACGTGAATAAAATAACATAGGTAATGCACAATTAAGGAATCAAGATTCATGCAGTTAATTGATGATGATTTACAAAATGTCGACGGACTATATTCAACTATGGGGGGGACTCAGCAATGCGATAAATGATTAGCTACTGGGCTGAAATTTCTGGTGCTCAGTGATAAGAGCATATTCACATTGAGTTCACTGGTCACCTAAGGTAACTATTACGTCATGGTCACTGATGGTCATTATAATTATGAGCTTTTATTCTACTCACTGCTGCCATTTTAAAATATACCAATACGGAAGCCAGCCTTTGGCAATGAAATACCTAATATTCGTATTGTATGAAGCTATAAAGCCAAAAAAATATAAATAAAAGCTTATCTTTAAAAAACCCGCTTTTAACGTAAACATATTTATTTATTTTGAACAATTTATCTGCAAATTTTTATTTTTAATTATTAATTACGTACATTATTTCGAGTAATTAATTGTGTATTTTGTTATTTTATTCCAGTAGCCTATTTCACTTTTGAATTTTGGTGCAATATAAAATAATGACAAATCATATTACATTTACGCGCGTTAGGTACTTACATAGGTATTTTATCACGCATCGCAAAATTAATTTCCTATGGTGTGTGCGATAACACGAATAACCCGGTAGGGATACCTATAATAAAAATATTTTTTCGAAATGCGAAATAATTGTTATGACTGCCTTATAAGATGCAGCACCTTTGAATTCCAGGAGATGGTTTACTAACTTAAATTAATATAAAGGCTAGTGCAAACGGTTTCTAATTACCTTGCCAGAAACAAGAAAAAAAGTTTCTGGATAATCCCAAAGTTATTAGAATGGTTTTCTACGAGATAGAAACGAAATTTACAAATGATTATTGAACAGAGCAGGAGTCAGGGTTATAAAAGAATCTGCTCAGTAGCATTGTCATTCTGAAAAAAACTAGTCAACCATGGCGTAGGTGTTCTTGAAATTTTTTGGGTCTGTTAAGATTCTGCTGTTGACTCTGTTACAGCGATAACATCAATATTTCTGGTTCTTATGAATTCCGTTATGATGTTATGCCTGTGTTATAAAAACTTATGTCACAAATTCTATTATGCATAGGTAGTGTGGTATGTTATCAATGTCGAGGTCAATGATATGTGTTTGTTAGTTTAGATGACGGTAGATTATTGTTTTAGTATACGTTGATGGCTGTTGTGCAATCTTTTAATTTAATCGTTAAGTCGTGTTTAATGCGAATAAAGGTTTTTAAAGTCTTTAAAATGTTATAAATGGCCACAAGGATAAATCGTCTCCTCTTTTCTTCTGTTTTTCAACAGTAAAATGTTCAAATGAGTGATTTTTGAGCTCTGATACCTCCTTTTAATGTGAAGTTGGTCAAAAATACTGCTGCAGAATGGGAAGAATGGAAGAGAACACTGGAAGTGTATTTTTGTTCAAAACATATCAAATCAGCAGATTGTAAGCAAGCTAAATTATTGTTTTAGGGTGGTCCTGACATTTGTCAGTTGTTTTATTCTCTTCCTGTTGTTGTGGCCGATGATAAAGATGTGTATCAGAAAACAGTTGAAGCTCATGATTCATGTTTCATATCCAGAAGTAATGCTGCTTATAAAAGGTATCATTTTTTTCAAATAACTCAAGATAAGAGTGAGTTTTTTACGCAATTTCTTACTCGTCTTTGTAACCAAGCACAAAAATGTAAACTTAAAAGCTGCACTGAAGATTCATTTATTGAAGATCAAGTTATTGAAGTTTGCCTTTCTGAGAAATTACGTGAATGGTTGCTTGAAAAAGGCAAGTCATTGATGTAAAAAATTGAAGATTTAGGTCAAACATCGGAGACTGTAAAAATTCTGTTAGATGTTATGAAACCTTCAAACGTTATTTCCATTGAGACTGTTAGTCAAATGATGCCAAAGAAAGGCAAAAAGTCTTAGAAAAACTCAAATAATTCATCGGCGAAGTAATTTTTAAGTTTGAGTTCAAATAAATTGTGTGATGGTACAAGTGAGAAGAAATGTATCGCTTGTGGTCATCCATGGCATTTTCCAAAAGATATTTCCTGTCCAGTTTGTGATGCCACCTGCCATAAGTATAAGATCAAAGGGTATTTTTCAAAGTGGTGCAAGACCAAAAAACAGCAGTCAGAAGAAAAGGTGTCATCTGTTGCTGAGAAAGTTGTCAAGTCGGTTGTGTCTAGTAATAATTTTGATAGTGATAGTGTGTTTTTTATTTGTGTGCTTCGTAAAATGACAGAATGTAATGAAGTAACGCAGTTTTTGATTGGTGGCATAAAAATCACATATATTTATTGATTCTGGTATGCCTGTCGCAATTTTGACAAAAAAAGATTTTAAGAAGTTGAAAAAGATGGATGCTAATATAATCCGTTTTTGGTCCTAAACCAAGTGTTGAATATTTTGATGATACTCATACTAAAGAGTATAAAGTTTTGTTTAGAGTAGAAGTGCATGGAAATTGGTGTTGCAGTTTGATCGATTGTTTCATCAGTTGTAGTTATTGATGATGATATTGCTGCATTATTGGGTGCTGCTGATACGAAGAGTTTAGGTGTACTTCTGGTTGGTAAGAAGGGACTGAAAAACCAGTCTGATATTTGTTATCAAAACTGTGCAATAGGTTAATCAACAACCACTGAATAAGTTGAAAAATTTTCAACTTCAAATTCTTATCGATGAAAAAACTGTTCCAGTGATACAGCCATTGCCTCAAGTTCCTTTTGGTTTATGTTCTTGTGCAAAACAAGAATTGCACAGCTTGTTGTATCTAGACATAATCAAAAAGGTCGATAGTCCGTCAAATCGGGTGCCACCTTTAGTGCCAATACCAAGGTCATTTTAGTGAGGGAGATGACCAAATTTGTTTTCTGCTCTCCAACTGGGTAATTTCTACAATCTTCATTTTTTTTTTGTGGAATTTTGAGAAAAAATTACCCATTTCCCCCCCCCTGAATGCGCCACTGCACGGTACAGTGGCCATGGGGTTTTAAACCCTCACATTTACGAAAAATCGATTATCCGTTTCCCGACACTCGCCATTAACCATTAAAATCTGATCGAAAATTGATTTTTCCGCCCGAATGATCAGAGTCAGAAAGTCGACATGACTGATAAATTGCTGGTAGAAGCTTAGAGGATCTTCAATGAAGCCGTGTATTTGCATACTCGTAAGTCGCTGGAGGGGGAGAGTGGTAGGGGGAAAATTGGTGACACCCCCGACCCGGACTTTCTGAGAGGGCGCGAACGAAAACGCCTATGCTAAACAAAATTGAATGATTATTTGCTAAAATAGCGTTAGGTGGTCGCGAGGCTGTTCCAAATGGGGCCGTAGTACATGCAGTGCACCCTCGAGAAATTTTGAAAAACAAAAAAAGTTGTTGTAGGTACGTACATCGTGTGAGTATTATAAATGCGTTCTAGAAAACAGAAAAAAGTTCAAAAAATTTTTCGCTCCCTTCGCCGGTAGCATTGTTTTATCGATGCTTTCGAAGCAGAGTTGGCAATTTGGAAAAAGTTTACTGGTGGGCCCCGATTTTGTGGCTCGTGCCCTGTGCTTCAGCACTTGGACGAGACCTACATAATTATACCGACATTAGGCCAATTGAATTACAAAAATAACAAATAGGTGGGTGCAGTCGAGGCTGGCCGCGGATAAGTAAGCCTACGTGTCAGTAAATACTTTGCGATGTACGGACGCAGCCGTCGTCCGACTGAAAAGTAGACGAAATTTTAATTCGCCATTTGGACAAATGCTGCGCCACCACCGCAGCCCACCGCTGAGTGCGAGTCGAAGGGACGATAGGCGCAGTAGCGTGGCCGGCGAAGAGAGAATTGTGAGGTGGAAAAGGGTGACCGGGCGAAAGGGCGAAAGGGCGAAAGGGCGAAAGGGCGAAAGGGCGAAAGAGCGGACGGGCTTAACTTTTACTGGCGAAACGACTGTAGGCAGGGATGGGCGTGATTACGCGTCCTCCAATGATATTACCCGAGACGGTGAGCTTTTAATCGACGTCATTACGCTTTTCATTAGGCAAAGTTGGTCTACGCGAGTCTGCGGTCGACAGTGCGAGAATCGACGACAGGCTGAGATCGCAAGCTGCGGCAAAAGGAAAAGGGTAGAGGGTGCTCCGCGACGCCGCCGCCGCCGCCGCCGCCGCCGCCGAATTAACGCTTTAATAATCTCGTCGGTTGGCGAAGTTGGCAAATACGTACGTATAGGTCTACACGCGTATACGCTACAGTATGTTTGTAGGCGTACGTAGGCGTAGGCGTACGTAGTGTAGGTACTGGATGCGCATTAATGGCCGAGGATGGTGACTTAGATTGTCATCATGGTGGAATGGCGGAAACGAAATGAGTTTGCCAGCCGACGGCGAGTCATCTGACGGTGGTGTACCTAATTATTCGGTAGTGGCGGATGCGGCACCCCACCAACGAACACTGAAACGGATTTTGAATTCTTCAACATTCGGCAGCGCAACGCACTGCATTTCCAAAAACCAGGCTTATCTACGATCTGAGCGGCTGAAAATCGCAACACCGTCGATTTTCGCGAGAGTCGAGAGTGTGGAGGAACGCAACTAAATGAAAAGCGATCATTTCTCCAGCACTTCTGTCGTTTCGTCGCTTTTTCATTACGTCAATTTTTTCATTTTCAACTTTATGGCCAGAGTCGGCTTCGAAACGGAGCCAGTGCTCCGTGGTTGCGGAGAAGCGATGCTCGAATACGCGCAAGTAAAACGAAAAAAGCCAAAAAAATTATTTTTCCAAAACGTGAAAATCGTAACACGAGAGACGACCAAACACAAACATTCGTCATTCGATAGGTATTGGTAGGCCCCGACAGCGACGTGAATAGGCTGTCTGCTTAGCCGGGTCAAGATTTAGATGAACTCGATTTAAGTACCTACATCTTAGGTATCGCTTTCTTTTGATAAATGCCCAAAATGGTGGAGAGTTCGCGAAGATAGAATTAATGTTACCGATTGCCTACGATACTGAGTCCGCATCGTCGTCCGAAAAAGCAACCATTCTGCCCAAAGAATCGAATACCTCCTCCATAATCCTATACTATGATACGAACGATAATAAATTGTTTGTAGGTACGTATATGTGTATACGTGTATACGTGTATACGTGTAAATGAATTTGAGTTATTGGCGCTAAAATTTTCCTCGAGTTATTAAACGAAAAACCGTACCCACCTTCACCGCCAAGTCGTTCTATGACCACAAGATTAATAAGCAGATTTTCAATAGAAAACTTAGTTAAAAAGTAGACGGTTCTTAATGAAAAAATGTCAATATTAGGAAAAAAGGAGCAAAATTTACTCCCACGCTGATCATAGCTAAATAAATACGAGCAATAAAAAAAAGTCCGCCTCTTTACCGGTTATTTTCTAAATGTACATACGTACATACGTACATACATGTATAATAAACGTACAATCGGTTAATTATTTCACCAAAATTCAATTATTTCCTCATATTCGATGGACATGTGCCACTAACCACACAGACATAAAAAAAATGTTCGTTGGTTCCTCCGAAACAACTAATTTTACATAATTAGGTATAGTCTTACCTGTAAGTATGGCAGCAAAAATTCAAGGTTGGCACCAGCCAAAGCGCCCTGGAGAGGAGCTTCAGGGCTTGTATATATACATAAAAGCCAAATTTTTGTAACCACCGTACAGGTTCTAATTTTTATTCGATTGTAATAAAATTTGGAACAGCCGATATTACTAAGCCAACAAGCTGATCTATTAATTTTATTACTTCGGGTATGGCTATTTTCGTTTTTGTTTTGGCCATAAAATTTTCAATTTTCAACCAATAGCTACGAAATTTGAAACAAATATTAATTATATTCTATTATAACGTTGCTATACATTTTGGTGTGGATCTGTCACGCGGTACTTCCGGTAACATTATTTTCATTTTTTACTTCGAGTATAAAATACCTAAATTTAGACCAATAGGAACCTAATTTGGAACAAATATTTATTATGATCTATTTATAACTTTTTAGTGATTACCTAATTTTAATTTTTGAAAATCTACTTTTTCTAGTAGAGCTGCCACTGCGTTAGAGTTTTTTACCTTTAGGTTGCCATATTACCTGCTAACTTGAAAAAACTTTTTTGTTTTCAATTTTTGGAAAACTATTATAATGATATAGAGTAAATTGTGTGTTGGGTAATGGGTCATCACGAAACATAAACGTTTTCACCCTTCAAGTTAATGCTACCCCCTTTTGCAGCCCCCTTAATACAAAACTTTGTGTAATAAAATGTTCGACAGCTTTGAACTCGAAAACTATTGGGCCTATGCAAAACGTGTAAATGATGTAATTTGTATAAAATTTTATGAAAAAATTTTTCACCAAGAATAAAATTTTCTGTAAGACTGACCCTTAGATGAGAAAATCAGCAAAACATCTATGAAGTATGGTTTACAACATTTTTGGTGGCTAAGGGAGGAGTATCGACATAAAAGGTAATAAAATTTCAATTTTATATGGTTCGCCTCCGTACATTATAAGGAAAATAATAAAAAATAAAAAATAAAAAATAATAAATAAATCAATCAAACCTAAACTAATGCGACCTAAAAAAGACGTATGTAACCCACTGTGCTAAAGATAAGAAAAACCTACTTGAAGCAATAAAATCGACTTTTAAATTTTTGTCAAAAACTACCGAACCAATAGTCGTCAAATTTCTACCAAACTTGCATTCGCATAGTGAAATTGTATTGTGAAAATTTCCAGCCTGATCTCTTCCATAGTGTCATCAAAATCCAAGAAAAACCAATTTTCCAGAAATTTTCTGTACTCCAGTTTTCTTTGAAAATACTGAAACAATAAGCACCAAACTCCTACCACGCCTGGTCCTATATAACAACTACTTTTCGTGAAAATTTCAGACGTATCCTTTTCGTAGTATTCCTTCTCAAAACCATAAACCAAACTTTTTTCAGTTTTCTAGAAAACTAACCATCGGAAGAAATGGAAAAAGAGAGGATTTTCAAGACAGGCACCACCGCAATTGGTAAAAAACAGTTTTTGTGATGTATAAGTTGAGTGGCAACGAAGCGAAGAGGAATTCTGATACGTGTGAGAAGAGACTGGAGAGATTGGAAAAAATGAAAATGTCAAATTTGGAACTTCTTCGCTCCATGAAGGAATCTGTGCCATCAGCCCTGTTAGCCGCCTATGCTCGAAACAATTTTTCACTGTCGCGCGTTGAAAACTTTATTGAGGAAACAGACCCGACAATGGTCGCTAAGAATTTATTATATTAAATACAGTGGTAAGAAGATGAACAAATGGAGTACAACTTGGTGGTGCACGAGTGGCTGAACTTGGAGTGTGGACATCTGCATAGGTTCGACGTTTTGTTGCCTAGTTGCGCAGGTTTAGATCAAGTACCAACTAAACTGAGTGTTTTTATTTTATTTTAAACACGTGGTAGTTTAGCTCGTGCCAGCCCTGGATTTTTTCTCGCATCCTTTTATAGGTAAGACCGTGGAATTTGTTGTTTTGGTGGAAGCAACAAACTTTTTTTTCATGTCTGTGCGTGTGGCTGTGTGGGTAATGGCGCATGTGCATCCAATACGAAGGAATAATTGGCGAAATAATATCGCGAAATAAGTTTAACAAATAAACGGCTTGTGCGTTGAGTATTATTGTGGGCTCCGCCCCGACCCTCCTGCGCACAATGCAATGCGCAGAAGTGGTTAATAGACACTGACGCTGAGGTAGTTGCGGCAGTATGAGCTCTGACTTGCGTGAGAGATCATCATATATTTTATTGTCCCTTGGACGTTAAACCAATTTATAATATTAAGGAACTATTATCCCACTACAAGTATAGCGATACAATTAGTGCGACAGCCATATTCAGCCACGTCGAGCCAAAATAATTTTATACTTTTCGCATGTTTTTGATACTACCATTAAGAAGGCTTTGAACTCGCATCTCTTTTCTCCAATCTCTAATCTGTATTCTGTAAAGTTGACAAATTTTAACTTTTAGAAAATAAATCAAGAAAAACCGTATTAGCCATAACTCAGTGTCTCGCCTTGGTGAACTTTTCAGGTATTACCCAGATCATAGAGAATGAATCAACGAGTATACACCATCGCTCACTCCATCGTGGATGGTAGCCTATAACCATCATAGGCTGCACGCACGTCGTGCAGTCTCTACGTATAGGTACTGTAGGTAGTTCGAACCAAAATATTAATTCTTACCTTCGTTTTCTGTCCTAGGTTTGGTTCCAAAATCGTCGAGCCAAGTGTAGAAAACACGAGAGTCAGATGCACAAAGGTACGATCGCATTTATTTTTCTCGTCGTAACACGTCTAAAATTTGGTCGTTTCTGTTTGAGTCAATTGAAAAAACACCGTTTCGTTGGCAACCGTCAAAAATGCCGGCTGATAATCATCTATTTTTTTCAAAAGTATCCAATTAAGAATAAGAACCCAGTAAGTGACCTACCCGCCTATAGAAAACTCACTTTACTAATTAATACATTTTCAACCGTTCTCTGTTAGTTCGCCAACATCAACACACTATAAAATAAACTTCGATATAAAGTCATTTTAGTTTTTAGTCATGGCCCGTCGGATGATCAAACGGAATTCATCTCTAATTTATCCCTTATTTGGTTAGGTATTCGAGATTTAATTTTCTAAATCTCGATGGTTACTCGATTCAATAAATGTTTTCATTATTTATGAAGCATAACGAGCGAGTGAAAATAAAAATAAAAATGTCGATGTACGTACACCCAATTAAGAAATTAATTTTTAAACGGCGTAGAGTAGACAACATTCGCCAATAACCGAGAGAAAAATCTTCAAACCTATAGAAACGTGTTCGCATGTTCCCAGAAGAATGTCGTATGAATGTACCAGTTTTATCGGTTTATAGTGCCAGAAAACTGTTTGTTTGACAGTCAACTGGTAGCTCGTGCAAACGAACCTACCGTCTATAGGTACGCCTGTATTAGCGCTCTTGAGATCCTCCCAAAGGCGAAGGTATGAAAATTTAGTAGGGGAAACTGTGATGTCTGAACAAATAGGTACCTTTTGCGCGGCACTGTAATAAGAGCACAAAAACATTCGGCCATCCAGCCATCAACTGGCGCGTAACTGCAATATTTTCTGGCTACAGCCCGCATTTTTAATTTTAAATTAACTCGCTTCGTGTCTAGTCAGTTTAACGTCCATGAGACAGTAAAATACGTTGTCACACACCTCCTCACCGGAGTGTAACTGTCTGGCGACCGCCTCGACACCAGTACAGACTCCAGCGCCCTGTGCGCTGTTGTCAAACATACTGCGCCTGGTGTATGCGCAGTAGCTCGTGTGTCTATATCACGATAATAAGTGCGTGCAACTCCACTTGTTTTTCCATTCCTCGCAGATAATTATAGCTGCCTCCACATCTGGCCAATAAAGCATTTCTTCCGGAGACGAAGAATAGGACGTATCTAACGTTGCGCGGAAACGCATTAATCTTGCCGCCCAATGAAAAGTCGACCGTCGTTTTTCGATATGGGCGACATAATTATGCGCAGCTTCCGCACCTGCAGTCTGCCAGCCTCGGCATTTGAATCTGCCTTTGTACAATTATTCTGTGTCCCGCTGCCAAATCCAATGCTGTAACAATACGGGGAGCAACGGATGTCGCCGGTTAGAGGGCGGGCCACAGTCACCATATTACGGCCACTTCCCCCACCCCAGACAGAGAAGAGAGGAAAATTGGCACCCCGAGTTGGAGGGCTGTGACACAGTGGGCGGAGCCGGCGCCCAACATAATTACTCGATATATAGAAAATGCGTCGTCGCCACTGACCTTAGTTAAGGCGCTAATTACTGGTCTCAGGTATGGGATGGCGGTGGGTGGGAAGGGGGGCCTCTGGGTGGGGTGCGCTGGTGATGATACGAGCATCCGAACGAATTTTTGAAAAATCCTCTAACCTCGAGTTACTGTAGGTGCGGGGCTTATGTTTCGAAAAACAGCGAAAATTTTCGCCTCTTCGAAAATGCCGATCGCTTTTAGTAAATTCGTTCGCCTTTATTCGGTCGTCAAATTGCGATTTGTGCGAACCTTTAAACAATAGATGTATTGTTGTGTCGTCAGCTACCTCTGGAATGCTGATCTCGAACCACCTTCAAACGCCGCAGCCGCTCGTTAACCGAACGCCGTCCGTCTGCGTGACCGGAGCCGTAGCTCCTGCGGGCAGCTCCGCTGTCGTCGACTCTGCAGCGTGCAGAATGGCGCCGTATATGAACCTACCCTCGGTTCACCACAGACTCAGCTCGTCGTGTTTGATCTCAGCTGCAGACTTGAACCGCCACAGCTCCAGCACCCCTCCACTCGCCTTCAACGCACCCGCGCTGGACACGGCCTTTCTGAACGCCGCGCAGCAGGTAAGGCCGACCGCAGGTCGAACTCCACCTATCCGGGCGATTATTGCGCGAAAGGTGGGGTGGCTACCCACCCGTTCGATGGGGCAGCAAACTATCGGCAAAGTATCCGCATTTTCTGCCGAAAATAACCATCGGAGTCGCACCCCATTGCGTTCGGAAATTGCAGGTAACCTCCCCCCTCCTATTATGCGAAGCCTACTTTTGGTGCCGCCCTATCAGCCAAGGGTAGAGGTACCTATCGCATAATTGCGCGGCAATCCATTCCGAATACCTACGATATTGAGCTAGGTCCGAATAAATCGAAATACCGCAGGCATGTGGGTCGACATTAGCGACCGTGTGGTTGGTACTTCTGTAAAAGTAGGTACTTTTTTTTCATCGTGAAAACGTCGACTCCGGGTGGACCACCCAGAGGAGCAATTCCACCAGCCCCCGACTACGCTCCAAGTTATGGCTGACTCGAAAAGTGCAATGACTGAAACGTTAGTGGAATAGCCCCGCAGGGTGTCGACCACGGGTCAACTTTTCCGAAACGTACGATCGGAGTGGCGCGAATAGAAACAAAACTGTTCTTTTATCTCGAGGCGAGCAGGTAGGCTTATGGCAGACCTTAAGTGTTGCGAGGCTAGGCAGTGCCATAGAGCAGAAATTCGAAAATAGTATTCCGGTTCGATATCATATCTGAGATTTATCTGCGGGAGGAGTTTTAAAACATTGGAGATTCTAATTTCGCGAACAGAGTGATCGAAAAACTGTTTAAGGTACGTTTTTTAGTCGATTTTCTGCGATAATCCGCTTGTTTTTCGCCTTTTTTTTTTTTTTTTTTTTTTGTTGAAAATGGCGGGTCTCTAAAAACGGTGGGCTCTTCCACCCTTTCGTCTGCCTAAAGCGAGGATATTTTCCTCCCAATTTATATTTATCGTTAGATTTTCTTCCATTTGAAGGGAGGACATTTTCAATCTTGTTTTACCCCTTCCCCCCGAATTCCGCGATCCATAGACGTACCTATGCCTACGTTCATTTCGTTTCCAGTTAGTTGAGATCGTGCAGCTGAAGGAATTTTGAAAGTGTCGTGTTTCTCTTTTAATGGAATTCGTACGTATTTCTTGGGAGGGGTTTTCATTCTATCATTTGCTCGAATCGCGAGTCCTCACGAAGTGCAAGGCCTCAGGCACTTGCCCGAGCTGCGAGCTTGCAGGCCCTAAGGCCAGCTCTGGGTTGGCCATGGCCATGCTGACGACTGATGTGAGACAAGCACAATTATTCGCAGTTAGCTGGAACAACCCTCTAGCTATTGAAAAACATCATCCACGAATTTAGTATCGATATAGACGCAATTTATAAACGACAAAACTAATAACGGCCTTTTCCATAATTAGTATTCTAATTTTTTTCACTTACGTAAATGTTAGTCTGGAAACATAAATAGTCCCATAAAATTATTTGGAATTGAATAATTCAAAATGGTGGGACGATCCTACCAAATTTTCAAGGCCGTTATATAAGTATAATTTAAAATAATGGAACTGATGACGAGAGAAGACTGCTAGAAAAAAAATCAAAATTTTCAAAATTGGGTGAATAGAAACGTCTCTTTTTTGCTTCAACGTCAGGATGCTGTGGCATTAGAAACCATTTACTTATTCGACGACTTATTAGGCCTCGTATATTTTTGATACTGGTATTTAGAAATTACAGTTTTCTTCTCAATTTCGTACTAAAATAATGCCTGTTTCCATTAGGACAGCAGAAAGGTGGGGAAAAAAACATTCCGATTAGATCGAATAGAAACTCGTCTTTGTTCCTTATTTTTTTTCTTTTTGATGTCGAATCACAATGCCACGCAATATTCCGAATCTATTGACGAATAACGCATAGCGTATCTTCGACACCGGTATAGGTGCCAAATAACTTATTAATTGCATTTTTTTTTCTCAATTTCTGATCAACGTAGTGCCTGTTTCTATTCGGTCCATCTTGAGGGTGAAAAGGTGAATAGAAAAATAAAAGTTTTTCGCCTTTAACTCTTCAGCAACGAGCGAGTACACCTTCGGGGTGTGAATAAAAATAAATTCAACCGTAGACATCGACGAACTTTTCACCTCGCCCCTCCCCTAAATAGTTAAAGAGAAAAATTACCCTAACGATTCTGTTATTCTGATAGGTTAATGCGGTATTGTTTCGATAACGAGGTGACATGGATGGTCCACATCCGTCATCTTTTCATTATGTACCCTGACATTGGGATAAAATATTTCAACTTCCTTTTAACAAATGGTTATTTTGCGGGTTGTTCACTCCGAATGCACACCAAACTCAACAAATACAAAATATCTTACTTATTCGCCAAGAAACAAAACTCTTTAAAGTTAAAAACTGTTTCTATTCGCCTCATTTTATAGAATCAAATAAAAAAAACGTATATCTTTTCAGCATTTAAAATAAAATATTACTGTTCCGTCCCGTTTTTGCAGACGATTCAGTTCGTCTACAAAAACGTGTCGAACAAATTATAGACAACTATTATTCCTAATTCTCGGAATAATAGCTGTCTATATTTTACCTAAGCTTCTCACGATCAGACACCACCAGATATGCTGACAAATATGTGTCATCATATTTGGCGGATGTTCTGTATCACGCCACCTTTTTGGTCGGCCATATTTGATTGAAACAAAGGAAACGAAAGTAATGTCATATCTTCATTTCGAAGACATGATCATTCCTAAACCTACAGTCGAGTAGAAACGTTAGGGTTCATACTAGCTGTTATGGACATTAGGTTTCACTAGTATTAAGAAATAGTAATAAGTATAATTCTAAAGTGTTTGTAATAATTGAAGTGAAGTATTAATAAAAAGATAATAATCAGAATTTATCTTATTTGTTGAGGTAATTTAAAAGTATTGAATTACACTCGCAACAATTACGCAAAATTTTACTCAATCGTAATGGACGGAGTCGAAAAAAAAAATAAATAAATAAAAATAAAAAAAAAACATTACGGTATTGGTAATGGGTCCAGTCGATCGTCGGTTGATGCGCATTTTGCTATTTTATCGTACGACAGCGGTGTAAGCAGACATTTTCAAGGGGGTGGGTCGAGTAAAGGCTACAAAATATCGAGTAGGCCTTACAAATTCTTTGTTCCTACACCTACGTACGAATTGAAATTACAACTGAAGTCACTGCCATACCCCAAATGTAACAAGTGACATTTGATTTTGTAAATTTTTTATACACATCTAACGAAGTATAGATACCTAAGGTTTAGACTGATTTTGTAGCCAAAATTTAAATAATTATTCGTTAATAATAAATGATAATGATATGATAGTTGATCAGAAAAAGATAAATTCTAAATATTTTCAAAAAAAATTATCCGAATCAACGATTCGAATAAAAATTTTTTATCTAAAAGCGATTTGTGATTCCAATGATTTTTTTTCTCAAATGGGTGATTTGTAAAAAGAATTAAGATTTCTTGCGCTTTGCCCATCCTGCTTCGGTCGTATCACCATACTGCACTGCAGTTTGATGTTGTAAGTTGTAAGAAAAGTATCGATTTTTGTCGTACATTTCCTATAAACAAACAAATAAATCGTCACTTCGTGTAGCGTAGATTAATTTTCGGAGTAGGCCTACCGCCTAGCCTACGCTTTTTAGGTAATCGTAACGTGTTTGTCGAAATATTTTCCAAAAGCAAAATTTATTTGCCGGTGCGGGAGGATAGATAAGTTGAAGTTGTAATTTTTTTACAATCCTTCGTGGGAAATAACTTTTTTTTAATATTTTCACATTTTCTACCTTTTATACGACGGACATTTTTCTGTACGATATTCGTCCATTAATGCGGCGTCTGTTGTCATCATTTCAGTACGCCGCCATGATGACGGCAGCGGCAGCAGCAGCCGCTGCGATTCAGAAGAGTGGTGAAAAAACGGAGAACAGCAACAGCAACAGCAACAGCAACAGCAACAGTAGAAACAGCAGCAGCGGTGGCAGTGACAGCGTGGCCAATTTGCTGTATCTGCGCAACCATCTGTCACCAGTGGCTGCCCACCACCACCACCAGCACCACCACCATTACCAGCCCACCGACAGCATCCATTATTCGGCCTTGCGTGTGGCCACGCTGACCGCCTTCCACCAGGATCGGCTGCTAGCCTCCAAAAACTCCAGTATCGCCGATCTCAGGCTCAAGGCCAAAAGACACGCCGAAGCGTTGCTGTTGGAGCGAACGGCCGATAAGCCCATGGAGACAGTTTGAAATTTTCTTTTTCTTTTTTCTTTTTCCTTTTTTTTTTCCACTTCGATCATCCCTCTTCTCGCCTAACTGTATTTTTAATCGTTGGAACGCGAATAATATCCGTTGTAAATACATTATTACGTTTTTCCTATCCGTCGGTGCAAAATGAATTTTCGCGGCTGTACATAAGGAGAGAGCAGGACTACCTGTCATGTCGGACTGCCAAGAAATTCGAGGCGGATGCGCGTCCACAGGTTGTTGTAACTACGTAACCACCCGTCTACTTAAAGCTTCCAACTGGCCCGCATCTTCTTTTCAACCGGCACCGCCGATCCCCATTCCCACCATTCGTTTAGGCCTGTTCGTACGTCGATGTCGAATGTGCTATCTGCCTACCCAGCTAGCCTATTCAAACTCCTCATCCTGGTGTTGCGAGCCACCCCTCGTCGCGCCCAACGTGTCACGAGAATTCATCGAATCGTGCAAAAAAAGTGTAGACGGGTACGTTTTTCTGCGACATCTTTTATCGGCGCTGCACTTTCCGATACGTACCTCTACCTGTCTGCTTCTCCATTAGGTAAATTTATTAAAACTGCGCTACTTTGTATATAAAAATGCGCGAGTTACGCGAAGGCACGCGTACACATAAATCGTGTGTGGTTGCGGGTGCGCGTAACGCATTGCGCATGCGCACAACCACACACCTACGCATCACGTAGCACGCGCTAATGAGGAGTTACGATTGTAACAGTTACAGTTACCTGTACAAATCGCGACTATCGTCATAATTGCCGTTTAGCCTCGACTGTAGACACCGAGCATTAAGATGCGTTTACACGTCAATAAGGAAGGCCGCGAAGTTTCTCCCAGGAGACGCAGCAGCGCATTCGGAAGAAAAGACCTGCTTAATCCTTAGGTAGCTCCTTGGAAATTCGCTTTGTTGTTTGCCTTCTCATCTCTGTTTCTCTACTTCTCCACTTTTTTCTATCGCGAACAGTTTAAAATAACTCGGGTGAGAAGTGCGTTTTCGACATCAAATTTAAATCCTCCAACCCGCCTACTCGAGCAGATACCTACAGATACCTACATGTACATACCTAAACGACATTTGGGTAACAATTAACCACCCATAGAGTGGGTTGTAGAAGTTATACCAGGCTGATATAATTAAGCGAGTTTATTCCGTAAGGTTTGGGTGTGCTCTGCTTAATTGGGTCGTTGTTACCCAGGCATTTATTCCGAACTCACACGAGCAGCCGTAAGTTAAGAAGTGCGTGATAGCCCGAGGCGATAGCACCGTTTATCAATGTTTTTGAATAATTTTCCGGGTTTTCGTTTTTATTTTATTTTTTTTTAAACTTTTTATAAATAAAGTTAATTGTTGGATTATTGAAATACCCGATAAATACAACGGGTATTCAAAAATCTTTGTCTCAAACTTCACGCAGTCGCCAAATATGTTAAGTACTCGACATTTTCTGAGTGGGCAACTTAGAGATGCGTTCGATCGTTTGAATAATGTAGGTGCCTGATAAAAATGGCACCCCGCTTTGAAAAGTTTGGCGTAGGTAATAAGTATTTGCGAAAGTAAAAAAATATCGCATAATTTGTGAGAATTTTAACGTTGACAAAATTCTCATAAATGCAAATATCGATCAATTCGCGCCAATATTTTCGGGTAAAGTGACTAAGTATGGGCAATGAGTTCACTTATCAAACGGCCTAAACACTACGTCATTCCCTAGGTATCTGCGAAAATAACGAACAAATAATATCATCCTGAAAATTGTCAAAATTACCGTCGAATAATTTATGGTCCCACATATTTAGGTCCTCCATCGACGAGGCTCCACAAAACATTGCACATGGGTGGTCGTTAATTGAGATGGTCTATCTACCATTTTCTGGGGGCGCACCAAAAATGTCGATTGCACCCTTCGAATACGAGATTTATTTCTAATTTTTGACAATTTTTTATCTGTATTTTCCAAATATGTTGACTCGAGCATTGTCGAGTAAAATTCCAAAAAAAAAAAAAACATTGTGCTTTGGTATCTTCATCGTACCTTGTCAACATAGTCCACTGCAGTCTCACTTAATTTACAATAGAAATTACGAGAATTTTTTTTTTTTTTTTTTTTTTTTTTTTTCAAAATTCAGCAGAAACGCGTATTTTGAAGGTGGTATCGGCAAAATTTAATGTTAGATTAGGTGCCCTAAAAGCGACAACCTCTAAGAATGATGTCAGTCAAATTGACTCGTACGCACATTTCCAACGCTTGCCGGCTACTGCCTTTCACCGATCCTTCATTTTGCAGAGACAGGAACGTTGTTCGCCTTCCTCAAACCCTTTGTGGTGTAAGCCACAAAATTACCTACTTTATGGAACGTAAAATCTAAATGCAACATTGCATATATCGGAAATAGGTACCATTTAGCTGATCCCCGCCAAAATGGGTAAACTTAATTGTTTGCTCTCAATTTTGCAGGCACTGGCTAAAAATTAAGTATTTTAAAGCCAAAATAAAAACCAAAATGACAAAGCCGGCAAAGGTATATACCGCGGGTTCTGGTTGGTTGGCGTTTTTCCGATTTCTTTTATTTTCTAAAGACGTTTAGGCCACGACATAACTCGAGCATCAGTGACGATGCTCAGCATCAAAATTTTTTAATTCCCTAGTGTTTTTGCATAGCGATGTTGAAATCTGGGTGCTCGTGTCGTATTTGCGGCCTTAAAGTTTGTCTCGATGACTAATCCTAAAGGTCCAATAATTTGTGCCACCTTTGCGAGTGAATGGGATTGAACGGGGGTTTTTGTTTTATTCCCAACTCCTGGTGATGAGCCACAAGAACCAGGGGTGCTATTCCACTAACATTTTACATCGTTTCTGCCGTTTACACCCTTCATACCACCTTTTAGTTAAATGCCTCGTGTACACTACGATGGTAGTATCGCAATAGTATTAGCATGACAGTGTTGCCAGCTATCGCATCTGTGTGATGGTGCGGGGTACTCTTGCGTTAGTGACTGACTACACCAAGATAATTTACTAGCGTGACATCAAATACCTATGGTGATAGACTATGACAGCGTATACTAGACATAAATATCGATGGAATGGCTCCTGTAGGCCCTCATCCATCCATTGTGGTGCATATCAACCAGATGGTGCTTCCCATGAAGTATGCCAGCGGAGAAGGATGTGTATTGAAATTACACTGGTGCCAATGAGCGCACAAAACATTAAAATACTCCATTCGCTTTGAACCAGCCACCGAGTACAATTATGTGTTAAACCTACCGCAGTTCACTTGAGACGATACGAGATTGTGGCACACGACAGCCAGTCTGCATGTTTGAAAAGTATTCGCGATAACCGCGCATACGCACCCGTGGAAAATTAAACCAGAACAGCTATTAGGTAATAATGCCCAGTCCCACATGATACGATTGCCCTTTAATTCTCCCAAAACCAGAATTAGCCCATAATTGCCCCCCCACACTGGTCGGTTAACGTAGTTGAAATGATATTAGACTCAGAAAAATGAAACACTTAATACGTAATTAAATATCCGATATAACTACGAATATTCCGACATACGAATTTGGACTGACAGGAATAAACCTTAATACAGTCGAGTTGCGATAATTTGGACTTGGGATAATTCGAGGCGATTTTTGTTTCCCTCTACACTGCCATAAGGTGCGTGTAAATAAAAAAGAAACTTTCTTAATTCAAACCCGCAGTCTCTATAATTCCAAGTATTCTGCAAAGAAAAAGAACTCTATAATTTAAATTCTCTCACTGGTCAGCCTCTGTAATTGAAATTTTTCGTACATATTAGAATTAAAAAGAGAAAATAAATTGATAAATAAAACGTAGGCGATTATCAATCACGACAATTCAAAGCGAGCGGGTGTACAAAAAGATAAATTTTTGGGGGCAAGTTCAAAGTATCGATGAACGCTGGTCAGTAGCTCTTACGTGCGTGTGTATAATTAGCAATAAATACGAGTGTTGAACGAAAATACGAAAGTTTGTCTATGGAAAAAAAATTGAAATCATAAAAAAAAATTGATTTAAATTTCGGAAAAGTTTTAAGAAATTTTTACAAGTCCGAAAAAAGGTGAAAAGGTGAAAAGGCGAATGAACGAGTCGCATAATACCTACCGATACTAATTCTATACTTTTTTGCGCCCTTTTCTTTTTCATCTCAACCTATAAGCTTTATAATTCGAACTTCCATAATTCAAAAGGTTCGATAATTCGAAGAAATTGTCGTCTCCTTTCAGCTTTGAATTATCGCGACTCCACCGCACACGATAGATTTTAACGTCGCTGTTGTAGGCTTTACTTTTATCGAAGTGTGAAACAGAAGGGAGAAGAAATTTCTCTCCTCGATTAAAGTCCAAAACAAGCCCCAAAAATTGGTTTGGTGGGGGAAATCATCGGATCTCTAGGATTAGTCATCTTTGTTATTGGAATAACAAAATAAGACAAACTTTAAGGCCGCAAATACGACACGAGCAGCCAGATTTCAACATCGCTATGCAAAAACACTAGGGAATTAAAAAATTTTGATGCTGAGCATCGTCACTGATGCTCGAGTTATGTCGTGGCCTAAACGTCTTTAGAAAATAAAAGAAATCGGAAAAACGCCAACCAACCAGAACCCGCGGTATATACCTTTGCCGGCTTTGTCATTTTGGTTTTTATTTTGGCTTTAAAATACTTAATTTTTAGCCAGTGCCTGCAAAATTGAGAGCAAACAATTAAGTTTACCCATTTTGGCGGGGATCAGCTAAATGGTACCTATTTCCGATATATGCAATGTTGCATTTAGATTTTACGTTCCATAAAGTACGTAATTTTCCATCAGCATCGATGAAATTTAACAAAATCATCGCTCATTGCCTGCGATCCATCTGCGCTAATTTTGTTTCCAATTTTCGTTTGCGATTGGCCACTTTTGGAAAGCCGCATTTTCTGGTGAAGTGTCCGCTGCGCTAGAATTCTAAAAAATGTTTACTCATTTTCGTTGGTTTCTCCTTTGCCTCGTCGTTTGTCGCCCACTTCTCTCCGCCTTCACCACACTCTGCAGAGCCAGCGGTGAGATATCCGAGTCAGAAACGATTCGAGTAACGGTAATAAACCCTGTTTCATCCGCTAACTGAGTTCGACTATTGAAATTCGATTACCCTAACAGAGCCAAATTACTCTTTCATTCGTGTCCATACTTACCAGCTGAAAAACTGATGCTAGTCGATTTTTTCTTTATTTTGCCACCCCGAAGCCGTTTGCTGCCGGCGCATCTCTTCAATAGGCTGTCGTTTTTTACATGGAACTGACAGATTTCACTTCTCAATGGATGTTTAATTTTCTTCGAGGCCCTAGGAAGCAGAAAGGAGGCACAAAAATTTCAAGTTCAAAACAAAAAAGTTTTTGCCTTACGCCGAATTCAAGTAGGAGTAGGTACACCACTTTTGGGTCAGTAACGTAGGTACCAATTAGCGAAAGCAAAATTAAAATCTCATCTCACCCCTGTCCGGAACGAAGCTTGCTTCTGAGATTAGTTCCTTACACGAGTAAATCCTACATTTTACTCGCCAGATGTCACCTACTCTGCTCGAATTGTCGTACTTATTTTTGGTCGTAGATACGGCCGCCAGTTCTTACCAATTTTGCGAATAGGCCTAATATTTTCGTTCCGTACTTTCGTATTGCGTGTTATTATGCCAAAATGTAAGACCGCTGCGTTCGAAAAAAGTACCTATAGGCTGTGTGATGGTTTTCATAGGCTATATTTTCAGCCAACTTTTTTCACATTTTCATAATTTTTCCTCTTTCGCCCCGTTTCCTTCATTTTACGCGTGCAATCCAAAATAAAGCCCAAAAAAAGGGCCAAAATAGCGAAAAAGTGTAATTTTTTTTCTTATTTTTTTGCACTCGCCGAGGGTTGACGGGGTTACCTAAAATAACGGTCATAAATTAGGACTGCGAGTGAAAATGGACGAGAAAAAGTGGCAGTGGTAAAGTGGCGACGACGACGATGGGGTGGTGGCAGCGGCGGCGGCGGCGGCGGCGGCGGCGGCGGGCGAAGGCTGGTGACCTGGTCGTAATAAAATAAGGAAGAAAAGAGGAAGAGCGAATTTGCGAGCGAGTAAGAGCGAAAAAGAAAGAGAGACGGAGAGACGGAGAGACGGAGAGACAGTGAGCGAGAATGGGAGAGTGAGAGAGAGAGCGGCAGAGGGACAGCTTAGGCCTGGCCTTAACTGAGTTGCGAAAATAATCGCATTAACGCTGCCAGTATACAGAGAGTCTGCAGGTCCCAGTATGGTCATAACGGGCAACCCCTTACGCCATATATCAACCACTCTTCTTCCTTTCTAGGGTTGTTTTTTTGTTGTTTTTTTTTTTTTTTTTTTGTACTTTACTTTTCCTGCTTTTTCGTTGTCATTTGTTTGTTGTTGTTTTTCTTTTTTTTCTTTTTTTTTCTATTCTTTAGTTGATTCGCACTTTGTGTTCATGAATTTTATATTATGCAGCGCAGACGAAAGGGCAAACGACGACGAAGACGTCGACGACGACGCAATCGAATTAAAAAGTCATTACAACGTTTACAGTTTACAACTCAGTTTCTGGTTCTGGTTCTGTACTCGCATTCGGCTGGAAGGCTCGCTTCGTTCGCCGCCGCCTCCTCCTCTTCCTGCGCAGCCTACCCACGCCGCTGCTCCCTTCTTCGACCATTGCTTTTTTTCGGGCAAGATTTTTCTCTATCATCTTCACCCTCCACCCCCTCCTCCTCCTATTCTGGCCTCCGCCGCCGTCGACGCCGCCGTCAACCACCGCGCGTAATCGCATTTATAATAGCGTCGAAAATTAAAATTCGCATCGAACTAACAACAACAACAACAACAACAACAACAACAACAACAACAACAACAACGTGGTCTATGGTTTATGGTTAAAATTAAATTTCAGACCGAACACGATTTTTCATCTGTCTTTTTTTCTTCCTTTTTACGTAGGTGCTCGACGAAAATCTACATATTAAAATTGGTCATCGGGAGAAGCGGAAGGTGTACCTACGAACATGGGCTTTAAAATTAGTAAGTTGTTTGGAGGGTACGGGCTTTCGTACGCGTGTGTCGAATAGATTGCATATTTATTCGTTTGAAGGCAAAATTTACAAAAGATTGCAGTACGTACGTAGCGTACAAAAGGTGCGGTCGAACATTTTCTTTTTTACAATTTAAGAAAAATGAACGTTAGACATTTTAAAATTTCAACGAAATTCCTCCGTTTTCAAACGAATGTAACTTTTTAAGGTACTGAAGAAGATAGGGACCCGGCCTAAAGAACGTTTTTATATGCACTCGATGGGCACAATAAGATGCATTCATCGAACATCAAATTTGAAGAATTTTTTGAACGATTTAACAACGAAAATTTTGGTAATTTGAGAGCCTCGTATCTTTCAAACAAATTTTTAATAGGAACTTTTTGCTTCTCTCGATGAGTTCTATAAGAACCATTTGGCTTGGGAGACGAATTTAGAACACCCGGTTTATAGGTACATACGCACATTTCTATTAAGCTCGGTACAAATCAAAATTTTTGACCGACTTTCTCGAAATTTGGTACACTTATGTGGATCTATAAAAGGACGAACCGTATTGTTTTTAGCTCACATCGACCGTACGGTTCGTCTATTAAATCCCATATTATGTTTCATTTTTGGAGCTTTAACGGTTCTAAAATGCGTAATTTTCTACCAACAGACATACAATTTGGTATCATCGTCGAACATATCGTATACCATCATTTTGAAAAATTTTATTCCAACCGTTTAGCGGTTCGTGCGTAGAGGTAATTTGAAAAAATCTTCGACTATTACTAAGAAAAGAATGTAAAGTCCAGATGAACTAAAGAAGCTGGTTAAAAGAACGCTCTCTTTTATTTAATTTTCCAAGCAGTCGGTATATTTGTGTTTTTTATAACTTCGCAACACACACTTCATTCTTTCACCTCATTACGAATTCAATTGATAACTACTTCATTTTAAACGCAATATTTACCCACCATTCTACCAAATAATTTTCATATTTTGATTTTGTTAACGCACTTATTTATTTTATTTTAACATTGGAAATGTTTAACCTGAGATATACAGTAAAAACATGACGTCGTGTAGGCTACAACGAAAATTGAAATAAGTAAACAAAACCAAAAAACCATAATTGTTTCGTTAGCGTGCGTATGTACTCGATTTTATTCATGATTTAACACACGCGCACTAACGTAAAACCAAATTCGTTCTTTTCTCCCGAATCAACGAATTTAGCAGTGTTACCCAATATGAAAACTGTAACGTAGCTGGTAGCAGCAGCTCCGTTAGACAAAAAGTTATTAATATATTATAATATAAATATTTATTCATAAATCGGAATTACGTTCCTATTGGTTCTAAATTCGGCATTTTATAGCCAAAATAAAAACGAAAACAGTGTTACCTGATGTACCATACGACCGATCAGCAACAACATTTATATACCGAGTTATAATAACTTATAATGAATATTTGTTTCAAATTTCGTAGCTATCGGTCGAAAATTGAAAATTTTATAGCCAAAACAAAAATTAAAATAGCCATACTGGAAGTACCGTGCGGCTTATCCGCAAAAAAATCCATAAGTCAGGTAGGTACCTACTTGGTTTAGTAATAATGTTGGTTCTAAATTTCGTGACTATCGGATAATAATTGGGACCTATACCGGGTTAACAAGAAACTAGCCTATTATATATGAATTTGAGTTATTAGTGCCAAAATCTTCGTTGAGTTATGAAACGAAAAACGTACCCAACCCCACCCCCAGATCGTTCCATGACACAAACATTAATAAGCAGATTTTCAATAGAAAACCTACTTAAAAATGAAATGTGTACGTTTATTTAACAAAATAAAAATTATCCTCGACTGTGCAAGAAATGCAAATCGAGTAAATTTTTCTTTGGGGAAGAAAACCTACATTTTCTGACCGGACTTGCTGCGCTAGATTTTTTTTTATTTCTTTTTCGCCGCAAAGGGTGGCCTATAGTTATGGCTTTAGTGGCATGGGGAGGGAGGCACCGCGAATAATTTACGTAATTTTTGTTTGGCACAACTATCGTGATTCTCGGTTAGCCTATTCGTAGAGTGTTAGGCCTACTAAAAATTAAAATTACCACGTCGGTTGATATTTGGATGTTTTAGAATTTTATAGACGTCAAAATTCTTGAAATTGTATCCATTTTTCTTTTTCTTTTTCAAAGACTACAAAAAAATTCTAAAAGTGATAGGTAAATATAATTTTTAATCAACTTTTTCAATTGCTTCGTGAATTCCTTAAATAGCAGCTTCACATCCACCTATCAACCGTAAATTTATTTAAGAAAAATTTTCTTTAACCATGCGCCGTATTCTAACGCCTTCAACAGGCCGGAAAATCAACCTTAAAAAAATATGTTTTCTAAATCAACGAAAAGAACTCGGAAAGACCCAAGTACTTGCAACAGACTCTTGTATCTGCAAATTTACACAAACCTACTTAATCGCCTTGACAGCGCCTGCGTACAAATAGTTGCCTTCTTGCAAATTGAAGGGGTCGACTTTTCCTTGCTTATTACCAGTTTCAAATAATATTTTTGCTCAAATATACGAATACATATTATTATTATTATTATTATTATTATTATTATTATTATTATTATTATTATTATACAAATAATAAGTTAAGTTAAAAACGAGTTTTAAAAAAATACGCTTTTATAATTGGAAGAAGAAAATAACGGCGAAAGAGAAAATAAAATTTCTCACTTTTTTTGCTCATACAGAAACAAACAAAAATTTAAAAAAACAACTGATAAAAACGGATATGTAGGTATGTGTGCGTGAGTCCCAACACGTGAAAGCAGCGCTGACGTTGGTCATCCGGTGTACTTCATCAAATTGAGTGAGTAGAATAAAAGCGTATAATAATAAAATAGGTAGGATTCGAAGGTTACAAGCAAACCCCAAAACAACAACTGAAACGCGATTGGTTACCTAGAATGACCTCATCCTCCACCACCAAATCAAAGTGTACCTGGGCCACATCACACATGCTGGAAGTGAAACCTTGCACTTCGATAAATATGTCTACAGATGTATCTCACAATGAAATGGTGCGGTTCAATCCGAAAATAAACTGAAAATTTGAACTCGGCGCCTCAAGAAACACAAGCGACGATGTAGGTACCTCCTACTTATCACTCAGTTTTTATGGAAACGATATCCCAACCCCCTTGCGTATCGAAGTTCGGAATCTGAACTGAAAAAGTTAAAATTTCGTAATAATAAGCACCGGTGCTAATGCCGATTCATATATGTCGATTTTAAAAAATCGGACTTGGAATTACAACACTGGGCTTAATCTGATGTAGTCATTTGAAAATTTTGGTAATTTTTGGTTCATCCATCTAAGAGCGATAGTATCATCACAAATGTTGTTCTGAGAGTGCAAAGTAGGTACCTACGTACAATAATAAATACTGTATGACATAAGTTGTTACATTCCGCTTGCTTGCAATGTAGAAAGCCCGGTGTTGCCAGATGAGATATTCATAAATTCCTACCTTTGAAATCATAAGAAGAAATTTACATTAACAAACATCCCTACAAGTTCCTACAACCTAAAAATCCCTATAACTCCTCACAAAATATTAAGATGCGCGCTCGAAAAATTTTTGTATGGATTTTCAATTTTTTTAGCAAAAAAGCTTTAAAGCGTGAGCATTTTTATTGTTTTTCAGCTATAATGTAGGGATTTTTACCAATTTTAAGCGTGAAAATTTTAAATTATAATGATTTACATACACTTTTATTCTACTTGCTAACAAATTTCATTTTTCATAGTATTGGATGCTGCAACTAAGGAATCTATAGTAAGACTATAAGAATTCTTCACCCACCATATTTAAGCCATTGCTCTCCTCCCTTGCTATAGATAGGTATCACACGTACATAAGAATTTTTAATAAATCTTGAAATTTACATCAAAATTTAATAATTTACTGGAAGAAATAGCTAAAGCAGAATGGGTGAATACGATGCTAGAAATTTCAATGGCAAAATATTACTTGTATCCCTATAAACCTGTATAGGTGACGAGTTATAAAATGGGTTTAAAATTCAAGGAGGGACAAATGGGAGCCCTTTATACTTGTGATTTCCTCCAAAAATTTATTAAATTTTTAAGTAAATTGCGAAATTTTTCAAAAATCATCTGAAACATTTTCCTATTATATAGGATATCTATGAGTAATGGTATGAGAAATGGCTTAAGTGAATATGGTGACTCCAGAATTCCCATAGTCTTATTATAGATTCCTTACTACAACTATTAATAAGAAAATGTTAACAGAGTGCAGTTTTTTTTTTTTTAATAAGAGGGTATTGTGGAATACCTTGTCGTGAGAGATATTCTTACCAGAAGGAAATTCTACAGAATTTAAGCGTGTTCAGCCACTTCATACATAAGTATGGGTAAGCCAAAACCAAGGCGAACACTGGCGAATTTAAAGCCGGTTTGGGTGGTTTATATACGGCTTATTTACACGCACACAAAGACACATACTTAAGAATATACGTACGTCTGTGAGAATGGCCAGGTCACATCATCCCCTACCGACATAAGAGATGGTTTGCCGGTTTGTGTACTGATTGTGACATTGTCTCATTGTGTCACAATTCGGTACTCGTACATTACCTGCATATACTTGCAGGTAATTACGATCGAACGTAATTTGTGTGTTTTACATCATATAGACAAATAATT
This sequence comes from Ericerus pela, assembly GCA_011428145.1. Taxonomy (NCBI): domain Eukaryota; kingdom Metazoa; phylum Arthropoda; class Insecta; order Hemiptera; family Coccidae; genus Ericerus; species Ericerus pela. The sequence continues at coordinate 117,085 of WOFM01000569.1, read as the reverse complement.
TGCCTGCCCTTTTAGGCGGCGACTGTCGTCGAGGGGTCCAAGCCCCTATACCTCATACAGGATGGTCCCCACAGCTACTCCCCCCAGTTTTTGCACTGCAAAAATGATCAAAAATGCGCAAGGCCTGGGGGGACGTGCGGGTTTTATTTCCACCTCTGGTCGGTCTCCCATTTTGCCAGGGAACTACCTATCGTGGCCCCGACACATTTGTAGGACTGCTTGCAAGTGTCCATTCGGGCCTGGTAGTTTGCCTGGCTGTCCTCTCCCCTATGCCTCGGTGGTCTGTTTTTCAAGTAGGCGTAGGGGTTATGATGGGAGTGAGAGGGTAGCGGATGTTTAAACTGTGGCTTCCTTAACATCGGGGAGTTTGAGTTCCCCGATGTCTAGGTTGCCATCTTTGCTTTCTCGTTCGCTGCCCTTTCAGCCTTAAACAAGAATTTCATCAGCTCCCGTTTTTCCACTGGTGTTGGCTCCGGTTTTGGGGGTTCCAGAGTTGGGGCCAATTCCTTTGGCCACCGGGGAGGAGAAGAAATTGGAGGCAGCGGAGATATCATCTCCGCTAGGACATCATCTATGGGAGGAGCTGTGTCCATGAGCAGCTCCTATTTGATCCATTCCAGCTCCATTTCCTACTCGGTCTTCTGCTGAGTTTGTGAGAGCTCAGCAGTTTTCCAAACAGTCTGGGTGGTGGCGGATTTTGGGAAGGTAATTGGCAGCGACATTGGAATATTGTGAGGAAAACAGAGAACCAAAAATATCGTTTAGAAAACACATCTGTTTAATAAGACACTTTCATTTTAGCTTTTTCGCATCTTCTTATCAAGTCATAGAGGGGATGGCGCTTAAAATTCTTGGCCGTATGCAAATTTTCCAGTTAAGTTCTGATTGGTTTAAGCAAAGTTATGCCTGAAATAAACTCTGAGAATAAATTTTTCGAATTTTATTACAAAGGATCCTCCGCTTGTGACATCACAACGTTGAGATTATCTTTGTGTTTGACAATAAACGCACGTTGCGATGTTTATTTCTGTATCGTACGTGGATTTGTTTATTCCTGTCGTTTTCTTTTTGTTGGCATTCCTTGTTTGCTTATTTCTGGAGTTTCTTTTGTCTCATGGAATTCCAATTTTTGTCGCGTATTTTTTTAGCAGGTTTATTCTTACATAGCGGATGTTACTTTTTCGGGAGTAAATTTTATTTTCTTCGCATTAACCTCTCAGACTTGCGATAAGGATGGGAATTTTTGCATTTTTTACTGCCTAGGGGCCTGCCTCTTTTTCGTGGGCATATGGGGGCCTCCGGATTGAATGTTTTAGTGATAACATTGTCTGAAAATTTCACAGACTTTTTTATTTTTGGTGTTTTCATTGGTTGTGAGTTTATTGTTTCACTTTTTTCGACAGATTCTTCTGTATTTGTTTGAGAATCTGTCTGGATATTTTCTACGTTATCCTTCTACAACCTCTTTATTCTTTTATCGTCACTTACCATGTATGCAGGCTTCAATCTGTCGATTGAAATTGTTCGTGGTTCGCCTGCAATGAGTATCACAAAGTTTTTCTCATCTCGTAATACTACTTTGTAAGGACCAGCGTATGGTTTCTCCAGCGCAGATCTTATTTTCTTGTCTCTAACAAATACGTGTGAAGTATTGGCCAAGTGTTTTGAGACATAAATCTTTGGCTGGCCATGACAAGCTGCCTGTTTTAGAAAATTATTGGTGTCATTTCGTATATTTTGCACCATGATTTTAGGGCTAACTTCCTTCGATTATGTGAAAAAGTCCCCTGGGAGGCTTAGCTCTTTGCCAAACGCTAATTGCGCTGCAGAATGACTTATATCCATTTGTAGGGCAGATCAAAGGCCTAAGAGGATGGTAGGAAGTACATCTACCCATCTCTTTGTATCATGTGACATGATAGATGCTTTGAGAGCTCTATGCCATCTCTCGATTTTGCCATTGGCTTGAGGATGGTAAGCTGTGGTATGACTGTGTTGAACACCAAGCTTGTTTGATAACTCTTTGAAGAGTGAGCTCTCAAATTGGCAACCTTGGTCCGTAATTATGGTTTCTGGTACACCATACCTCGCAATCCAGGTATCGTATAACCTGGCAGCTACAGTTGGAGCTGTCATCTTGTGTAGAGGAAATGCTTCTGGCCATCGGGTTGCCCTGTCTATTATCGTTAACAGGTATCTGTGTCCTTGAGATGGTGGCAATGGGCCTACCAAGTCCATGTGTACAGTTTTAAATCACTCTGTTTGTTTGAAGGATTTGAGGGGCAAGCGAGTGTGTCTTCCTACTTTGGATTCTTGACAGTTCAGGCAACTGCGAACCCATTTGTTGCAGTCAGACTTCATTCGTGGCCATACAAACCTTGCCGAAATTAAACTAGTACGACATTTTGGCCCAGCATGTGACAGATTATGTACACTGTTGAAAGTCAACCTGCGATATTTTACTGGTAGAAATGGCCTATTCTTACCTGTACTGATGTCACATGTTAATAAAATATCAGTACGGGAATTTTTCACTGTCTCAATTTAAGAGTAGTATCATCGTTCAATAACAACTCTTGCAATTCTGCATCCTTAAGCTGTGCTTTAGCTATTTCAGCATAAGGCAATTGGACAGGAGCCGAGATAGCTTCGATTCTACTCAAGGCATCAGCTGGAGTGTCAAGTTCTCCAATTATATACTGAATGTCGGTAGTCAATTGACCAATATAGTCTAATTGTCGTGCTCTTCTCGGTGATGCCGGTTCTGCTTTTTGTGTGAAGGCATATGTTAGGGGTTTATGGTCAGTATACACAGAAAAACATCTACCCTCTAATTGGTGCCTGAAATGCTTCAACGCAGCAAAAATTCCGAGCAATTCCCTATCATACGTGCTATAGTTCTTTTTTGTTTTTGAGAGCTTCCTCTAGAAGAAAACTAGTGGTAACTTCTTGTTTTCTTTTTCCAGTTGGTACAAGGTTGCACCAATAGCAAAATCAGAGGCATCGGTACTCACGCATAATGGCAGACTTTCGTCTGGATGAGCAAATGGAGTTGCATTTGCCAGTGTATCTTTGATTTTCTCAAAGGCCTTTTCAGCTTCTTCATTCCATTCGAGTGGAGTCTTATCTTTCTTTTCACTTGTCTCAATTAGTGCAAACAGCTTACTTTGTTCGGCTGCTGCATTCTTCATGCAACGTCTATAGAAGTTCACCATCCCTAAGAAATGCCTAAGTTCAGCGACATTTGATGGTTTCGGGAAGTTCAGTATTGGCTCTACCTTGGTCTTCAGGGGGGAAATGCCTTCGGTAGAGACTTTGTAGCCGAGAAAGTCAATTTCGGTCTGTGCATATAAGCTTTTACCTACGTTGATAGTAAGCCCAGCAGCGTGTATACGCTGTATGATGGCTCTTACATTTTCCTCGTGCTGTTGTTCACCGCCTTCAGAGCAAATGCAAATATCATCCAAGTATGCATATGCAAATGGCAGTTCCCTAAACAGTCCATTGATGAATCTCTGGAAAGTTTGCACTGAGTTGTGGAGTCCAAAAGGCATTTGAAGGTATTCGAATAATCCAAAGGGGGTTATGACCGCTGTCTTTGGTACATCCTGGTTGGCCATAGGAATTTGGTGGAATGCCCAGTTGATGTCGATTTTTATTCGTGTTGAAGTCTATTATATTGGGGACTGGGTAGCGATCAGGAACTGTTTTGGCATTTAAGGCCCTGTAGTCTCCAACAATTTGCCACTCTACACTTGCATTTTTGGTCATGTGGATAGGGGAGCTCCATGAGCTTTTCGAGGGGCGACATATACCCTCCTTGATGATGCGATGGTAGTACTCCTATGCCGCTTTGAGTTTGTCAGGCAGTAACCTTTGTGCTCTAGCATGGCAAGGCGGTCCTTTGGTCTCTATGTAATGAATGGTGTCATGTTTATAGGTAGGATGCCTGCGAATTGATGGTTGAGTGACTCCAGGATAGTCAGACAGGATCTGTAAGAGTTGTCCGTTGACTTTGGTACAGCTGGATATATTTGTGTCCAGTCTGTAAGCTAGCGTTTTGCCATCCACACAATATTTAGATTCACTATCAATCAATTTGCCATTTTTGAGGTCAATGATAAGGCCAAAATGTGCAAGGAAATCTGCACCCTGGATCGGGTTTGGAACATCTGCAACTGTGAAGGACCACATCATGATTTTCTTGAGTCCGATGTCAACTTTGCTGGTTTCAAGTCTGTAGGCTGGAAGGTTTTGACCATTCACAATATGGAAATAGTATTTTGGAGGGAGTACTTTTTGAGTTTTGTTGACTGGCAATATGCTCAGGTCTGCACTTGAGTCAATTAAGTACCTTCTCCTGTTTGTCCTGTCCTTAATGAACAGGCGGCATGACTATTTTTCCGAAGGGTCTTTGGCCGCATAGATGGCCCCTCGATCTAGTTTGACACCTCCTTGGTATAGGATTTGCCCCACCATTTGCATCTGTTGTTACATTTGGTGGCCTCTGAGCCAAACTGGTTGTGGAAGAAACAACTTATCATCCCAATTTTGAGACTGGTTTTTGGGAGATGATGTTCATGGGGGAGTTGAACTCTGACCCCTGTTGTTGGAACTAGATCTGCAGTCTCTGGACCGGGACTATCCTCCTTTGCTATTGCCACTACTATTGTTGTTGTTGTTTCTGCTTTTAAATCTCTGTCTCCAGCTACTGTTGGATTTTGTGGAGCTTTGGCTTTTGTTCCTTTTTACTTCCTCAGTCAACTGAGCTATTTGAGCTCGAAGTTGAGTGATTTCACCAGTCTTTGCAGACACTGCACTTACCACAGGCTTTGACCTGGTATATTCCAGCGCATTGTCTGCTGCTTTTGCAAGAAAGTCCAAGTCTGCGGATTTATTTATCACGGTCAAACCCACGGTGGCTAGGCATTGCACAACACTTTGGGGAAGTTGTTCGCAAAATTGGTTGCCTATAACAGAAGGGGCTACAATATTATCCGCCTTCTGTCTCAATTTTGCCATGAAGATTGAGTGTTTGTCGTCCTCCATCTTCATTCCACCCATCACATCATCATTGATTTGGTTTTTAGTGTTTCCAAATAAATGCTTAATCTTCTTGATGAACCAGGCATATTTGTCCTCTTCTGTCAAAGGGCATTCCATAATATCCGGAATGTGGCGGATTATCTGTGGGGGTATGCCTCCACAGATGTGGAGATACCGCTGGTTCAGTGTTATATTTTCTGTCTTGAACCTGCCTTCCAAGAGTGTCAACCACAAATCTACCTCATTGGGCAGAAATTCCGGGATTTCTATCCTACGTCTGTAGAAGTTAGGGTTTTGCCCTGGCTGTAATTGCAAAATTTGCATAATTTGTGCCAAGACTTCGGGTGTTAGCTGTAGCTGACTACTACCTCCCTGTGATGGTTGTGGGTTTTCAGTTCCAGTTGGTGGTGGGACCATTGCTATGTCTTTCTGATGACAAGCGTATTCTACAGAGCTACTTCCTTCCTTGCTAGTTGAAAACACTGGCTCCTGTGTTTGTAGGACAGGTGTTTTTGGGTCAGAACTTTGGCTTAAAGTTTGACCACTTCTCAACGTTTTCACTGCTAATTGTTCTCTGTTTATTGCAGTTCCCAGTCGTACTAATTTTGGGTGTTGAAGGCCTTTTTCCAAGTTGAATAAATTCTCAGAGTGTCGAGTCAAAGTCCGGGGGGTTGGTGGATGAGTTCAACCTTCTTCCTCCAGGTCTACTGTCTGGTTTCTCTTTGTTTATATATTTTAAAGAGAGGGGTGTAAATTCCCACTTCAGCAGACTCTATTTCGACAACCAAAAAGGTGTCTTAGTCGGCAAAAAAATTTTTATATTTGCCGAGCAAGCCAGTTTCTTGCCAGTGCATCGCGCCAAATTTTTGTAATAGCGTAACACGCCTCAAGACACCTCACAACGTAGCCAAAAATCACGTCAAGGTCACCACTGTAAAATACCTTGTCGTAAGAGACATTCTCACCAGAAGGAAATTCTACAGAATTTAAGCGTGTTCAGCCACTTCATACATAAGTATGGGTAAGCCAAAACCAAGGCGAACACTGGCAATTTTAGAGCCGGTTCGGGTGGTTTATATATCGCTTATTTACACATACACAAAGACACGTATGTAAGAATATACGTACATCTGTGAGAACAGCCAGGTCACATCATCCCCTATCGAGATAAGAGATGGTTGGCTGGTTCATGTACGGATTGTGACATTATCTCATTGTGTCATGATTCGGTACTCGTACATTACCTGCATGTACTTGCAGGTTATTACGATCGAACGTAATTTGTGTGTTTTACGTCATATAGACAAATAATTTGCCTGCCCTTTGGGGTGGCGACTGTCATCGAGGGGTCCAAGCCCCTATACCTCATACAGGAGAATCCCCATAGGTATTTTAAAAAATTCATTTTTACTTTAATTGTTATCCTTCTTAATGTTAATTTGACGCCGAATAAACGTATGTGTATTTCATTGGTGGGAATGGGAATATTGAAAATGAATGATTTAAAGTTCATTAAAATTTTCAATACAATTAATAGTTTAAGAAAACAATTTTACTCTCTGAACCAAGCTTATATCAGCCAGAAGATTACAAATACAATATAATATAATAATTATTAGAATTTAATTGCTGTACACTGTTTGTGTACTAATTAATTCATTTATTTATTTAAATCCGTTTAATAATAGAAATTCATCCATCTTTGTTTAATGTTTCATTTAATTGTTATTAGTGGAGGCATGTGGATTACAATACCAGCATATCTACAACCTGTAAGTCTACTGTAGGTTACAATGAATCAATTTGATTGAAGAATTTAACAAATGAAATCAATTTAATAAGTTCGAGTTTAAGAAGCAGTCAGTCTGATTTTAAAATATCACTTATTATCAATAAATTGAAATAAAACTTTAAATGCTACATTCTCACTCAACTAATTATAAACTAAAAGTGAAACTCCTTGGTTTCAATAGATCACCTAAACTCACATGAGCTTTAAAATTTTTCTATTTGAATGCAATGAGCAGTAATTATATGAATAAAGTTTAAAGTTTTAGTCTAAAAATAACAATATTTGTCAAATTAATCAATTATTATTATCCTGATTAAAATAGTTCCCATCACCTTATTAAGAATAAAGATAGAGAAATATCATCATATCATCTTAATAACTCAGCATTTAAGGAGTTCCACTCAAGTTTTAGTGTTTTTCTTACTGTGATATTTCAAATTTTCAATGTGTTGACATCCGTTTCATATATTAGATACTAAAAAAATATATTTGGAAAAATGGGGATTGAATTTAAGAAGTAGTCATGTTTTAAGTCTTATTTTGCCGTTATTATCAGCGAGTCAAAATAAATTTTTATTAATTATATTCTGCACTTAGTTAAGCTAAAACTGAACCTCCTTAATTTGAACAGATATTACCTAAACTGACACAAATTTTATTAATTTTATAACGAAGTGTAGTGGGCACAAATTAAATAAATAAGATAATCACTTTTAAAGTTAAAAACAAAATTTATAAATGACTACTTGTAAAACAATTGGTTCTCCCAATATTTTATGCATTAATTATATATTCAACATTTCCAAATGTTCCCCTAAAGTGAGAACAAAGATGTTGACACACCAAAAAATATTTGAAAAATTGATTAAATAGAATAACTTATTGTAAAAAAAAAAAAAAGGTTTTCACAACTATCATGAAATATCCAACATCCCTGACCAACAGTACTTTATGTTGTTAATTTTTATTTTTTTTACTAATTTTGTTTATGTTATTGGCTTTTTTGTTTGTATTTTCAAAAAAATAACTTCAAAGTATGAAAAGTGAAAATGAAAAGCATGAAAATATAAACGGCAATAATAAGTATCAATTAAAATATTTATTCCACTATTTAAGAAAAAAAATTGTTTTTTTTTTTAAATTTGAAAAATACTCAAAAAATCCTTATATTTAGCTAAAAATCTTTAAGAATCTTTACAAATTTTAAAATACAAAGTTTCTACCATTTTTTTCTCAAACTTAAAAATACCTACATGTAAGGATAAATCCTTACATCTGACAACACTGCCATGCTGTCTGCAATCTCACACTGAAGGATCGCCATTAATTAATTTCAAAGCTATATATACAGACTAAAAAACAAATGGAAATGTAATTTAATTTTGTAGAGGTTTCAGGATCTTTTTATGTAAAGAATGAAATAAAGTACCAGTGTGTCATATGGCAGATCAGTGTATATTAAAGCAAGGCAAGATGGAATAAACATAATCAGTTTAGATACATATGCCACATATCATAATCAGAAGATATACATTTGATCATTACATCACAGATGTTTTAACCAGTATTGCCTAATACTCATCGCAAATAGAATTATTCCGTTATAATCTTATTACTATGAAGGATAGACCAAAAAGGCAATGTGGAAAGAGTTTACAATCTCAACAAATTTTCAGAGAATGTTTTGAATCCACATCGAATCTTCAGAATCTGATTGGAATCCGATTCTAGAATCCATTGGCTAAAGGAACATAACCTTTCTTTGAATGTTGGGTATTCAACTGTCAACAGATATGTATGCAGCCTATTGTACCATCATTAGGAGTTTTGACATTCACTCAACCACTCCAAAGCATTTCAAAAACATATTAGCTCTGTTTGATAGGACTACACCAAGTTACACCAACCTACACTAGGAGGGCGATTCCACAAATGTAGGAATGTTGTGTGACTTTGCGCCAAATTTTACTTGAATATTTGTGGAATGTTCCTACCGGTGTAAGTTGGTGTAAGTTATTGTAATCCTATCAAACAGAGCTATTGTAAACAAATAGCAAATATATGTATTTTTTAATAATTTTTGTATTATTCAAACCTTTGACTATATACCTTAATGGACTGCTAGAACTGATAAGAAATACATAGGGTTAAATGGAACACACTGAAGCCACTGTTAACAGGTGTTCTTTTTACAAAAAACGACCTTTGGTGATAAATGAAAGTACAAACACATAGTGAAACTTAAAAAAGAATATTGGTCTCTCACTGCTTACATTGTTAGGAGTCACGAAAATATAACTCAATACAAATTCAGTTTTCACACAAAGTACCTTTTTCGAAAAGTAACGCCTGCATTGTTTGGCTTCAAGATTTTATCAGTTCTAGCAGTCCATTAAGCTATATAGTCAAAGATTCAAACATAATTTTCGTTCGCCTGCACACCAGAGTAATGCAACCATTTGTACGTTTGAATCGAAGATACCCGAAACAACACGAATGAAATTGACTTTAGTCTGCAAGTCTGCGGGTAGATGCCTAGATGGTCGTGATTCATGGTTGTGAATAAAGTTGTGATTATAAAACGTGAGCTACTACCGCTAATTAGCAAACTAAGAACAGACTTACACCTACCTGTAAAAATATGAAAAGTTGAAGGGTTTAAAACGTTGAAACTCGAAACATTTGTTCGTTGTTTTCACTTTTCGGATTGTTGTGTGTATTCTCATCGATTAAATTTTATTTCAAATTCAATCGACTTCATTTATTTTCTCTGGACCTGTTCATGTGATAACGTTTCAAGTTCGCTAGATGAAACACCTTGGCCTTTCAACTGGATTACATCTCGCCCTCTAGCCGGTTATTGTACCCGTTTCGAAGGTTCGTATCCTTGATTGATTTTTTTACTTTTTTCCCCCAAACACAGGGTCGCGCAATATTATCATCGAAGTACTTTTTCTCTACAGATGGCTAACTTGACGCACAAATTTCTGAAACTGTGCGTGCGTAATTTCAACCGTAAACATTTTCACAGCAGTAGCCGTTGTTTGAATCCGCTCATTCCTATGGTTATCGAACAAACTGGACGGGGCGAGCGCGCATACGATATTTTTTCTCGACTGCTCAAGGACAGGATCATATGCATTATGGGGCCCGTAAGTTAAGCCAAGTTGATTAATCCGATCCAATCGCATAAGATTTGTTAATTTGGTTTGTATTTTTTAGATTAACGATGACGTATCGTCTTTAGTCATTGCTCAGCTTTTATTCTTACAATCAGAACACAGTAAGAAACCGATACATATGTACATCAATAGGTAGGATTATATTACTGCTTAAAAATTAATGTTCTTCCCTTAATGTATTTGTCATTCCGTTTCATTATCAGTCCTGGAGGAAGTGTAACTGCCGGTTTGGCTATATACGATACGATGCAGTATGTGTTACCACCGATTGCTACTTGGTGTGTCGGACAAGCGTGTAGCATGGGTAGTTTACTGTTGGCAGCTGGAGTAGCAGGGATGAGGCATTCGTTGCCAAATGGACGTGTCATGATTCACCAGCCTTCTGGAGGTGTACAGGTACATTGCATCGAGTGTTTGGTAAAAGACTTGGACCAATCGAAACAAGTTTTTTTACATTTTTCATCATTTTGACAGGGACAAGCGACAGACATACAAATACAAGCTGAAGAAATTTTGAAGATGAAAGCACAGTTGAACGGATTATATGCCAAGCATACGAAACGTTCTCTCGCAGAAATAGGTGAATAGATGATCTTTATTTTGTAGTTCGAAAAAATAAATTTTTTGCTCTTATACTGTGGCCGTGCTTCCATTTCAGAAAGTAGCATGGAAAGAGATAAATTCATGTCTCCAACTGAAGCCAAAGAGTTCGGCCTTATCGATTTGATTTTACATCATCCACCGGACAGTTCCGAAGAGTCGAAATCTTAGGTTGAAACTAGAAAATGATATTATATCTGTTTTTTTGTACTTGGGATTTTTTACCGTAAATAATTCGTCGACGCTGAAATAAATAGTTGTTTTTTTCTTGTTAATTTGTTGTATAACTTTGAGGGAAAAATTTCAGCGATATCGTCCTTCTATTTCATCGTGTTGTATAATCCCTTTAATTTTTATTTCTGATGAAAAAAAGTTGCTTTGATAATTTTGTACAATTTAAAATCTTTTGTAGGTTCGTGATAACGAATTCAGGGACGAAATTTCCCTCAGAAACTCAATACATTGTCCATGATCTCAGTGATTTTGACCACAGCTGCAAAACAACTTTAAATTTGAACCGCTAATTTGTACATGGAAACACAGATGCTGCGACGAGTATTTCAGCCCAAAATGAATTAACCCGCAAAGCACTTCTGGAGATCCACTAAGTAATTTACCAAAATGTTCATCATACGCATATTTAGCACCAACCACAGTGATTGCAAAATCAATTAAAAACCACCGACAACGTTGTACTCCAACTGGTAGCTTAGTAAGATACGTCGCGAATGAGAAATATATCAAATCGACATGTGATTTTGAATATCTAACGCTCAGATCGTGTTGAACTCCTTAGTTGATGAAAATAAGTAACAAATTTCTACAGAAGCACTCGATTTAGCGGTTGAAAAACCACGGGAAAGGGAATGAGAATGTGAGAAAATATTACTCATTCTATGGTTGATCATTGGAAATTGTTGGAACGTACTATCCCCCTTTTTTATTTAATTTTCTAAAAAAAAAAATCGTACAACTTATTCCAAAAATTAATATTTAAGAAATGATAGATTAGCCTTAAAGACTTTGACAATATCCTAATATCCGAACCCATACCAGTGAATAACTTACAGTAACTATTATAATTATGCCTCGAGATAAAATTAGTAAGTTAACACTTGGCTGAAAAAGAAATATTGTAGAATGTATTCTTCTAGTGGTATAAATCGAGATTTATTTTTCCTTTAACCCAAGCATCAAAACTTAGACAAAAATTTGGTCAAGATAAATATATTCTTGATTTACATTGAACCTCGAATCTTATCTGCACAAGATAAATGAAAATTCCAGGTGAAATATAAACACAAGTGACAAATGACCATATATTGATTTAAATTTTGAATTACGCTCAGTTCTACGTATCGTTTAATAGTTGTCCTATTGATAAAATCAATAATAGTGAATGTTTCAATGACTTCTGAGAAACAATGCAGCAATTCTAACTAAAATTTAATAACAATTACTGAAAAGGCCAAACTGGCTAATAGAAAATATTCACACATTTTGTTCATTATTTCTTGAAAATCAATTTTTTGAGTTGTGTTACTTCTGTTTAAGCCAATTAGATAAACATTTGTGTGTGCCCCAATAATTCTTAATGGTTTATTACCGAATGAATACATTTTCTCACAAATATTCTAGTTTCCTTTTTCGTGGTTTATCAACCACTTTTTATTTTAAGCTTCAACTATTTTTTCAGTTTCTCCATTACACAAAGAATCGAGTCATTCTTCAAAGTTTCACCGACCAGACGGTTTTCAACATTATTTAGTCGTCGGACGTGCCGTCTAAAATTCCAATTGATTTTGTAGTCGCAATAATTAGCACTAAATATGAATTAGTAAAATTTCTCAAATCACGCCGTGGATCTCCAAGGGCAGTTGAAGGATTGAATTACCACTTTAGAGCAAATTTTACGCGCAATTTCTCTTTCTCATAGACTCTTTGTCTTACTGCAGCAGTTTTCGAAGTTTAGTTCTCCAACGAAAGTAAACAATTCATTTTTACAAGAGTGACATGAGAAAATCATCCGAGTATGTAAATTTTACATAAATAGTAGTAAAATCTTTGAAAAAATTCGTTGTCGAGATTTTCTCGAGGATTTAACAGTCTAATCTCTTACAACGAGCTTATAACGCAGTTATTATGGGCGATAAGAATTCATTTTTTCGAGAAAATGAAAAAATAAAAAACGCTGAATAAAAACAAAACGTTAAGAAAGATTTTTATTAGGTAGGTATTTGAAAATTAACTCTTCGGATTAATGTTGGCACGAGAACAAAAAACATGGCATAAAATAAAATAAAAACATACTATACGTACTTAGGTAGTCTAAATTTAATAATTACTATCACGATTATGAGGAGATCTGAAAATTTTTCTCCTAAAATTAAACGAAAAATGCATTTGCCTACATAAAATAAACGCGCACGACGAAGTCGATTTCACATGAGAAAAAGAAAAAAAATTATTGCGGCACAAAAATCGATAAAAATTAATTCAATTCAAGGTGAGTGCAGCCTTAATCCTCGAAGAACGTTAAGAAGGATGAACTCGTATATTTAAACGTTACCTGGTTGTGGTTTTCTTTTTCAAAAATTTCGGATTTAAAAAGTGGTAGATTTGCGAGAGGAGAGGAGAGGAGAGGAGAGGAGGAAAGAACGACTCTTGCGAGAGTTTTAATGTTCTTGATTACTGGCCCAATCTCTTAATTTTGCAGGTTATAGCCAGAAATTTTCGTGTAAGAATAACGAAAATGAGTTCGACTCTTTAGATTAATTAGTAAAGAAAGGTAATTTACGTCTTATTCTCCGAATCCAGCGATTAACAGGTTTTACTTCTTGTAACGTTCGATTCTCGGATATTCATTACGATATACTCGAGGCCGGATCAAGGCTTGAGCGAAGCAGGCGACTGCCCAGGAGCGCACAGTACAAAAACAAATACGGTCGTACTTACGTACTACAAAGGATATTTATTTGCCTATTCGAAGTAAACAGTCTAAACGTAAATCATAAAACTGCCGCGATTTGTCTCGAATATCTAATATTCATTCGTTAATTTCATTATCATCTATCACATAAACGAATCTCATATTAGAGCTCCAAACAACGATAGAGGAATAAATTTTATTTTCACATTGAAAAACAAAACTTAACACTGGCTGAAGAAGAAAAATAACGAACTTGATGATTTTGATGGGGTTTTGTTGGTTTTGTTGCACTTTGTGCCAAAACCCTTAAAACCTATATGGCTGTGGTCGATGTGCCGTTGCTGGTTGTTGGCTTGTTCTTGGTGTTTTATCTCATCGGTGTTGTTGTTGGTTCGAGTTTCGCTAATTTAAGGGTTGCGTCAGTTGGGTCGGCAGTTTTTGTTTTTGTTTTTTTTTTCAACAGCAAAACTACCTTTCAATATACGCTATGCGACTTTATTTTACGCACATACTTTTTTCATCTGTTTTGAGGGCAATTTTGACTCCACTAAGGTGCCTAAGTGGCACTTTTATTTTTTTCTTTCGTTGTTTTTTTCTCGAAATGCTCAGAAATTTACCCTTTCATCACCTGTCCAAGACTTATAACTCAGTCAATTTTAAAGATAGGCCAAAAATGCGAAGAGAACTTTTTGTTTGCTGAACGAGTTCTTTCAGACCGTCGCGGGCTGGCAAGAGAAACTGGGACACCCAGTATAGTCCAGTGATCAGACTATCGGAGTGAAATTTTTCTGGTTGATTTAGGAACCCACTAAACAAAAAATGATGAAAACCGAATCAACCAATCCAATCGAACGAATGGAACATCATCCACGTGTACCCACTCTGGAGCAGACAGTATTCGAAAGCAGGGGCTGATTTACCTGGAGACGAATGAGGCCGCAGGCCTGTGGTCGCAAAGGTAAAAGGGCGCAAAATTAATTTTTTTTTGTCGGCGGCGCTGCGCTTCTTAATGATCTTTTACCTTCTCTTTTAGCTGGCCTATAGGCCTATAGGCGCCACATTTATAAATCCGCTTCTGCACGGAAGACGCCCTGACGTCGTCCAACCAGAGTTACGAAACAGTTCAGAGTGACTCCACACGGATCACCCCCTAATAATGGAAGGCTTAATTGAGCAAGATCCGGCCTCTACATATACTAACGAATTGTGTATACACGCCATGAACAACACAGTAATACATTTTTGATACCATTTCGTCGGATTTTATTCTTACTTTCTATGTTATTACGCTTAAATAGGGAGCAGAGGATACAAAGACGTGTTCGTGATTAACAGTGGCGTAACTAGCTTCTTTTTTAAGGAAAGGGTGGTAACGGAATGCCGACGAAAAAAAAAAAAATCGCTAAATAATTAGATCAGCCGGCTACCGTTGTGCGCTTTAATTTCTTACTCTTATACTCGGCGCCAAAAAAGTTGAGCTCTGATTTTTAAGGCGGCGCACTTATGCAACGCTGTTTGTATTGGCCATTCAACGTTCTCACCGTATGCCATATTGGCCATCTTCTTCGGAGCTCGGCTTATTTGACACTCGTTACGACGTTTTTCCATTTTCGTTGGTCGTATCTTTCTTAGAGTGCACGTGGCGGCGTGGTCTGCCCCACCCACCCTTCGGTTACGCCACTGTTGATCAACAAAGCGTTCTATTTACTACGGCTATCGTAACGTCGTCAAATATACGAAGTCGACACTGGTATACCTATTTTGTAGACACACTGGCACGCAGTTTCACTTTTTAGATTTTACGAATTTTACGTTTTAGTTTCGAATAGGGCTTCAGAGACGGAGGGGGGAAAGGGTACCAAAGGTACTGGGCTCGGATTTTTTCGAAGGGCCGGAAGGGCCAAAATTCAAAAATAAATGGCAATTTCGAAGTAAACGTTCGCCGAGGGCGTTAAGACCGGTTCATTGGAGGGTTTCTGAATGTCAAATTCCCTAAAACTAAAAAATAAGAACACTAAAACCTATTACGCTTTAGAACGTGAAAAAAGTTGGAAAATTTTTTCGTTCGCTACGCTCGACAAATCGTTTCTTATTTTATAACTCCTTCTGATAGAAAAATTTTGCTGCTGGTACTGAGAGGGGCTCGACAATTCATCCCCCTTGGGCCAGAAATTGCTCTCAAGGGACCTGGTCTCGAAACAGTTTCCATCGATTTCCTGAAATTGCTGTGTTTTTTATTTTATTTTATTTCTATTGTTTACCTAAATACTCGTACCTATCTACGAAAGTCTTTAAAATCTGTACGGGTGGGCCAAGTTTGCGGGCGTAGCAAATCCGTTTTGTGCGGTCTGACGTCGTCGGTTTCAATGCTGCCGCGCACACTCAACCACTTGCTCATCACCGAAGGCACCAAAAATTCGTCCGAACAGGCGCAGTCGAATTTAAACTGGTGGAATCAACAACAAGCACAGAATGAGACGGAGGCGATGGAACCAGCGACGCCAGCTGTCTTGCCGGCGGTGTTTTCGTTTATGTGGAACTGGACTGACCAGCGGAGGTTTTAAAGACTTGGCTTCGCACACACATACAAGAGCTGCATAATATAGTAATAAGGTAAGTTTCTTTTGTTTTCACGCGACCAGACGAGAGCTACGCAAATACTGATTCGACCTCGTCGTTGACCGATGCGACTGTAAGGAGACTGAGAGTATGGCCACGTCTGTGCGTCCTCGGCTCGCTACTTTCGTTCGTTTAGAAAATACGGCGATAACGGGTACTGGTAGGCCAGACGAGGAAGACGTTCGCACCACTTTCGGTCCGACTGCACGCAGCCCGCCCATCAGCAGACGCGGTCAAAAGGCGAAATTGGCGACGCGTGATTCGAACGAGTAGGAGGGAGGACCCGCCAGCCAACTGAGGTGCAACACCATCAGGTGGATGCCGAACTGATCTGATTGAGCGCCATCGTCAGTATATCCTTTTTCTCCTTGGGAAACCGCAATTCCTTTCCAGCGAGTCGGGCCGCCTCCAGCTCCTTTTCGGCGGCGTACAGTTCGCGTTTGATGACGCCGCCGCTCTCCTGCTCCCTGGCAATCCAGTCGAGCGCCATCTGCGAGCGCATCGTGTCGTCGAGGGTGCGATCCGAGTAGTGGGCGATCACCTCCTGCCTGGAGCACTGGCGTTCGCGCATCGCCTTCAGACTGCCGTTCCAGTGCAGCAGCTGGAACACGGTCATCAACTCCTGGAATTCGAGCATCGTTCGGCCGCGATTGCATTCCAGCATGAATCTGAAGGCGCCGATGCCGCTGTTCGCGTCCTCGTCGCCCGTTTCGCCGCCCTTTTGCGCGCAACCTTGGCCCTGAAAAATGACGACGCAAGCGGATAAGTATTGGGCGGGCGGGACGACAAAAGGGTGCGGCTGCACAGCCACTAATGACGCGCACGCGCGCTACCGCCAGGGATGGGGTGTGAATTACTTTGAACGAATTCGTGGCTTCGGCGACGGCCATTTCGATGAAGTGCTCCGTAATGATTCGGGACGGATGCTCGTTGAATACGGAATTCATTAACGCTATTTTGGCGGCACTCCGTCTCGCTTCCGCTTTTGTGGGGCAGTTCTGTACAAATACGACAAATTTATATTCGTTAGGTGTGAAGAAAATTAACGAAACTTGAAACGAGTTTGAAATTTGCCAGAATGGAACGAATGAAACGTTGAAAAACCTTCGACACTTACAGCTGCGGCCACCGGTTCGGGGTTGTGAGTGACCAAAGTCGGAACGACAGAGTATCAAATATAATAGCGGACGCTGGGACGCGGGTGCGACGAAAAACGGCACCGCTTTTGAGACGAAGTATCCCCACTCCCAAGGAACCGTACAATTTTCGTCTCCATTTATTCTACGAAATTCGTGTTTTTGTGTTTTCCGAATTATTAGTTACGTTTATCCGTTCGTTCGGTTCAATTATTTGGGAAAAAATAAAAAATTCTCATCGTTGCTAATGGGTCCGAATACCGGAGAACAAATTTGAATTCGGTACCCTAAGGATGGGGACACTACTCGAAAAGCGGTGCCATTTTTCGAAGCAGCGTTTGGACTTTAGGTGGTTAGGGGGGGGGGGCATGCGTCCTCTATTCTATGTAATACTCAGTTCTCCGCGAACAGCTAACCCACATCGCACACGATGCAATTTGCACCGCTATTACTTGCGACAACTCCATCCACCACTACGTTTCGACATTTGCCTACAAAACGGTTGAAGGCGCAACGCCCAGCAACGCCCAGCAACGTCGTAAGACAACTTCGCCGCCCGAATACAAGAACGACGCTCGCGTAATTCTGACATTTTTGATAGACGCGACGTGTATACACTGTAGAAGATGTAACTTCATTAAGATACGTAATTCTCAAGTCACTGTTGGTACTTCCGCATCGTTCTGGCATTCGGGATCGGAAGAGCGCCATTTTTTAGCCCGTTTTCAAAGGAAATCTAATTATCCGTTCGCTAAAATTGATCTCTTGACACGACCCAAGAGTACAGGTGGCTACGTTTTTCGTTTCAGCGAGACTCGTCACGAAATTTGAATCGAATGCTGATATTCGGACGAGGAGAAGACCCCTTTCAGTCCGATGCGGAATGGTTGCACGGTATCCGTCAGAAAAAGCAAGTTTTCACAATGAAGCACGTTGAAATCATCGAAATACCATAAGCATAATGATTTTATTCATTTCAACCGAAATTGGTGGGATCTGATTCATTACACCAATAGACCCTTCCAATTTCCAATCGTCCCAAACCACCAACCATAAAGCTTATTGTTACGAAATTTCGTAGAATGTTGAAATAGTGCACAATCGATGTATTTTTCAGATTTTGTGATTATTTTCTCAAAAATTATTAATTTCAGAGTCTTTAACTGACATAAATTAAGACAATCCGACTTGCGTCATTGAATTTTCAATTTAAAAAAAAAAATCCCACCTGAAAGTATGGCAAGAGTCGGCGAGGAGGAAAGAAGTGAATAATTATACGCAAAAAATTACGTACAACCGATATTTTTGCCCCAGAATGAAACTGAACAAGAAAATTAATACTCGTTATCCCTATACTGAGGTATACAATTTCCCATGCGATTCATTTGTGGTTTAAAGCAGTTTGCCGGTTTCCGACGAATACCTGCTTATTGTAATTAGATTCTCAACGCGGAATTTTAGCCACGAGTGAGATATTATGTCATCCAACAAGTTGCGGATTCATTTCGAGGATTTAATTTTTATGGAAAGAGGGAAGTCGAGAATTTCCAAATGAAATGTTTTTCAACATATGCCAACACCAACTATAAACCTCAGATGGTACGAATGAACGATTCTGTCAACTAATTAACAACTGACATCTGGCACAATTTTTCCAGGAGACCTACCCTCCTCATATACCTATAACTGCTTCCTTGCATTTATACAAGGTCGAAAAAAGTATTTATGAAACTCGAGTAAACTGAAATTAAATATTTATGGTCATAAACCCTAATCAAGCGCGTACGCAGAAGCAAACCGGTGGCGAGAGGATAGTGGTTTTAAAATTTTCAGAAAAGAAGATGAAAACGCCAAGTCGAACATTTTTTCGAAGAAAGGAGGAAGAAGGGTGACTCACTCAAATTTTTAATGAAGAAAATTTTTTGGAAGTTTCGACCCCAAAAACCTTTTTTTAATATGCAATAACCCATAGCCTTTGATCAAGATGTTAATTTTCTATGACCTCTTGCAGTCAAATAATATCCGGTTGAATGAATCGGCTTGTGATTTCACCTAAAGATATCTGAGAAACTGGGAAATACATTTTGAAATAAATGGGGATGCTCTCCGAACGGACTGCCATACTGCATACTGCATCTGTGGATAAAAACATCGACGGGATAATGAATTAATGTCAAATTTTGCCGTGCAACTTGTGGATATGCAACCAGTCACGTATAAGTACACAAGTGGTTGCGTAGCCACAAGTCATTAGGCAAAATTACAAAAACACGCTCAACACTTTCTCCTTTCGTCCAACGGGTCAAGATGATTGTCACAATTTCCGGTTGATGATGCCAAAAAGGCAGTTTTGGAGTAAGTTTTTTTTTTTATAGAGTATTCAATAAATTATAAAAATGCACGGTTGCATAACTGTCCTCCTGAATTCCGTGCGGTCAACTGCCGATAAACAATGGACATTTTTCTGGGAATATATATTTGCATGTAGGTAGTTAATTGCCTTAAATGTGCGGATATTAGCTGGATCAATGATTTTTAGAATTTTAAAACTCTTATGACTTTTTTAATTTTCATGATAGGCCGTATGTGGAAAGAAAATTTTTTGTTTCTCTCAAAAAATTCTATATGACTCCTTCGGATGATAAGAAATTTTGGGCCATTCAAAAATTTTTTTAATAATTTTAATGAATTTTGAATACAGACTTTTAGTTGACATAATATTTTTATCTTTCTCAATGCACTATTCACTGGTAGTGATGAGAATTTTAGTTCTTTTCAGGGATCTGCTTCCACCACTCCAACTCTGTAAGTGGAAGTAGTTCTTGGAAGTATTTTTTATTAGTTCCTTTAGTTCCATTAGTTTTAAAAAATGAGATGCATCAGATGTCCTTGAATGAATGTTAGAAAGGAAGGAAAGAAACAAATGAATTATGAAAGGAAGGAAAATTTTGATACATGCTGATTCATTGAACTAGAAATAATCAAGTAAAACTGTACCTTGTAAATTGAACTGAATGAAGGAATGAATGAATGATAGTGAGGAAAAAAAATGGAACTAGTTCCTTTTGCCAAGTAGAATGACTCTGAGTCATTCCTTTAAAAGAGTGGTTCATTGGAAGTACTTCCAAATGGAATGACACATCACTATTCACTGGTGCAGTATGGCGGTCCAATCAGACAGCACACTGAATAAAAAATTAATTTTTCTCAACTCATACACCTAAGAGAGCTTATTATTGAATCAATTTTGGTTAGCTGAGTTGGAACAGTTGAAAGAACATTTCATTTCCTCAACATTGTAAAAATGAGTTTTTTCTCAACTGTTTTTTGTTTATTTCTTCGTTAAATAAAGTGTCATTTGTTTACAAATGTAGAAAGGAGCCTTTTCTTGACTATTTTTAAGTAAGTTTTCTATTGGAAATATGCTTATTAATCTTGGTGTCATGAAACAACTTGCTGGTGGGGTGAGTACATTTTTCATTTTATAACTCAAGGAAAATTTTGGCACTAATAACTCAAATTCATATATATATATATACATATGTAAAATAAATAGATTCTCTTCGCTTTATCTTCTTATTCTTTCCTGCTTATCGTCTATTCACACTCTACACTTCCTTATCGCTCTCGTACAGGTTACAGTCATTTTTGCTCTCATTCATCGTACGTTCGCCAGTTCATGCACTTTAATTCTGTTTTAGCTTTCATACTTTGTACACTTTCCTATGTGAAACGACTTCGTTTTTGAATTTATTGTATTTTCAATAAAGTTAAATTCATCCAAGTCGTTTACTCTCTCGTGAGATTTTCAAACAATCTTACACATATATACAAGCTCTAAATTTCTGGTAACACTACAATTCGCTGTTTCGGAGGAGACAACAAACATTTTTTTTGTGTCTGTGGGGGTAGTGGCACATGCATATTGAGGGAATAATTGGCGAAATAATATCGAGGATATAATTAATGGCTTGTACATTTATTATAGTAAGTCACGAAATTTAGAACAAACATTGGTACTAAGCCAAGGACCTGACCAATTGATTTTATTGAGGATCTGCCATAGATTACTTCCAGTATGCCTATTTTCTTTTTTGTTTTGATTATAAAATTTTTAATTTTTGACCAAAAGCTACGAAATTTAAAACGAAAATTCACTATAATATAACTTGATATAAATTTTGATGCAGATTGTCTGTATGGTACTTCCGGTATGACTATTTTCATTTTTGTTTTGGCTATAAAATTATCAATTTTTGATCAATAGCAACGGAATTTGTAACAAATATTATAACTTGGAATAAATTTTGGTGCAAATTGGTCACATGATACTTCCAGTAACACTATTTTTGTTTTTATTTGGCCTATAAAATGTCTAATTTATACCAATAGGAATGTAATTCAGAACAAATACTTATTAAACGCTTTTATTTCAGTTACTAACGCAACAAAATATGACATAATTTGATACCAGACCATTAGGATCTCTTTTATCTAGTTTGTAGTTATCAGACATGATTAGGTGCTATTCTGTAAACATTGGGGCAGTTAAAGAGTGTTACATTTTTATATTTACATAATTTCACTGTGAAATCCATTCTAAACAAACGAAGCTAATTTCAATTATATAAAATTAAAGCATATTTTTTAAAAATTCGTTTTCAACCGAACTCATTTGTTATGATCTATCAAAAACATTTTGGTGACTACTTAATTTTACATTTTTAAAAACCAACTTTTTCTAATGTAGCTGCTGCTGCGGCAAATCGATATTTTCTGCTCAATTTTATTTTTTGCCGACTTAATAGTTATTGAGGATGAGGACCGATGAAGACACAAATTAGTAACATAAAATAAAGTATTGATCGAAGTAGCATCCAAGAAGTGTGTGTATTTTGTAACAGTTACATAATTTAAGTATGAGTACAGATTGAATGAGATAAACGAGTATGTACGGAAATGGCCGAGTGAGCGAAGATGGTAATACAGTGTAGCCGCGAACAGAGATATAAAATATGTATCAAAGTAATCGTGTGTTTGCAGGAGTGAGAGGGGAGAAGGATTGGTGGTCTCAACAATAGTTGAATCGATTAATCAAAAGACAAAAATCGATTTAAAAAATGACCGTTTTTTCAAATTTAATCGATTACCAATCAATAAGGGTAATGGCCAGGTTTTAGTATTGTATTTTCACACGCCTGAATCCGGATAAAAAAATAAATATAAATTCACACAATTGGCACGTGGTTACGTAAGCCATTTTATAGAAAATGTTTCTTTCGTTTTTTTATCTTTTAACGAGAACGATCAAATCAATAGAATACACGATTTAACGCTAACGGCCATGTGCTATAGTCTGCCTGTATTAGCCCACTACCTGTACCTACCTGCACAAGATAAGCTTCAAAATAGGCTCGAGAGATGCAAAAATTTCAATACTGAATTTACACGACGTCCCAAATGACGTAAACAAGCCATCAGAAAAGTCTTACGAAAATACTGCAATGTTTTTCATTATTTGTCTAAATAGATCATTTGCATTATTTGAGGCAAACCATTCCAGTATTATTACTCGGCCACCGCCTTCGTCATTTAAAATCTTGAGACAAACTGAAATACGAGTATATGAAAAACTGAATAACTGGATAAAATTACTTTGGGCCGGTTTTGCAATATCGAGTTGAGAAATTTACAACCGTCGGATAGCTCTGAAATCCTATTTAACTCTTAGCGCTAACTGCATGTTAAACTAACTGAGATCTTAACTGGGACTGAAAAACGAAGCCCCACGAAGACGAAACTTGGAAATAATTTTTCTTACAACTCGACTTCTCTTCTCGCTAAGAAGGTCAACTGTACGTTCGATTTCAGGGAAGGCGATCGCCTCAATAAAAATCATTTCGACGGCTAAACTTTTGACGCGCAACACGTGCGCTCTTTAGCTTTAGCCAGCAGCCAGCAGCCAGGTGCAAAGGTTCAGCACCTTTTTCTCGCAGCAGTGCGATACTGCAGGGTGCAGGTAGCAGTGTTAGGTATGCGACGAGGTGACCGCGAGTATCTTTGTATCGCGGCTGTATGGAGCCTTGAAAAGAAGCTACAGACAGGTAGCTGTGCCCTACATACAGAGGCTTAATTTTATTGTGACACGATGTACGGATTAAGTATATACGTACAGACATGAACAAGAAATACGAGTCAGCCATCCGAATACGCAGTAAGGCAGAAAACGAGTCTGCGGCGGTGGTAATCACAGATAATGAGTTCCGAGTAAAGATAAAATAAAAATGGAATGTATGTATGCACGCATGCACGCACGTATGCACGTATGTATACGTATACGTACAATAATTATAGGTAGGTACGCGTGTGTAAGTAAGTACCTGAAAGCTACCGAAGCAGGATCCTCCAGGTAAGGTAACGTAACACACGTACGGCGGTGACATTGCTGGCACGGATTCGTAGATTAGCAGAGCTCCGCAAGGATTACTTCTGGGATCGTTCGCATGTCTCGACTGTTTCATTTGCCAGAATTCTTGCAACGCTTCAACTACGTTCACTGCAACAGCGAAAAGAAAAATACAAATTATGATTTTTTTTTTCCCCAAGTAAAAACAAACAAAAAAAAAAAAAAACCTAAATAAATTAATGTCCAAATAAGGTAGGACGGACAATTACCACCCAAAATACATACGATTCCATTTAGAGACGCTGCGGCGTTCGCAGGGTGTAACGTAAGCAAATTTCTAAAATTTTAAATGCCCAATGCTACGAAAATGAAATCAGCTGACTGGTAGAATATATTTCCGTAAATTAATTTTCCAAACAACCTATGGATAAGGAACGAAGTTCAGGTTCAGCGCTGCCATCAAGGATCCTCTTTCCGCCAAAAGGGAGCGCAACGCTACAAAAACACAGAATAAACTGCAGCGTTGCACGACTGTGTGTTGGTAGGTATTCGATAAATTTTTTTTTGTTTTCGCAAGCTTGTTTTTCTATACACATATCTAACGGTGCATAAATAAAAGAGTCCGAAATTTTTTTTTAACACACAGGGGATCCGTGGATAGACGTTGGAAACTTCAGATATCGAAATAACCGCAAGTACCCACCATTAACAAAAACATTCTGTCTCTGACTATACAGTACTGGAGTCTGAACTAGTAGAAAGATGATTTTTGCTAAATAGGCAACCACTGAGTACCATTTGACTACTTTTAGACGTGTCTTGACATTAAAAAATACATTGGTCTTATGGAGCTTTACTAGTCCAGTACTATACAGTCAAAGTTCTATGTACACGTAATTGCATACCTTTACTTTGAAGGCAAATACACGATACAAAGTTGTGTTTTTTGCTATCTTCACAAAAATAACCTAAATTAATGCTTATCACGGTACAAGTACGAGTACCTACCCAAAAAGTTGGTAGCGGGAACAAAGTAAGCAGGCTATGATTGGTAAATTTTACATTTTTTTAATATGTGAATTATTTTTAACAGACAAAATTTCAACTCTTTCGAGACACCCAAACTATAAACCACGCTACTGAATCATGGGTCGTTGGTTCGAATCACATACGCAGAATATTTTATCAGTTTTTTCTTTCTTCCTTTTTTTTTAATGTGATAACATTTTTATTTTCACTACAGCAAAAGGGGGTTCGTTTTTACATTTGATGTCGTTTTTCCTTGTTAAATTTTCCACCGATTATCGATAATATATCCATACAAACTACATAGCTTTCTTACGACACATCGAAATATCGATATTTCATCCAACCTAAGCCCTGTTTGATAGGATTACACTAACTTACACCAACCTACACCGGTAGAGATATTCCACAAATATTCAAGTAAAACTTGGCACAAAGTCACATAACATTTCTACATTTGTGGAATCGCCCTCCTGGTGTAGCCTGGTGTAAGTTGGTGTAGTCCTATCAAACAGAGCTATTGATTAAACAGTTACGACGAAATTCATGTATTTGTTAACACAGTATCGATAGTTGATGATAAAACATTGATATTGAAGATGAAAATGTTATCACATTAAATGTAACAGTCTGTGGTAGTCACTGATACTGTTTTTTTGCCGATCTTTTTTAGTGATATTTTCAAAGTTACCACTACAATTTGAAGTATGCGGTTCACTCATGACATAAGTGGTGGGACCTTTTGGGCAGATGCAGGGAGGCCAGTCTATGGTATGTCACTTTGGGAGCCACATGGTTGAGGATCAAAGTGATTGGGGCTTTGCCCCTTCCTCGGATAATTACCTGCCGTTGCTGATATACAAAGTGGCACGCCTTGGCCAAGAATTTAAACCAATCGAACACTCATTGTTTTCTCCGCTACCGGATTGTCGCATCTGTACCTTTTTTTCTCCACCGACAAACAGCATCATCGACAGTTGATTATGACAATTACGCACTTCTTAACATCACAAAACGCCCATTCCTTCAAACACACATGCGAAATGTTGATGGTAATACAGTTATACAGTGTATTTATTTTCCTCTTACCTCAATTAGGACAGTCCAGGCTCGGAATTATTTCCCAGATATTATTTTTCCAATTATTCCTTCGTACCACCAAACACATAGTCAGACACACACGAAAAATAAAAGTTCCTCGTCTCCTCCAAAACAACGAATTCTACAGTGCTAACAGAAAAAATCCAGCGCCAGCCCAAGCCAAAGCACCAAGGAGCAGCGCTTTTGGGCTTGTTTTTTGTAAAATTACAACGTACAATCACGTAACTAAACACTACTTTTTTCCATATCTATAAGACGCATATAATTATGCATAATTTTTCTTCTTACATCTATTTGAAGAAGTTGATTTAATTTTTCGTTGAACTCCAATCGCAGCATCTAAAATTTCAGATAAGTCAAATTTTGGCGAATTTTTGAAAATAGTAAAAAATACATTCGGCTTTTATTTTATTGGAGAAATAAGGCTGATCACTTATATAACTGATTACAAGTTTTGCCACCAGATAGAGACTCCTGCGGACAATCTCGATACGTAAGTTAATCCTATTATTCAACTTTAATCGATGTTCGGACTGGCATTAATACTACTTTCGGGTCGTTTTTTAGTTATTTGTAGGCACGTATTTTGCACCTTTCGTATTACGCCTATGAAGTACACAAATCTTTTCTCCAGTTTGTCCTTTCGTGGTGGATTTTACCAAGCAAATGCGTCGCTACAGCCTGACCTGCAAGAACGAAGCGAGCATACGCGGTATCCGTGCAACCCAAAAGCTCAACGTAATGAGAAGGAAGGCTTGCGAGAGAACTGAGGAGACTGTAACTCTCAAAAGCGGAGCCAAATTGTAACGCAGATTAAAATACTTGGGCTGCATTCGGGCGGCGTGTTCGGTTATTCACTGCAAACTGCATTTGTATGAATACCGCTAGGCTACGAGTAGGAAAGGCTGTATAATGTAGTAAAATGAAAAAAATTAACATTCGCTCTGGTCGACCAATTATTTTGGGCGGGCGCGAGGTCTCCATCGAGTGGTTATGCTACTGTCGCCGCGGCCGCGTTTTCACGGCGCAAAACAGGATATCACACCTTCGCAAAATATGCTGGAACTGCGTTCAAGTTTTTCAGCACCACTTAACTAAGTTGCAGTTGCCCACTTCACCGCCACTGTGCAGCCGCAATGGCGTCCATCATCTCAAATTCTCGACGCGGTGGTACTTTGGTCGTCGGTCGCGCCACCGCACCCGCCACCGCACCCGCCACCCACACCATACGGCAACGCGGCATGCCACTGCCACAAATACTTGGAACGTATTCTCGTTTACACGAATTTGCAATTTATTTATTTATTCGTTTATTTATTCATTTCTGCGAAAAATATCTTCTATTTCGAAGGAAGATTAACTCGTTTACAACGTTATTAACGTTATTAGTATTTCGCAATCCCCAGCTGGGATGGGGAGGCGGCTGGCCAGAGCCGACGGGCGTTCAACACCGTAAACCTTAAACCGAAAAAATAAAACAACTTTTGTGGAGGGGGTAGGTACCTACCCACTCGATCCTACTCGATGAGGTCGTTAAGGCGTCAAACAGATATAATTTATCGTTATCGGCGGCTAATGGCTACATTTTAACGACGGAAGTCCAGTTGACGAAAAACATTAATTTGCAAGCAAAATTCGAGATCGTGAAATTTCTCATACCCGACTGCCCACTCACACGACGCATCGCGAATACCTCCTATCTATTTAAACGATAATCAAATAACGATAGTTTTCGACGTGCGTCAGCTTTCTGTCATTTACCCGCATATTTGAATCCGGGTGGCGGCTGAGTTTTGGCAAAAATTCTCTTCTGCCTCGAACAGGAAGGCTTTTTTTTTGGTTTTGTTGCCGACAGTAAGCTATGACCTAATGTATCAGCCGTGGGTTGATCCCAAAATCCAAAATTACCTTGCGGACATGCAACGAGTAATTAAACATACTAAGAGGACGCACGTTCACCCAAACGCTGCTACCAACAAAAACGGCACCGCTTACGCAGCTATTGGTCCCCACTCCTTCGATACCCGAATTCGAATTTCCTTGCCCCTCATTCGGGCCCGTGGCCAATAATCGGGAATTACTTTTTCAAATAATTCAATTAAACGAACGAATAGATAATTATAATTACTAATTTGGAAATCACTATCAACACGAATTTCGTACATAAAAAAATGAGATTGAAAATTGTCGGTATCTTATCAATGGCGGATATTTTGATCATAAAAGTGGTGCCGTTTTGTTTGTTTCACATGCATCCACTATTATATTTAACCAGCGAGTACCCAGTGCTGCGACGCAGCAATAATTCACAGACCTATATGCACCATAAATGTGTCCGGATCGAATTATCAATTAATCAGGTGCAAAATGAAGAAAAAAACTCTTACGCAGTAAGCCTCACTAAAAAAAGTAGGTTTTCGAGAAAAAAGAATTATAAATTTTGATGGTCACATTAATTGTCTTCAAGTTCATATACATAAATTATATGTTATGATTGTCTGAAATTTGTTAGCTGCTGACAAAATGTTAGACAATGTGAAATTTAAAAGCATTATTTCTTGAAATGAAAAATTGATTAAGATGATAAAGTATGGTAAATAATCATAATTATTATTTCAAATAAAATCAAAGAAATACAAAAAATTTATAAAAGAACACAGAAACATGAGGATAAGTTTTACAAAAAGAAAAGTTCATGCAAATTAAAAAAAAGAAAAAAAAAAGAAAAAGGAAAAAAGCTTTACACAAAATTCCCTGGTCGATCTGCACGAAAACTGATAGTATGCTACAATAAAATATATTAAGGCTCAAATACACAAACATCACTTTAACCTCCCTTCACTCAAATTTCCCTTTAAAAAAGTTTTTTGCACAATTTTGTACTTAAAAATATGGAGAAAATTATATCTTTTCTGAGAGTTTCAATGTAAAAATAAAATGTTACCACAATCTTAAATACAAAATTGTGCCAAAAGTCACTTTTAAGTGAAGGCAGGTTAAAGTGACATTTGTGAATATGGGCCTAAATATTTGTTTCAAATTTTGTACACATTGTTCCATAATTTCGCATTTTATGACCAATATAAAAACAAAAATAGCAGTACCGGAACCGGACATACCATCTGGCCAATTCGCACCAAAATCAATACGTCTGGTCCTTGGCTTAATACAACTATTTATAACAAATTTTGTGATAGTCACACAAAAATTGCAACCTGTACCGTGTGAACAAGAAAATGGAATTTATATATGACCATCTATCTATCTATATTTATATATATGTATATTAATTTGAAATATTGGTATCAAAATTTTCCTGAGGTCATGAAACAAAAAACATACTATTAGAGTTCCAGCTATATATGATGGACCTATCTCGTATCCACCTTAGTACTCTACAGTTAATATTACGTACTATAATATTTCTGTGTGACCTCATGTACTCATGTAATCTATGTATGTCAAGAACTCATGTTAAGATGAGTTCACTTCTGTTCTGTCTTTCGTATGGTGAACATACAAAATATATTCTTTTGTGATTATTTACAGTTTTATTGTTTTCTCCAATATGGTAGCATCGCAAAGTTAATTAATAATAATAATAATTTAGATTCTCGTGCAATAAAATAGTGTATTTTCAAGTGATCGCAAATTATATCCAGTGATAGTCTGGCGACGGTAAAGTTCACTTCCTAAAATTGAAGAAATAAAGTGTGTCTACGTAATAATTAAAACGTCTTATAGTGTGTCTAAGACGTATATCAAGTGTCAATCAAAATAAAATATGTAAAAAGCTTACGCAAATATGACGCACATGTGGTTCATGAATAAATTAAATTACGCTAAGTGCACAGGTATAAAAGATGGCAGGAGCTGAAGAGAGGTGTAAAAAGAAGCCGTCTGTCAAGTTTAAAACAGTACAATAATCCATGTGTGTCATAACATAATTTTATCTTTGTGATCTAAATACGCATTTGTTGCATGAATTAAAAAGGCGCCATTATCGGAAGCTAAGCATTAAGGGTGACAAACGGACAATTACGTAATTATAATTAGAGGAATGTGTTTCCAATAATTATTATTCAGAGTGTTTAACTAATTTTCATGTGTTCAGAATAATTACCCGTAAAAATAATTCTTGAAATACGGTTAGTTTTAAAAAATTTCAGACTTAGTGTCAAAAGTAGTAACTACGTAATTTATTGTGTTTGTATTGGTGTGTCCAGCTGGGTTAATTCTGATGAATTCACCGATAAACCCTGCTAAGCTCTGATTGGCTGGAGAAATCAAATGATTTACTACCACTAAAACAAGCAGTTCTGCGTATTATTTTTGATCATCGTACATTTGAAAACAAAAACGTGATCTTTCGTAGCAAAATTTATAAAAGTACGTTATATTTTGAATTTTATTATTGTTAAAAATGAATTTAAATGACGATACGCTTCAGATACTCAAATATTGTCAATATATGAGGTATGTAAAAATTAATTGTTACGTAATTTGAGTTTGTACTCTGATATATGAAAATCCCAGTTCGGAGGGAGCTTGTGAATAAATTTTTTGAAAATGTAAAAAGGAGGCTAAGTACTGAAGTACTTAATTAACGCGGAGAAAAGTAATCTTGGTGAAAATTAATGTATTGTAACTTTAAATATATTCATTCTTTCGATAATTTTTGAATGAATTCTCGTAGTTACGAGCAAATCCCAAATCCTAAGGATGTATTTGGGTATGAGTAAGTGCTTGTCTGCATGTAATTAAGTCCTTCAATATGATATACCATGGTGTAAATTCCTGGCCAGGCATAAAGCGTCTTAGACCTACATATGTGTGGGAGTAGGCACCTTATGAAATTTATTCGATGGTATGCACGATAAATGAAGGCAATATATTTACATTCGTGTGTCGTATGATTAATGTGTCTAATTAATATTATGTGACTTTTGTCATTCCATTGAAGTATAATAAATGATTGTTGGGTGTGGCTGTAAAAACCTAATTTTCGTGTGTATTCACGAATATTATTTCAAATTCTGCCACATCAAATGGCGAATGAAAAGTTCCCTCACCTCCTGGGCTGACCATGCCATTAAGTATGTACCTTCTGTGTGACCTCCGTACTCATGTAATCTATGTATGTCAAGAACTCACATTAAGATGAGTTCACTTCTGTTCTGTCTCTCGTATAGTGAACATACAAAATATATTCTTTCGTGATTACTTACTGTTTTATTGTTTCCACCAATACATACCTACCCACAACCCTGGCGACTAAAAGTAGATTTTCTTAAAAAGACCTCCTTAAAAATGATTTAGATTTAGACTTAAACTGAAATATATGCATAACCAAATATATCTGTAACTATAGCCACGTGATAGCGTAACATAAGTGTCTTTTATTAAGGCCCTACAGATACAAGTCCAGTAATATGCCATATTCATTGATACTTATGTTAAATTTGAGAAATTTTATGGTTTTTAATTTTTTTATTAATTTTATAGATCTTTTTTATTGTCTTTTACTTAGAATATATGTTCGCCCAACGGACTAAAAGCCAAAGAGACAACCCCTTATCATACTGTAATGGCCAAAAGAGGTGGTAACGTACCTATTAAGAACCACTTTCAGTGTTACACCATACACGAAATATCACGTACTCTAAAGCAGTAATACTTCTAGAATAAATTCAAGTTTATCATCCACAAACTATAGTGGACCTTAACATATGTTAGAGACTCAATAATATTTTAAAACACACGAGTGAGTTTACACATTTAATAAAATAATAATTTGTACATCACAGTACATAAAACATACGATAATATTTATATATATACAATCACAATTCAACAAGCAAGACTTTCTGTTCACCAGAGACTTCTACTAGAGAGGTTCCAGGTACTTAGAAGTAGCTGTCGAGGAACTGTCTTTTTCCACTGAATCGAGGGATTATATACTCGTTTAGGGTATGAGAATGTACGTGTTGGATAGGTAAAGTGAGGTAGGGTGTTGTTATTATAGGGTTGTGCTGACTCGTCGAGTCCTCGAGGGACAGGTACAATTAGGTCATGAATATACAGGTGGTATATCTATATTCATAAAATTGAATACGGGTAATTTATTGGTTGTTTATAAAGAGTTATAGGATGATTATTGTTGATAAATATCTACGTTTTTGGTGTTTGAAAATGTGTGGACGAATATGTTCGCCATTTCTAAAAATAGACAAAAATATACGTTACACAATTCTCCGAGGGGAACAAAAAAATCAGGGAAAAAAATTTTTCCAAAGTCTATCCAATAAGTACGAAAGAGAGAAGGCAAAAAAAAAATCTCTTATTTACTATGCACGGTTAAAATTATGTCATATAATGCGAGAATACATACTTAGAATAAAATATTTTACGAATATTGATTATGAGTAACAAATTTTTTCTTAGGTATCTATAGGTACTTAATATATCGTATTATTTTGCGTAATTTTTTACAATGCTGTGCTTTTTGTTAAATTAGCACAATTTCGATGGGAGGTTAACTTTAAATATACAATAATAAAAATTAAAATAAACGAGATTGTAATTAACCACAATAAGAATATCCCATTGACAAAAGTTAGATAATCATTAAAATTTTGGTCAGGTATTTGTAGTTCAATGGATTTAATTTTGTTCTCCAAGTTGTTAATGGGAACAGTGTGGGGAACAAAATTTTTCCATTTGGGGTTATGAGTCGTAAATGATTTTCAATTTTAATAGTCTCTTCCAGTGATTCAGAGAGACAGGGGATTTCTATTGGGATAATTACTGTGTTTTTATTGTTTTCATCAATGTTTTTGATTTGGATATGACAAGGTACATCCAGAATAAAGGTTCCTGGGGAGTTATTATTGATTTTTAATTTTTCGGATTTTTTCGTAATAGAATTAGTTGCTACAAGGGAATTGAAGTTTACGATAGCAAATTTGGTGTGTCCAATAGGATGCACTAGTGTTTGGTTATTATTAGGATTACATTTAAACGAGCAGGATTGCAATAAATTTTGATTTAAGTCTTGAAAGAATAAATTTTTCGCACAAGACGATAGTTTATCACTTCCTCTATTAGTCGGAAGGAAGCATAATGGTTTATCCGAATTACAGTAATGGAGGTTAGTTCCACTAATGTAGCATACGGAGTTTGTTCTGATTTTGTGAATAATCAGGGATGGTTCTTGATACCAGCTGCACAGTTCATTAGAATGACTTTTGAATGTGAGCAAAATGAAGTCGTAGATTTCGTATTTAGAATCTAATTGTTTTAGGGGAATTTTGATTTCTAATTCTAAAGTATTTTTAAAGAAATTGCAATTTACAAGTTCAGCATGATAGTAGTTTTGAGTATCCTTAATGGGAATGGTTAAATCAAGGTATAGATTTTTTGTAATTTCCAAAAGTTTTAGTATGTCTTTTCCTAATATTTCTTTTGAAATAATTAAAGAGGGGATCATATGAGACTTACAAGACGTTAAGATGTTTGATAATCTTAACGTGTTTATAAGGTAGTTATCATAAAATCCTTGTATATAATTTAGAGAGATTAGAAGTTCATGTTCTTCTAGTGAATTTTCCATAAAAGAGTTTGTATGTGAAACAAATTTTGTCATAAAAATATTTGTATGGTCGATAAAACTATGCAGGTTAGTGGACGTATTTACTAACGCTGCATGTTCGGTCAACAGTTGATTTTTTATAATATCATATTCTTCTTTTAACGAAATTTCGTTAGCCAAAAAATTTTGTCCATCTCTAAAGTTTAGCACTCGACAGCAAAAGCGTAGCGCATCTCCGAAGAAGGACATAATCGGGGTGAATACGCTTCGTTTGCTTCGGAGGATGGCGTTGAATAGAAGTCTTGAATCATGGTGGCATTTTGTTCTTTAAGGTTTTTTATTGCGTTTTTTAGGCGTTTTGCCATTTCTACATATTTGCAATTTTTCCAGGTTGTTTCATTACACAACCGGTGTTTAAAATTTGTTGCTAATAGCCTATCTGCTGATTCATGCAGATCTAGTTTAATAGAGTAAATTATTGGGGCAGATTTAGAATATACAAAAATATTGCTTATTTCTTGAAAATAAGCGCCAGTTGACGCCGTCGTAATCCTATATGGGTCAGACGATGTGCTTTGTGCAATAGTAATCGAAGAAATAGTTATTGCGAAATAGAAAAGTAGATTCGTATACATTTTCTGAAACAGAAAAAATGAAACGTCCAAATTATTTACGATTAATTATGATTTTTAGGAATTTATTAGGACACAGGAATGCTGAGGCGAGGAGAGAGATAGATTTTTTGCAGACGTTCGAAACTACAAATTTTGGTCATACGTTTAGTATAAAGTTTAGTAAGTTTGACCGCTCAGTTTGAGTTTTGCAACCGTCTGAGTTTGTTTCACTAATTATTTTCCGATTTTTCTATATTTTTTTTTTTTTCGTATTACCTATTATTATTATTTTTCGTATTCTTTTCCGGGTTCTATTCCATTTTCATCGCACCTAGTTCAGTGAAGTGCGGGTTGTTTTTTTTTTTTTTTTTTTCTTCGGGACCAGTTTGCGTAGTTTACTCTTTTTCTATTAATTTGATTTTCTTGATAAAAAAAAACAACATGCCTATCACCTACATGAATGACAGAATGTTTGTCTCTCATGGAAAGGTAGACGCCAACGAGACCTGGTTTATCAGTAGCCAGGTTCTCACGAAGATTCATCCCTTCCAAGACTGTCCTTGTGAATCGAGGCTTTTCTATTCTTTACATCGATTGTTTTCCCTTTTTTATCATGTATCGTGCGAGGCAAATAGAGGGGCGTTCCTTAATGAGTTCGAACCACATCGAGTGCCAGAAGAAACCATCGAGGAGGACATCAGCTACTGGAGAAATTCTGTGAGGTTTGTTTGTTGTCAGTCGTGTGAGGAATTCACGAAACAAATGCTCTTTTCACTCCGAGTGTTTTATCCTCGTGCCATGATGGTTGAGTTTGGATACTCGGGGTTAAAGCTCGAGTTTTGTGGGAATTTAGACACGCGGGGAATGGTTGGCCTGGGGGAATTCTCCGGGCTGTTGGTTGGTTTGCTTTGTGTATCGCAGCAGACCAACAAGG
This sequence comes from Ericerus pela, assembly GCA_011428145.1. NCBI lineage: Eukaryota > Metazoa > Arthropoda > Insecta > Hemiptera > Coccidae > Ericerus > Ericerus pela. Next base: position 82,109 of record WOFM01000569.1, on the reverse strand, counting down.
CAGTCACGGTTGAGTACGTCCATGTCGACAGGACATACCTCACAGATTTCCTGATTGGTCCAGACTGAGTCAATTTTGCTTGGTTTTTAAACCAGCATTATAAACCATGGCTAGATGTCTCGGTTTCCATCGTTGGTTTTTATATGGTCCGTCACTACGATGCCACTGAAGGTAACCGTGCCATGTTACTCCGGGGAGGATGGTTGCTGACTAATCCTACCATTTACTCGTTCCTATGGGACACTCTCTCAGTTGAGGACAGCGTCTCCATGGTGGATTCAAGTTTGGGAGAGGAAGGAGCCTCGAACGACAATCTGTCTCCAATGTCAACCGACACTAGTAGCACTACCAAAGGGGAGCACCTCGCCGAGTTTCTGGAGGGCTATGCCTACACCTGGGCAATTGACGAGTTTTTTTAATTTTTTATACCATTTAGTTTTAAGAATTTTGGTATTTTTTTGGACCTAGTGTTATATTTATTCATTATTAATTTTATTAAGAGGGAATGAGGTGTAAGAGGGCGGATAGGAAAAAAAAGAAAAAGAAAAGTGGTGAGTGAAAAAACACATAGATGCAGGTAATATACTTTACACACATCTACTCTTGTTTTTTCCAAGGGCGACCCCTTGGTTTAGGTAAGATTTGGGTTGGGATGGGGGTTTCCAGAATTTTGTTATTTTTGTCGGAATTTGTTTCACTATTTGTTTTGTCGGTATTACGAGATTTATATGGTATTAATCGTCGCACATGTATTGTTTCGTCGTAAGTAGTTTTATCGTCTGTTTTAATACGGATTATATAATTTAGATCCGTGACTTTTCTAACAATTTTATGAGGTCTGGTGTATTTTATTTTATTTTTCACGACGTTTTTCGATTGACGCAGCAAGACAAGGTCGTTGGGCTTGAAGTCAATGATCTTGTGATGCGCGTTATAATGTTTTGCATTTTTTTTCCAATGCTTTCTTTGCTAAGCTCGGCGTTTTTTCTCTCATTTGAAGAAGTGTTTCAATTTCTTCTTCACGAGTTATATTATTTTTAGAGTTTTCTGGTATTTCTGGTAAGTGTACTACAGGATTAAATCCATGAAGTAGGTAAAATGGGGATTTATTATTTAAGTGTTCAATCGGACTTATATTGTATGCAAAGATAATTTTATTAACGTTCTCGATCCATTATTTTTCATTTGAATGGTTGTATTTCGAGAGTGATTTTTTAATGACACCGTTGATTTTTTCAACAAGTCCTTGCAATTGGGGGAATAAAAAGAGGAGTAAATAATTTTGATATTATTCTCTTCACAGAATTTGCGGGTTCATTGGCAAAATGACCTCCATTATCGCAAGAAATTTAAGCATTGAGCATTTGGGTTTTTTGTTGGGCGTATGGTACAAAAGTTTGTGCTTTTGTCGACACTGACAAGCACGTACGAGTGTTCATACTCGGTATTAAACTTCCCTATGAAATCGATCTCTAAATGAGAAAATGGTTTAGTATTTTTGATTTCTATATGTTTGAGGTAGCCAGCCTCTTTCGGGGAATTTTGTGCCATTTGACACTCATGACATGATAATACATATTCCGTTATTTTTTGCACCATGTTTTTGAGTTATTTTATTTTTTGTTTTTTTAATTCCGAAATGACCTCCATACAACGGATCGTCATGTAGTTTTTTTTAGAACTACCGGAATTAGTTTTTCGGGAATTACAGTAACCACTTCATCATACGATGAGGTTGGGTTAGGTAATTTCTTTAAAACATTATTTTCATCGAGAAAGTATAGTTGTATTGTACGATTTAATTTTCGTATTTTATTTTTATCCTTTTTTATTTCGTTATAATTTAATAATGAAATAACATTTTTCCAATGCAGGTCATTTTCCTGTATTGTTTTTAAATTTTCAGGTAATTCGATTTTTTGGAGGGGTTCAGAAGTTTGGTCTTCTGTTTGGGGAAGTGATGTAATATCGGGATTTGAAATTTGTGGGGAGTCGGAAGTTACAGAAGGGGTTATTTCTATCTGATTATCCAGATTTGACTCTCTTCTAAAAGCAGATCTGGTGACTACATTCGTAGTTTGATTGGGGCAATTTTGAGAATGGTTAAATTCATTCTGTGGGTTTGTGGTTTGTACCACGGGATAATATGGGAAAGTTGATGCGAGGGAAGGGGGGTAATAATAATTTTGGGACGTAGTACTTTGGTAGGTACCATGTATTTTGATTTTGGTAAAACACAGGGTTTACTGGGGCAAAGTTGTAGTGAATTCTACATAAAGTATTCACATTTTTCTCTTCATCGTGGAGGGCATATTTTTTATTTACTAAAAATTCACCTTTTTCAAACGTAATTTTGTCCAGTTTGTCATGAGGACGAAATAACATATTAGCCATACAGTTATTTTTTCCAGCGATATGTTTAATTTAGAAACTATATTCGTTTAGTTTTGAAATTAATCTAATTAATCTTGGGCTTGGGGTATTGAATTTCTGATAATAAATCAGAGGCTTATGGTCCGTGTATACTACAAAGCGTAATGCTAGTAAGTATCCACGGAAATGGGCTAATGCATTCGTAATTGCCAACATTTCCAGGTTGAAAGAACCTAATTTTGACTGGGCAGGATGGACTCTTTCCGAGAAATATACAACTGGATGTTTATGCTTCGTAATGGGATTAGTTTGCAGCAGCACTGCACCTAATGCGATTTTTGAAGCATCAACTTCTACACAGGTTTTCAATTTTGGATCATAAATTCCCAATACAGGTTTGGAAATCATTATTTCTTTTAATTTTTCAAAGATTTCAAGATGTTCTTGATTTAATTTAATTTTGGCATTTGATTTGCTATCTGTTCCTCTTAATAAATCAGTAAGAGGGGCAGTAATTTTAGCTAGATTGGGGATTAATTTTCTGTGGTAGTTTATCAATCCAAAAAATGATCGTAATTGTTTTAACGTATTTGGGGGGTTTAGATTTTTTATAGCCTCAATATTTTTATTTAATGGGCGTAATTCGTTATATCGGACAGTATGTCTTAAGATTTCAATTTCATTCATTGCAAATTGACATTTTTTTGTTTTTATTTTTAAATTTACTTCATTTAGTCTTTTTAGCACTTCTCTTGTATTTTTGAGACATTCTTCAAACGTTTCTCCGAAAATACAAATATTGTCCAGGTAACATACCATTTTTTTCCAAAATATATCGTGGAATATGTCATCCATGATGGTTTGGAAAATGGACGGAGAAATGCTTAAGCCTATTGGGGTAGAATTGAATACGTATCCAATTCCATCCACATTTATTCCAGTGTATTGTTTAGATTCTTCTGCGAGAGGAATCTGTAAATATCCACTGTTTAAATCAATTGTCGTAAACCATTTTTTATTTCTTAAATATGGCCAAATAACATCAATCGTAGGAACACGATTATTATCCATAATTATTCTTTGGTTCATTCTTCTGTAGTCTACTAATACTCTGTAGACTCCGTCTGATTTATTTTTTACAAAAATTGGAGATTCAAATTTTGATTTTTGCTTTTTTAGGACACCTGCTTTTACTAGGTCATCAACCAGTTTATGTAGGGCCTCATGTTCTGCTGTGAGAATTTAAAATTTCTACACCGCAGTGGGGTTTTGTCGTCTACTCGGACAACTTGTTCGGATACTTTACAGACAGAGACTTCGTCTGTTTTTCCCGTAAAAATATTATTAAATTCATTAATTTTTTCATACATTTTCATTTTTTGTTAAAGCGACAGGTTTGGGTTAATCGAGATGGGATTTCCTCGATTATCCTTAAAAATAGTAGTTTCTGTTATTTTTTCTATTTGGCAGGAATTAATTTCTACTGCGCTACTTAATTCAAATTTTCCCAAGTATTCGCCTTTATAGATCACGTGAGGTCTATTATTATGATTAACAGCCGCTATCGTGTCTTCTGATACGATTACAAAGAAATTATGTTTTTCTTCCATGGATGTTTCACACAGAAACTCCAGGTGTTCAGGCAAAGTTGCTAAGATTAGCACTGAATTTGCCTCAATTTTAAAAGTTTGGGGGGCATAATATTTAAAGGGCTTAACATAACCTAACTTATTTTCCTTTTCAATAGGGTAATTGTGACATTCAGGCATGTCAAAACATCGCTCTTTGTCACCACACGGTAAAGTGAATTTGTTTTTAGAGAAGTCCATTTTGGCTTTATGGGTTGACAAGAAGTCGTAACCCAATATGACCAGTTCTACCAAATTTTGGACAACAAAGGTGGGATGTGGGTAAATGCAATGATCAATGGAAAAAATCACATTGGTTACTCCTATGACCTTGAGAGGTTGGCTATCCGCACCACGAAATCTTATTTTTGTTGGTAGGATTGGTTCCGTAAAATTGACTTTCTTTAAAACTTTTTCATCTATTAGTGTCAGTTCCAAACCTGGATCGACTAGGCTAAGTATTTGTTTACCACTAATGGCAAAAGGGAGGTGAAATTTACATTTGGTTCTGCAGTACCCTTTATTTTGAAATTTCTCCTCACTAACATTGTTAACCTGTTTTGATTCTTTATTTGAGACATCCCTTACAGCTGACGAGTAATCTGTAAGGGGGACAATCAGTTTTTTGAGCAATTATTTTGGCAGGCCTGGGGATGTGATGTTTGGAGGTAATTTTGTTGTTGTAGGGGCTGCCATTAATGGTGCTGGAGGGGCAATCATTTGAGTATTTGCAGCCACATAAGGGGGATTTTGGGGAGTATTAAATGAAATGCCAGACCATGCTGGAGCATTATTCCAGTTTGAGTTCCAACTTGGAGGGCCAAACTGGTTTCAGTTTGGAGCTCTGTTGGAGTAGTAACCATTATTATTTCTAGGAAAATTGTTTCTACAAAATTTGGGTTAAAATTTCTACCTTTATAATTAGGGTTAAAATTTTGATTATAATTCCAACTTTTATTTTGATTGTTTTGGTTCCAGTTTTGGTTCTGGTTCCTATTAATATTATTATTATTATTATTATTATTATTATTATTATTATTATTCCTATTTTGATTTTGATTTTGATTTTGGTTTTGATTATAGTTATTTTGTTCATTATTATTATTTTTATTTTTGGGGTTTTTATTTTTCCTGAATTCCTAAGATTTTGAAATGTTCGCTATTGCAGCACTCATTTTTTCCATCTCAGCTTTCCAGATGGGATCAGATGATACTAAATTTACATTTTTTTCCGTTTTCTTCTCCGTTTTTCCAGTTTTTAATTCCTCAATAGTTTTTTCAAGTTGTTTGATTTTTCTCCGTAAGAGGGGGTCTGAGTGTCCAAATACTTTGTCTTTAAATTTCAAGTATTTAGAGAAGGCCTTATCGAGTTCTTGAATTGTTTTTGGTTCTTTTTTTATTAAAAATACTCTTTCTTTTTTGGGAAGGTTAGGCATTATTTTTTCGATTATTTTTTCTTCAATGATGTCTGGTTCAATTTGTTTTAAAATCCTTTTCACAAACATAATGTATGCAGAGAAATCAGCTTCACCATTATATTTCCTTTTGTACAGTATGTCGCATAGTTGGGGTTTGGTTCTAGTAAAGACTTCCAGGATTTTTTGTTTAGTGCTTTGTCAGTTATTAAATTCTGGGGTTTGCTTGAATTTTGTCTTCAAACATTTGTTTAGCGAGGCCAGAAAATTCAATTCTTATTTTTTTAAATTTCATGTTAGCATCCCAATTGAATGATTCTGCTTCATTTCCAAATCCAATTAAAAATGACACCATATCTTCAGTTGGGGTGTGGCCATATAGGGAAGGTCTGACATTTACAGCAGCCTTTCCTGTCATTTTGTTTTCTAAGGGAATGTCTAAATTTTCTAAGATTCTAGTTTCAAGTTCTGGGCTGAGAAAATCTTTGTCAGATTTTTCTAAGCACTCAGTAATATCAGCTAGGTTAATAGTTCTTGGAAATGGGGTGGGGGTTATCCAAATTTTCCAAAAGTGGAGTTGAAGTAGTAGGGGGATTAAAATATTTTCTTATTATTGGATTTTCTAATTCGGGAATTTGTTCACGAGGTTTTCGTGTTGTTTGTAAAATTATTTTTATATTTTCAAAGGGTTAATAATTTTTGAATTTCTTTACTAGATTTAATTTTTAATAGGATATCCTCTTGGGTTTTTATACGAGAAAAATATTTTTTATCAACTTCGATATTTAAATTTTGACACACGTTAATTAATTCAAAATTTTAAACTTCGATAAGCCAGGTTAAATTTGTTTTAGTAGTATTGGGTTCGGATAAGTTTTCCCAAGTTTCATTCATAAAAATAAATTTTTCACGACTTACAATTATTTAACAAATCTTATAATTAAGGGAGGGACGCGAATTATAACTAATATTAATTGTTACTTTGTTTTTTTCCTTTTGTTTGAACAGGAGGTTGATTGATCTGCTGCCGTTTTTGTCACCGAAGTCTTCTTCACCCTTTGATTTTTTGTATATACACTTGTTTTTTCTTAATTTTTGTATAATAAATATCCTTTGTTGGTTATGAAGTTCGGATTTTCTTTTCACTTCTGATCTTTTTCCACTTGCAAGTAGCCTTTACTTCCTTTCCTCATGAGCGCGCCTTACACATTTCTCATTGAGTACTTAACTAGAGTTTTCAAGGTTAATGCGATGTACTTCGGATCAGAGGAATTAAAACAGCAACTTGGATCAGCAACTCCAGGAAATAGGTACTAGAGCGAGAGTTCGATTCGCAATAGCAGACCAGTTGGGCGCCAATAATGTAACAGCCAAAAGAGGTGGTAAAGTACCTAGTTAGAACCACTTTCAGTGTTACACCATACACGAAATATCACGTACTCTAAAGCAGTAATACTTCTAGAATAAATTCAAGTTTATCATCCACAAACTATAGTGGACCTTAAAATATGTTAGAGACTCAATAATATTTTAAAACACACGAGTGAGTTTACACATTTAATAAAATAATAATTTGTACATCACAGTACATAAAACATACGTTAATATTTATACATATACAATCACAATTCAACAAGCAAGACTTTCTGTTCACCAGTGACTTCTACTAGAGAGGTTCCAGGTACTTTGAAGTAGCTGTCGAGGAACTGTCTTTTTCCACTGAATCGAGGGATTATATACTTGTTCAGGGTATGAGAACGTACGTGTCGGATAGGTAAAGTGAGGTAGAGTGTTGTTATTATAGGGTTGTGCTGACTCGTCGAGTACTTGAGGGACAGGTACAATTAGGTCATGAATATACAGGTGGTATATCTATATTCATAAAATCAAATACGGGTAATTTAGTGGTTGTTTATAAAGAGTTATAGGATGATTATTGTTGATAAATATCTACGTTTTTGGTGTTTGAAAATGTGTGGACGAATATGTTCGTCGTTTCTAAAAATAGACGAAAATATACGTTACACATACACAATTTTATGGGATCAAACTATGCAATCAAAGTTATCCATTGCTGGTAAAAAGCTGAAATTTTGGTGAAATATTAACATGTTTGCAAAAAATTCTGTGAAAATTTCACTGAAATCGTATCATTAGTTCTTGAGATAAAGCCGAAATTCTGAAAGGGTTACTGAATTAAATTTTGAATACAAAATGGCGTATTGCCGTATTTGTATCTATAGGGCTCTAGCTTTTGTATGTAAGATACTTTGTGGTATTAATTGTTAAGGTACGTGGACAGTTTTCACTTCTTTATGGATTAAGGATTCTTTTAAATTAGCTTAATGCCCCTATAAGAAGCAAATCTACATTCATAAATTTATCAATGCTGAATGCACAAAAAATAGGGAACGAGCAAATTTAAATTTCCTCACCATTTCAAAACCCCATTATTCATCTCCTGCTACTCTACTTTTGTGTGGCTTTTGCGTCTCCAGGGGCGCGTTCAGCAATGTTACTGGTAAATGAAAAGTGTTATCCGATGGGTTCAGAGAGGATCAAAAAGGTTTTCATTTTACTGGGGAGAGTAATTTTTGCCCCGACTTCGAAGACAAGGAAAATAACTTCCCCATTAAAGATTCACAATAACTATTGAAATAATTTTATTACGAGTATTTCAGAGTAATCTCCATTTTTTAATAATTTTAAATAATCTGTCACTTAATTTGACGAATGTTTTCATGACTCTTTACGATCCTTCCAACTGATCACAGCTCGCATACTGAGACAAAATCTTCTCAGGTTTGTTTAAATTTATTTTTGGTAACGAACGTCTAGAACAACTATGGCCGGTGTCAAATTAGTTTGGGATGAAGTGTATTGGCCACCTTTTTCGATTTTGTATACAGTGTGTTCGATCAAAACCTATTTAATCTTCGACTACGGGTCTGGCTCTACACGCAGATGACAGGTTCGAATCCCAGTAATGTAATTTATTTATTTTTTTAATTTTTAAAGATCTGTTTGATGGTCTAGTAATCTTTGGAGGTAAGGATGGTCATGGGCGTAGCCAGTGAAAGGGGGGCGAGCCCCCTTATTCCCCCCCAAAAAAAAAATAAAATAAAACAAAAATAGTTTTCAAAGAAAAATTTACTGTCCACGACTTTTAGGAGGGGTGTTTTGGGGAAAATGTATATGAGCCTCTCTAACTAAAATCCTGCCTATGCCCATGAGGGTGGTAACTTGTTATATAATTTGTAGTTTCACTCTGACTGGGCAGCTGGATAGTTTCATTCCATCGATTTTAATTTCCTAATTTTCATCACTTTTTTTTCATTTCTATTCATTTAGTCTGGCTTCAAGTATTTTACGAGAATTTGTTTCTCCTGTAAATCAGTCCCTAATTTAAATGAGTTCACCTACACCTTGCTTTTTGGTCCATAAAACAACTACCAAGAAAAGTTAAATACAGTCAGGATGCTAAAGCTTGTACACCTCAACAACTCAAGAATGTCCATTTTTAATGGCTAAGCAAGGAGGATCTTTAATCTATTCCTTATAAAACGACCCACCAAAATTATAATTCGGTATGGTTATGCACATCACAAAATCACTTGGACGATCACCGACGTAATGAAATAATTATAACTAAGAAAGATTTCATCTAATTAGCCATTGGATATGTGATAAAAGAGAAGAGACAAAAACCAAAAATGACATTTGTTAAAAGAACTGAGTACTGGATTCCGAACAAAAGAATCAATCGATTCAACCAATTTTGAGAATCTGGTAGAGTAATCGAAAACAAAATCGATTCTGAATTAGGTCCAAAAACAATTTTGGAAATCAGGTGGTTAAAATCCGTGTTCTCAGAAATGAATTCGAAGACTCGGGTATCCAATCGCTTTTGACAGCACTACCTCTCGATTGTCCAATTCCAGAAATACACGATTCTCAGTAAATTTGGAACCTAGTACTCAGGGACTGAATTTTCCTTGATACCCAGGCTGAACTGTAATGATCAGAGGTAAAAGCTTCATTTTTTGGCTACCAATCCAGACAGTATATCGTAGTATAATAATTCAAAGATAACCTGAAAATGAAACAATATTTCTTTGATTATTTTATCAAGCATTTAATTCTTTTTTTATTCAGTGGGTTTTGGCTCTATGGTCATTTTACCTAACATCTAACTCTAGAGGATATTTCAGCTGTTGGGGGAGGAATTAACATTAAAATTAAAAATATCACTGTCAGAAGGGGGAAATGGAATAGTTGTTATCAGGTGGCCAATGGTTCATCAGTATTGAAGCATTAATCGATAACCACACCGCGGAGCATTAATAAAAACAAAAGAACACAACACTATTTTGAGAAAAAATTTTATGAGCTTAATGACTATCAGTCTCGAATTTACAAACATTACATTGCAAAACTGATTCTAAACCACCATGCCACGCAAACCGCCAGGTTCGATTTGACAATATATAATTTTAATGGCGGTCATATAGCCGATATAGATCACAATTAAGGGTACGAAGAGGGCAAGGAAGGAAGTAGATAGACTGATCGTAAGCGAGGGATCAACGTTGACTCAACCATCTCTTCCAACCCCCTCCCCCTCCACAATAAAACTACCACCAAAAAACAAACACGTTTTTTTCATATCAAACTTCATGTTCGAAGCTAAGAGGTCCAAACTCCCTTGAAAGTAGGACTGTCAACTTTTCAAAAAAATTAGATAAGAACTCAATTTAAAAAAAAAAAAAAAAGCACCAGTCTGTAACAGTTTAATGGAAATGTTCAGTTTGAAGAGGCATAATTCAGTGCACGATAAAGGTATTCATTATATGAATGTTTCATTACATGAATTATGGTCCCCAGATTGATACTTCCTTTTTAAATTTTTATTATATTGCTCTGTATATTATTTTTTTATTACTTTACATGAAAATACCATTTGCCCCAGTTTGCAACACTTTCGCTTTAGTTTGCAACATTAATGTTCCAGTTTACAACCCACAAATAATATAAGGGCAAAATAGAAAAAAAAAACATTTATTTTATTTCATAAACTGGTAATATCAATCAAAAATTTCAATATTTCTTCTATAAGATTGGGAGGACTTCAAAAAGCTTTTATTGTGTTAGAATAAAGCTGATAAACATCCTCAAATTAGTACTAGAACATGAGTCTTGCGAACTGGGGCAAATGGTATTTTTATATAAGAGGCATAAAACAAGAATTCTTCGAGAAATTTAATATTTGAAAAAGGAATATGAATTCAGAGATGGTAATTCATGTTATCACATCCAAATTATTGAATCAAAGAGTACGCTTTAATATTTTTGATAAAAGTACTTCCAACTGATGAATCTACTTATTTTTATACGCTTTTATTCTACTCACTCAATTTGTTGAAGTACATCGGATGTCCAACTTCAGCGCTGCTTTCACGTGTTGCGACACACGCATGCATACACTTATATCTGTTTTTATCAGTTGTTTTTTCAATTTTTGTTTGTTTCTATCTCAAAAAAAAGTGAGAAATTTTATTTTCTCTATTTTCTTCTTCAAATTATAAAAGGGTATTTTTAAAAACTCGTTTTTAACTTAACTTATTCTTATTTCTAAGCATTGACTTCAAAATGTTGCAAACTGGTGCATCTACTCTAATCCTAATTATTATCACTTCCTCAGTATTGGGTCGAAGAATCAGTAACCAAATTGAATTCAAGAATTGATATCTTCAGATCCAGAATTGATTTTGACAATGGGAAATTCCTTGAGAGTAAAGATATTTCTCACGAAGTGGTATCTCAACCTTCTTGATACAAATCAACTTTATTTGTTGTTCGCAGGAAGCTCATAATTCGTCTTGTAGCCTAGCTCTAAAAATTCAGTTGCATTTATCCGACCTTCGTAAAACAAATATGTAATTCACAAAGAGGCCTAAATTTTCAGAACTGGAAAATCAGAATCAAGTTCATCAAATTGTATTCTCATTGTCAGTTGACAGTACTTCTAGGGTTATTCAAGTGATCCGATACCAAAAGATACTCGATTCGCAGTCAATTCTGAAGGGGACAAAATAGGTACTCCATTTTTAGATAGCCATAGTCAAGAATTATTTGCAGGAACCCTTCTAATAGGGAATCCCAATATCCCCTAAACCAGTAAAAACAGGCAAATCAAAAGGTTCCTTTAAAATACACAGTACCAGTACACATTTCGGCAGTAGTGTATTGAAAGAAGTTTTTTTTTGGGAGGTATCAGACTATAATGTCAACTGCTGGGCCACATATTCACAGAAATTGATGACTTTTTTACACGGTATTGTTGGAAAATGGAGGGTTCTGGGAATCTATATTATAGCGCAAAGTGTTGCAACCCCTCCCCATAGTCCAAGTTGTAAAATCGCCACCTTTGCCACCTTATAAGAAAAAAGTTTTTAAATAAATCTGTCTACAGACTGTGCGTTCGAGGCAGAGCTAAAACAGAGAAAAAATTAGGCATCAGTCAGTCACCATCACACCTGATTACTAGGAATAATATGTCACCCAAATCAACAGCAACTGCACACATACACTTATACACCCCACTACCACCAAATACACAAGAGAAAATAGATGACACCACTGCTTAACTTAGGAAAAAAAATACTGAAACAATATGCAAAAAATAACAACAAATTTTATGAGGTTTGCCGAATAGTATCCTAGTTTGCCGACTTTGAAAATATTTGGGGGGGATGTCACGCCCCCCCCCCAAACCGGCCTTCGATACACCGCAGCGTTCCAAATTGAGATAGAAAGGAATCAGTTACAAGAAAAGCATGCTGCCTATGTTGAAGAAACCGGAGCGAGTAAACCTTACTTTTGTAGAAATCTGAAGATATCACTGTCAAGACTCGCAAATGTGCAACTGGTGAGGAACGTGGCGATTTCTGCTGTACCTCCCCCAACGAGAAAAGAAACGAAAAAAAAATAGGGAAGAAAAAAACCACCGCTACAGCCTATAAGATTAGGTTTTTCTCGATTCATTCCTTGCCCGTGGAGAAGGAAAAAAAAGAAAAAAAACAGTTCCCAGTCCATCGCAAGATGGCATAATTATTACAAACAATCCACCAGAACATGCGGTGGCGGCAGCGGCGCGTTCGTATCTTAATTACTGGTTTTTGAAACACGCCGGTAGCAATTACGTTTCCCGGGAGCACTGCGATGTGGTGCTCACCCCCTCACCTTCCATCAATTCTTCCATACTTTCACCTCTCACCCTCTGAAACTGTTTTTTCCTTTCTATCATTCTGTAAAGCTTACAGACTTACACCAAACACACACTCGTCGCTCTCCCCAACATAATACCTTTTTTTTTTTTTCACTCCAGCTACGTAGCCATTTGGTCGACGACTACGGACTGCCTCCGTCTAGTGACTCGTATCTCGTCGTCGTCGTCGTTATCGCACATTTTACGTTCCCAGGCTGTGACTGTGGCTGTGCAGCCTCCGGTGCTAGTGCTGGTGCTGGTGCTGGCTATATTATGGTTAGTAAAGTTAAGGCGGTGATAGTAGGAGCTGTAGTAGTAGTAGTAATAGTAGTAGTAGTAATAGTAGTAGTAGTGGTAGTAGTAGTATTTGGTAACCCCCAGTCCTAGTTTCCATCCGAACTGGTCAGTCAGTCGATCCGTTTCGCTCGAATTTACATTCAGGGACGAGAGATAGAAAGAAAGAGAGAGGCTATTACAGGAAAGACAGAGGTAATGGCAACGATAATCGCGAAGATGGTGGCGATGTGGAGGTGATGGAGGTGCACTCGAGGTGCTGCGATAGTGCCGGCGCGATGGTGATACTGTCTGCTGTCTCAAAGCCATAACCAAAGAAGCCGAAGAACCCGCAAAAAAAAGAGAGTGAGAGAAAAAGCTCAACTGGGCGAATTATAATCGAACCTCTCTCACTCACTCCCGCTGCCACTGCCGCTGCCACTGCCACTGCCACTACCACTACCACTGCCTCCTCTTTGAAAGTACGTTGCCAGTGCATTTGCTTTTTTTTCCAATATTTACGATGTTCTAATTTCCTTCTCTGTTATTTTCCTGGCCATGCATTTGTTGCATTTTTTGCCTGTAGCTATTATCGTCCATCTTTTATTGACGTGTTGATGATGGGGCATGGTTACAATAACAATATTGTTGATTTTGTTGTCCTTTATTATTATTATTATTATTATTATTATTATTATTATTATTATTATAATTTATTATTATTGTAACGTATATTTTCGTCTATTTTTAGAAATGACAAACATACTCGTCCACACATCTTCAAATACTAAAAACGTAGATATTTATCAACAATAATCATCATATAACTCTTTATAAACAACCATTAAATTACCCGTATTCGATTTTATAAATATAGATATACCTTCTGTATATTCATGACCTAATTGTACCTGTCCCTCGAGTACTTGACGAGTCAGCACAACCCTATAATAACAACACCCTACCTCACTTAGCCAATCCGACACGTACATTCTCATACCCTGAACGAGTATATAATCCCTCGATTCAGTGGAAAAAGACAGTTCCTCGACAGCTACTTCTAAGTACCTGGAACCTCTCTAGTAGAAGTCTCTGGTGAACAGGTAGTCTTGCTTGTTGAATTGTGATTATATATGTATAAATATTAACGTATGTTTTATGTACTGTGATGTACAAATTATTATTTATTAAATGTATAAACTCACTCGTGTGTTTTAAAATATTATTGAGTCTCTAACATATGTTAAGGTCCACTATAGTTTGTGGATGATAAACTTGAATTTATTCTAGAAGTATTACTGCTTTAGAGTACGTGATATTTCGTGTATGGTGTAACACTGAAAGTGGTTCTTAATAGGTACGTTACCACCTCTTTTGGCCGTTACAATTATTATTATAATTTATTATTTATTATTATTTATTATTAATTATCTTTATCGTCATCGTTATCATCATCATCAATGACGTAGCCAAGAGGGGCAAATGGAGCAATTAACCCTAAGACTTTTTTTTTGCTTGTCACTTTTTGAATTTGGAATAAATTTTAATAATAAATATGAGACAGTGGGTTTCATAGATATTAAATTTCTCAAATTTGCCAAGATTGGGAAGTTATGCAGCAACATACATTAAAAAATTTAATAAAAAATTTACTTATAGCTTTTCTTTAAAAACTTGGTAAATCGGACTTTCTGTGATTTTCAGATTTCAGAAGTTTTTGAGGTAAAAAAGTCAATGAATTAAACACTAAAGACCTCGTAAATCCTCGTAAATCTACTATCATTATTCGTGCTGTTTCAGGATGCCAATTAAAAAGTCAAAAGTCTGACATGTATTATGAGGTATTTAAGACAAAATTTATATTAGCTGCAAATTTGCGAGATTTTTATGGAAAGAAGGGGCTGACCTACATAGTTTTTATTTTAAAAACTATGCGTCTTTTTTGAACTGAAATTTAAATAAGAACCTGGTAAGTCTAAACAATTATGAATAAAAAAAGAGTGTGTGAAAGAAAACAAAATTATAATTTATAATTCTCTAATGTCCCTTCATTTCTACAATATAATAACATCAAATTATTAGTATACAGGTATTGGAAAAATTTTTATAATTTCTAACAAACTTCAAAAAAAAAAAAAAGAAAAAAAGAGGAAGTTATTAATTTGATCCATATATATGTTCTTTGTTTTTATGGTTGTTCCAGAATAATTTCACAACTTGGGCACCAATTGTGGAATACCTTGTTGTGAGAAATATTCACTTGTAGAAGGTAATCTACAGCTTTGCATGTTCTGCTACTTCATACATTTAAGTATGGAAGAGCCAAATCCAAGGCAAACACTGGCGATTTTGTAGCCAGTTTTATGAGCTTATATACTGGATTTGGCACACACACAGATACACATACGTACATATATGTATGGTATTATGTCATACATTACGTCATTTCCTGTCTCCATATGGTGATAAGAAATGACGCAGTGTGTTTGGTACTGGTCCGTGACATCACCCAGATCCTAATCAGGTAATCTGTTATGGCCCATATAATGTATCTTACCTGTACATACGGAGAGGTATGAACATACTAACATATGTGTGTGTATTTGGTTTAACATCACAGAAACAAAATATACCAGTCTTTTGGCAGTGACTGTTGTCAAGGGGTACAAGCCCCTATACCTCATACAAATACTGTCCCCACACCAATTTTGATGAGCTTTTTCTTAAATGATAGAGGATGATCCCATCGTAATCCCATTAAATTTTTTTCAGAATTGATAAGGTAGTTTTGAAGTTATCTTTAAAAAAACTGCTAGTTTTAAAATAATGTTGCCCCTAATACTAAAATCTCAAATTAAAAAACTTTTTTTCAAAAAATTAAATTTATTTGAAAAAAAAAAAAATGCACTAAAATATGAATAATTAAATTTTTGAAAAAAAAAATGAAACCGACTGCATTTAGGAACATAAAACATAGAACTAAAATGTTGAAAACAAGTTTTCTAGGTTTTGTAATAGTAATTTTTAATAAAATTGATTTACAAATAACGCAGTCGCTGGCACAAATAGCTTTTGATATTAATATGAAGATCAATACTGGATTGAAATCAATAGCGAGTGGAGAGTTTTCAACACATTAGGTATATAAGTAATTTAAACATTCTTAACGATTGGTTCCTCAATGTTTTAAATAGATGTAATAATGCTGTGTACTAGAATATTATCAAATCTATGTTAAATTTACCACAAATTGCATCAGAGAAATATGTAATGAAATGAAATCTAATTGCTTCATTTAAAAATTTTGCATTTTATATATATACACACATATATATGTATGTATGTATGTATGTATGTATGTATGTAAGTATGTAACTTGAAAGATGTTTGTGCCAGCAACTGCGTTAGTTGTAAATCAATTTTATAAAAAATTACTATTACAAAACCTAGAAAACTTGTTTTCAACATTTTAGTTCTATGTTTTATGTTCCTAAATGCAGTCGGTTTCATTTTTTTTTCAAAAATTTAATTATTTCTCGATTTTTCTCCTGCAAATATTTTTCAGTGCGAATCTTTAATATCTGCCCATGTTTCTCTCGTCACTTCAATCCTCCACAATTTGTCTTTACCTTCATAGTTTCTAATAATGATGAAATACCTAATACAAAAAATTCAAGTGACAGGTGCTTGGTCATGTTGCAATATTTATGTAACAGCAAATTTCATTTCCAGCCTATTGCTTTTTCTTAATTAATACCTATTTTATTATTGCTCAATAGGGAACTTTGAATTTTTTTTAAATTTTGGAATTGGTTAGTGAGTAAATTTCAATCTTTTAATCAAATATTAAGAAAACTAATTAGATCTTTAAAATTGATTTTAACTATAAAATGTTAATAAAAAGAATGTAAAAAAGAGGTATATACATTTTTTTTTCAGTTATTTTCATACCTATCTGATATTCTCTACATTAATTATTCTTGTTAAATGCAAAAGTTAGATCTCGCCTCAGTTTTGCATGTATTTTTGTTTATTTATTCAGCACTTTTGCATCAATTTGGTAAGTATAATACCTCTTCACACAGTCCATCATAATATAGACCTTGGACACAGAGAAATAAAAAGCTAAATGATACCTATGATGGGATATGAAATATAATTATATATAAGTGATCAATTAACAACCATAAGTGAGCCAATCACAGTTCATTTTTCAGTACACCTTCCTGATTGGTCAGTTTGACTGAATTCCAGAAACAGGGTATTTTTATTTTTCCTAATAAATATTAATTTGAAGCAGATATATCAACGGATTTTAATGAGCCAATCACAGTTCATTTTTCAGTACAACTTTCAGATTGGTTAGTTTAAAGGAATTCTGGAAACATGGTATTTTCATTTTTTTTTTTTGTAGTTATTATTTTGAAGCAGATATATCAACGGACTTTAAATGAGCCAATCACAGTTCATTTTTCAGTACTCCTTCCTGATTGGTTGGTTTAAGGGAATTCTGGAAACATGGTATTTTCATTTTTTTCTTATAATTATTATTTTGAAGGTGATATATCAACGGACTTTAAATAAGTCAATCACAATTTGTTTTCCAACATACGCCTTCCTGATATTATTTCTCATTACAACTATTATTAAGCAGATATCAGCAGACTTTAAATGAGCCAATCCTACATAATACATCTACTGGAGCTAATATATTACTGGGAGAAGTGGTGACACTTGAAATATTTACATAACTGAAAACTTTTGGGAGACCCAATCAGCATGCGTTATTTTCTTATATGTTGAATCTTGGATTGTGATTGGTTATGTTGCTTTTTGTGTTGAAAAAATCCCCAAATTTTGAATGAAAATTGTGGGTCTGGTATGGGGAATTTTTCAATTTTTTTTGGCCAGTGTTACTCACCATGAAAATGCGAATTTTTTGAGACCTATTTCATATTTGTACGATAAATATTGAATGCTGTAGAGTGGCACAAAATTTCGTTAGATTGCCAGGAACAGAGTCAAACACAATACCTCCTTCTGACACAGTCGGTAAAAATAATTCTTTTAAAATTTCTCCAGCAAGATCTAGGTCTAAGAACTGGAATTACTGAAGTTGACACTCTTTTCCTTTACCACAGGTAGGCTTTATACCTGCGTCAATTCCTTACAATTTTATGACAAAACTTTTTAATTAGTGCTGACTTCAATAATTCCAGTCCCTAGACCTAGATTTTGCTGGAGTAATTTTAAAAGAATTATTTTTCACGTTTTAGTGTAATTTTTAATTTTTTTATTTTTTCTAAGTTGGTTTTATTTTTTGTTTAAATTAATTTTTTTTTATTCCTGCAAAGTTTAATTTTTCTTGATTTACAGGTTTTTTAATTTTTTAAAGAAAAGCACGACAGGTATAGGGATCACATTTATAACATCCTCTTTTTTTTGAAATTGGTTAAAAAAAAGTTGAAAAACATAATATGCAAAAAATAGGATTTCAATGGTGGTCTTCAAAATATCTGAAAAAAATGTTCTGAATATAGTATAAAAGTAAGTAAAAACCCTTTTTGAACTTTCTTCTACTGGCTCTGCCAATCTCCGTTTCTTTTCTATTTCTTAGTATCATAACAGAAAGGTAAGGAGTAATTACTTCTACTTATCCGCCTTATTCTTTAATAGAAAATTTTTTCTAATTCTTTAATCAAGCACAAATTACTTGTTAATGGCATTTCTTTGTTTAACTCAGGACTATTTTAATATGCTATTAAACTATGTTGCATTTGGTTTTACTATTTGGGGATTACTTGATTGCATCCAAAAAGTCAAAAAGTAGCCCAGCTGTAGTTGATGCTGGTTTACAATTTTTTAACAGGGGTAAGAAGTTTTTAAAAATGTTCATTCCATTGATAGGTCCAGTAAGAGTATGAGTCTCAAATGTGAAAAAATCACATCCCACAGTAAAATGTAAAACTTTATTAAAGTATACACATATTATGTATTTTACGTAAAATGAACATTTCAGTCTAGTATCTTTAGTCACTTTCTCAATAAACCACTTTTCTACGAATTTTTTGTTTTCTAGTTTTCTCCGAAACTACTGAACCAATAGGCATCAAACTTCTTTCAGACTTTCTCCTATACAAAGACTATCTCTTGTGAAAATTTAACCTCATCAGTTGAATAGTTTTCTCTAATCCGTGAATACAAAATTTTTCCAAGTCAATTTTTCTTTTCCAGTTTTCCTGGGAACTACAAAACCAAATAAACATCAAACTCTTACCAGACCTATGTACCGTGTAAATAATTTTGTGAAAATTTCATCCATTTCACTTTCATGGTTTTTTTAGAAGAGTGAACGAAACAATTTTCTGGAAAAGTGTTTTTGAAGAAATGACAAAAGGAACTGAGCTGAAATTTTTACGAAAGATTGTCCTTATGTAATTGCACGTCAGATTTAACTTTGGTGCCCATTAGTTCAGTAGTTTCTGAAAAAATTGGAAAAGAATAATGGCAGGAAAAATTTTATGTTCACGGTTTTGAGAAAACCACAAAAGTGATAGGGCTGAAATTTTCACGAAAGGTATTTCTTAAATGAGACTGGGTTGGATGGGAATTCGGTATTTATTGGTTCCGCAGATTCCAAGAAAACTGGATAAGAAAAATTGGCTGAAAATTTTGTATTCATAGTTTAGAAAAAATTACTAAACTGATGAGGCTGAAATTTTCGCGAGAGATAGTCCTCGTATAAGAGCAGGTCTGAAAGAAGTTTATATTTTTTGCAGAAAACTGGAAAACAAAAAATTCTTAGAAAAGTTGTTTTGAGGAAAATAATGACAAAATAGATCAGGCAGAAATGTTCATCCTACATAAAAACTGATAAACACCTTTTTTATGGAAAATTTAAAGGAAATTTATTTCGTACCAAGTAATTTTGACGTAGATGCAATATTTACAGAGATAAACGTCTGGTTCCACCCCACAGGGCTACGTTCACCACCTAGGGGTAGAGACCTCACGTACATTGTTTAGGATAGTATTCGTTACCTTAAATAAAAAATTCTTGGTTGTTAAGAATTATTCCAGTACTTCGTTCATAATAGTGTGTCTGTAATGTGGGGCTTATTACGACGACAAGAACTTGCTGGATAAGGGCCAAGGACTTCTCTCTGAAATTTTCATCCTCGCGGCATGAGTCAACCGTATAGTCGAAATTTATTATTAGGTCTACTCGTTAGTTTTCGAAAAATCACTAATTGCCCATACATTCGTGCCAAAAAGAAGTGAAACGTCGAAATTTTCATATGTATACCCATAGATAGTTAAGAATTCCGTTGAACTGACCCGGCGTAACCGGATTCGTTTTTCGTAGTTGGTGGTTCGGCCAGTTTCATTCCTCGTTATTTCTTTATTTTCGTTTTTCTCTGGAAAGACCATTAAACCTTTTTCTTTTTCTCAACTATCGTGCATTTCCAAACCTGTTATATTTATTATGGTAGATTCAAGACTAATCATTTTGATATCCAACATTGTGCCAACTAGAAAAGAAAAAAAGTCTAACAAAATATCGGTGCACAGTCACGATTTGGAGGCAATGAAACCTGTTCTGCAGTGCAGCGCATTGCAGAGTGATCAACAAATGCACTCGTGCGCAGTGTCCTCGAGGCTGAGCAAAAAATTAACTCCGATGCCATCAGAAGTCAGAACCGACAACGACACCGTGGCAATGATATTTTTTTCATTCTCACTCACGAATTTTATTCTATAATCAGTACACAGCAGAATGTGCCACACCAACACAACACTTGGTAAACATGCCCACAAATAGACGCCCGTGATAGCCTAATAAATTTTTCGTAAAATTTTACGAACAACGTGATTTTAACAAGAAAATTAGGTAGCTACATAACTCCCACAAAGAGAAAGATTCGACACAGTTTCCAACAAGATGGTGAAGGAGCCAAATTTAATTTTCAAACTTGTTTCGATTGATGTTTTCAGAATTTTTAAACATTCCGACTTTCAAAAATCAAAAGGAAAAAACATGTATACTGTAAATTATATTGTCAAACTCAAGGTGCACAGACTTTTCTCGAGGCGAAAGTGTATGTAACTTAAAATTTACAAAAAAAAAAAAAAAAAAAAAAAACTAGAATTGAGAAATAAATATTTAATCTTTTTCTAAACATTTATAATAAAGAGAAAGAGCAATAAAAATTTAAAAAAATTATTTTTGGCGCAATTTTGAATAAGAGTACTAATAGTATACGAAAAACAAAAAAGAGTAATAAAGTGCTTATTTTGTAACAAAAGAAAGATTTTTTTTTTCTTTTCGTCCAAAGAGAGAGTAAATGCTATTACAAGAAAGTACATCTGTGCACCCTGATTTAACCAGAAAAATGTAAACCATGAATTTTCCAACTTGCTTGACAGGTCATATTATTATACTTGAATTTTCTTGAAACTTACGCGACTAATTCATCAAAAGTCCAAAAAAATGAGGGCAGGCTGCGTTGGAGCACAACTGCTGTGAATACATTTATAAAGTGGATGTAGAATATGAATTTAGATTATAAAATCATTACGAAGTTCACATTCATTGTCCAATGGCATTTTGGCGATATTAGGCAAATAAAATAAAACGCGCTTTCTTGCCCAAGTCCAATACAACCAACAGGGCAGAATACAGGTTACTGCAACTATGGGATTAATAGGTAATTTCAGACAGGGAATTGCAATCACTTTTCATTTTCTTCAATTTCACTCAACTCAACTCCAAAGCCAAAATACTTCATCATTTAAAAAAATTAAAAAAAAAAAAAATCTATTTTTATCAATGATCATAACTTATCCGTACTTATATATATTACTGAAGTCAGTGAGGTGAAGCCACCCAAAGCTTCCGTTGTGCTCACTCACAGAACAATTTCTATGATGACGTCATTTCTCACAAATGGCCGAACCAAAAATTATCAAAATTCTCAAATAACAACGTCAAATTGAGAACGATGTCGTGACAAAGCCCGATTTTTAAAATTCGATCAATGCCCAAAAAAAATTCTGTTCCTTTACCGGGATTTGGAACCATCGTCGCACCATCGTTTTAGATATTCGGAAATTTCAATTTTTTCTGTTCTGATTCAGAATTTAGATTAGCAAGGGGTGAGAATATTCTTTTCATAAAAATTAAGGAATACATCATCCATTACGTTTTTTGAGGCGCTGAGTTAAAATTTTCCGTTCATTTTTGGATTAAACCGCTCATTGTGGGCCCCCGTGACCCCCAAAATAGGTTTGGATGATTTTGTCTTGAAAAATTAAGTGATACATCGTCGATTATGTTTTTTGAGAGGCCAAGTCCGAATTTTCAGTTCAATTTTAGATGAAACAACTCATTGGACCCCCTGTGACCCCAAAGAGACCCCAAAAAGCGTTTAAGATAATTTTATCTCAAAAAAGAGAATGATACATCTTCAGTTACGTTTTTTGAGATACTGAATTAAAATTTACAGTTAATGTTTAGCTTGAACCCCTCATTTTTCTTCCTGTGACCCAAAAGGGGTTTATAAGAAAAAATTTTTACGATTTCATTGGGTGCTACATCCTCGGAATTGTTTATTAAAGAGCAAAATTTCAGTTTCAACATGTGTGATATGGCCTATGTATACTTCTTTAGAGGGTGGGTTGAAGGTAACCCACTTCGCTACAGTTATGGTTGTAGGGTTCACTTGCAACGGGTGAATCCTACCTAGTTTATTATATAATATTATAAATAATGAACACCATGAAATGTTTAATCTGCTGAGAATTTCCCTAATCAAGGAGGCAACTAAAGCTAGTTTTTGTTACCTGTTTAATATAAGAAATTAAAGAGCACACAATGCTGCCAAGCGGAAATAATTCACAGATCTATTGCTAATTGCTAGGCATTAAAAAAATAAAAAACTAAAGTAAAATCAGTAAAAAAATACGAGAAAGAGAAAATAATCAAAATTAAAGGTATACAAAATCGGAACGCAAGCCACTGGGAAGAATTTACTGATAATTTGTAACTTTGAACAGAACAGATTCTGAACTGAAACGAATTTTATAACTTGGACTACACATATGCATATATAGTACTGGACCAGTAAAGTTCCATATAAGACGAACGTACTTTTCAATGTCAAGACATGACGGTGTAAAAGTAGGCAACCCGAATGTACTTTGCCCGTACTTTCGACGTTATGCTTGCACTCACCAATTTAGAATACATTTGATAAAGTCATTCCTTATATTCATAAGAAAAGCGTGTATAAACGTAGTTTAAAGTACGTCTAGTGGTACGCAGAAGCTATATTCTTTGTGGCAAAGAGTTCTGTTCTAAAAAGTTTTTTAAGGTGCTATTTTCTGGCTAATATTCAATTCACACGTGCTTTTTATCGATGTACGTACTCACATGAAAAATATGAATAGCCCCAATAAAAGTTTTTAGAACAACACTTTTTAGCCACAAAGAATACGCCTAATGGTTGCCTATTTAACGCCAGCATGTCTAACCAGAAATCATTGTTCTTCACTGGTCCAGTACTATACGTACATAATTATACAGTCAAAGACAGAAACACAAAAACAGTTGTTGAGATGTTCGAGGCTGAAATCCGAATGAGTGGCGTGACCTGTCGAATACGATATGCTGTTAGGTATCCAATAGAGGTGAACCAACCCCCTTCCATAGTATTTTTCATCCTTTTTCGAATTTAAATGAGGAACTTTAATTATTAACAACGTCGAATTTTCGGAATGAAAATATGAAAAATTTTGCCCACTCTGTTGTGTGAAAGTATAAAAACGAGACATTTCACAATAATTATAGAAAGCAAAATTCAACCCCGCTGAAATCATCGAGCTGGATGACATACCAGGTCAACGTCACCCATTCGACGATGGACATTGGACAAGCAAATTTTTGTGCCCATCAAACAGGTAGGAGGACGTGACGATCTTTTTGTAACATAGGTACCTACGAGTAGTTCCAGTTCCAGTTCTAGTTCCAGTTCCAGTTTCAATAGACGGGAGTTGAGACGTTTTCCTTCTATCACTGGTTCACCGTTTTTCTCTTTTTCACACACACACACACACACACACACACACACACACACTATGGAACACACTTCGTTACCTATACACCAAAACCGGATGCATTTACACAGAAACTACACCGGATTTTTTTCTTTCCCCCTGTGCCTACGTCTTCTTCGACGTCTTTTTGTACCTACATAATGGCTTTTACCGAGTGCATTGTCTTCCCCGAGGTATTTGTTTTCTTCACAAACAACAAAACAAGTTGGTCGCTTCGAGGAGACTAGTTTTCACGTGACTATTTGTGACAAAAACCTATCGATCAAGAAACAACAATCGCGGATAAGCCTTTCGAACCATATTTAGCGGCGTAATTAATCATCGCATTTATACTCTAGGTGTATAATTTGCGAAAAATAAGCACTGTTCTTCTTTACTGTGTTTCAAAAATACCGGAGCGAATATGTTCTTTTATTCTCGGAAACGGTTATGGATACACGAGGCTGTCGACCTGATGGTTTTTTCCCCCTACCTCTCTCAATCTATTTATCACTCACTCGCTCACTCACTCATTCTCTCTCGCTGAATCTCCATCTCTCCCATTCTTACTTTTAATGATGCGTGTAAAATGTTGATTTTATTAGAAAGGTGACGCCGGAGATGTTTTCAATAGTTCGATAAAATTTTTGAAACGTTCAGTCTAAACCAGGTGTTAAGATCAAAAGGTGTGCAGAGTGCTCACTCACAAGGGGCAACTCTTATTTACACGTTGGATGACATCGCATGTTTAGCCAATAAAGAAAGAAGCATTGCCTGTATAGGACAGTCTTCGAATTTTGGTTGTAATTCTCTGTAATGAAAAGTCGGAACATTTTTGAACATACCAAATTAAAGAGGAGACTGCGAGCAATAAAATGAGACCAAAAACAACAAATTTGAGCCCTGACAAGCGAGAAAACTTAATAAGAAGATGAAAATTTTCATCAAATAGCAAACTTGACACCACAGACAACTGATGATAAGGCTTAAAAACAGCGAATTTGAGAGAATATATTTCTTTTTCCTCAATTTTTCGGCTTCTAACGGCTCAAACTTCTTGCTCTTGGTCGCATTTTATTCCTTGGAATTATCTCTATAATTTGATGTGGCGGACAAAAATTTAGCTTAGATTTGAAAAGAATTACAGCCAAAAATTTGAAGACTGCCCTACACTGGTCATGCACTGGAATCTTATAAGGGCTAGTTTTACAAAAAAGGTTCAAAATTGGTTTGGTTTTACAAATACTCATCAGTTTTCGTTCATCTAAATCCATGTTTTTTTCAACTTTTACAATATTTCATAATATATCGACCTTTCACTGGTGGAAATTTAATTTGTGACATCGCCATCATAGATAAAGTACTACTTTGTTAATAGATAAGCATCTCTCTCTCTTTTTTTTTTTGATAAGTGTTCAAAGAACAGAACAACCACCAACGGTGTTACTATTGTTGTTTACTTTTTTAAGAATTTGCTGGTTACGTACTTAGATGGCACAAAAATAAAATTTAATTAGATTGAAAAATTTATTCATTTTCATCAAATAAATGAACAACTTTACAATTATAAACATTATTTATCTATGACTATGAAGTACATTATGTTATAATTTGCAAACTGGAACTATATTCGACGCTATGCCTATTAATGGACAATCCGTTAAATGTCGGCTAGACAAAATATTAGACAATGCGAATTATAAAAATAAATTAAGATGATGAAGTATGATACATCATCATATAATTTAAAATAAAACCGATGAAATATAATAAGGTTATGAAATAAAAAAAAAAAAACATGAGCATAGGGTTAATTTTTGTAAAAAGAAAAGTTCATGCAATTAGCGTTACCGGAAGTACCGTCCGGTCGATCCGCACCAAAATTGGTAGCATGCTAACCGTATTTCGCTCGTAATTTTTTCAAAACAATAACAAAATTTTTTTTAGTAATTTTTTCTTTTCCAGTTTTCTCAAAAACTACTCGACGAATAGGCATCAGAATTCTACGACATTTGCACATGTATAATAACAAGGTGTGATGAAAATTTCAGCCCAATCCTTTTCATAGTTACCTCAAAATTCGGGAAAAAACATTTTTCTAAAAAATGTTGGTTTCCCAGTTTCCTCGAAAACTACTGAACCAAAAGTTAACAAACTCATAACCGACCGGGTCCTATGATGGCCATCTTTTTTGAAAATTTCAACCCTACTTCCTTTGCAGTTTTCTCAAAACCGTGAACACAAATTTTGGGCGATATCTACATAAATTTACACAAAACAAAAAATTAAAACGAAAACTGGAAAATAGTATCAATCGTTTTCTTTTTTCATGAAATTGATAACATAATTTTGATCATCCACACCCCTAACCCTTTTGCGAGGTCCATTTTAATACCCCATTTGCAAGCAAACTGGGTAAAAAATGGAGCTACGTATTTTCCACGTCCGCATCGTCAGCTGTGGCTAACACTAAAAATTATACGTACTGATAAACTGAAAAACTTACTTTACAATTTGTTAACACAATCAAATAATGTAGAATGTGCGTGCAAAATTTTATTAAAATTAGATGAGTAGCTTCGGATGAGGAGTATTCTTAAAATTTGCAAAAAAGCTGCGGAGGAGGGCTGAGCCTTCGATGCTCCGCCCTCTTATGCCCTGGGCATGCCTAATTTTATTGGCTAATTTTTGTTTTTATCCCGCACCCTCGTAGCGTACTTACTATTTATTTTTTTCAAATTTATGCAGCCTCTCGTCTTTATAAATTATTTCGCTTTTCTCGTGACCTGTAAATCGCCGTTTCGAGGCGCCTTTAATTCACTGCCTTACAGGAGAGTGCGCGACGAGGAGAAAACGGCACATTTCGGCAGTTGCTCCGTTCATCCGTTGGCAATCAGATTTTTCTTTTTGTTTGTATTTAGAATTACCAAGTCGGAGTAATAAGATCTGCTGGTTGCTATGGGAAATGGTTTCCACCATTACCCACGTAAAATCTGAACGCCATGTTATTTCAAATTCTCCCGAAGTTTGTTAGAAATTTTGGATCGGGAGCTTTTTATGCAAATTTATTTTGCGCTCTTATTAGCTAATCTGATTTCGATCGAATGTGTGTAAATCGGTACTCCCGCCACAAACGTGCGAAAACTCTTAAAACCAGTTGTTTACAATCAGCATTCCCGACACCATTTTGGGCCGTGTACAACATGTTTAGAAATCAAATTACATTAAACTAAACTTTTATAAATTTCTCCAAATTACTAGGTATTATTTTGATTTTTTTCGCTAAATCGTTTTGACATTTAAATTTTTGAAAAGTGAAATTCAAATCTTGAATAAGTGACTAGTAAAATTTCCCATCGTTTGGAGATTTTGATCCCATTCGTAAATTCAAAAGCTGTTAATTTTAATGTGAAAAGAGTTACAAGAGATTTGGATTCCGTAACGTTCTCTTCAGACGTGTAACTTCTCAAGGTCGCAGCGCAGCCGTGGACGTTGGAACCAGACAATAAATACATCTACTTCCGGGTAGTAATACGTGTCTCTTTTATTTGGTTTACTGGGTTCTTTTGATTTGATTCATTACGATAATCTACTTACACGGTAAATTTTTAGGGTGTCGGGTATGTGGGTGATGGTTGTGTAATTCTCGGAGTTTTATTACTTCACTTTTTGGGGCGTCTCTTCAGAACTCCACTTAGCCCTAGACGCTTCGATCCCTGTTCTTTTTCCATTTTGGTTCGGTTTTTCTACTTTAATGCCAGTTATATTGTGACTGTTCTCCGACTTTGCAAAAGGACATCATTCAATTTCAAATGAATTTTTGCACGGAGAAAGAAAGTTTAATTTTTCCTACGGATAGGCTAGAGATAACGATAATTTGAGGTATCGCTACCAATAAGATAGTTTAAAATTTTCAATGAAACAAGTGACGAGTTTAATATAACACTTGGTATTATTTACGAATACCTATGAATTTATTTGCATAGCTGTAGTTCTTCGACCACATAGTACTGGACCAGTAAAGAAAGATTATTTCAAGTCAGACTTGCAGGCGCTAAATAGGCAACCGCTGTGTACCACTCGACGTACTCCAAACCATACATCGGGGCGCTCCTCATTTTTTTGGAGCTCGCTCACTCCAGCTCTTTTAAAAAGGAGCAGGTCCGCTCATTTCCGCTCCAATTCGATGTTTTTTTTTTTGTTTTTTTTGTTTTTTTTTTTTTTTTGGGAAATAAAATAATTCGCAAGAGGAAATCCCAATAGGAGCGCTAGCGTTTCTACTGATTTTCCGATTCCTTATCAATTCCTTTTAGAAAATTTACATGGGAATTTGATTTAGATCCCGGAGAGATAGGGAGCTAGATAATTTAATTTTTTCCAATAATATTTTAAAAACAAAAGCAATATTGAACGTTTGTTGAAAAGAATACGCACATTTATGAATTTTTCTTCCAGATATTCCACTTTAAAAATCGATAAAACTCCGTATAAATGAACATACTCGAACACCAGTTACCTATTTTCAGTAGTTTAAAATTTGCCACCAGATGCCGCCCACTTCGCCTCCTCTTGCTAATAGGTTCGTTCAGAGCTTCACACTTTCACAGATACCTAATATCAAAAACAGACAAATTTGTTCATTTTGAATTTTGATAATATCAAAATTTCCCATTGGGTGATGACCTTTGACTTAATAGTTGATGTATCGAATATGGTTGAGAAAAATACAAAATGAACAAATTTATCAGTTTTTGATGGTGCCCAACCCAACGGACTAAATAAATGGCTCGAGGCTTCTCACTTGGATCATTCACCAATCATCATTCATCATGTATTAAGTCAGTTACATAGACTAAGTCACTAACACATATACACACATCACAAATATATAAACATTACACAATTCACGAAGGAGTGGAAAAGGAGCTAAATTCAGCTCATACTCCCAAAAAAAAGGAGCTCGCTCACTCCAGCTCCTTGGATAATTGACCACGCTCCAAGAGCTGAAGCAAATTGTGCTCCGCTCCCCCATGTATGCTCTGAACTACGTTTATGTACCCTTCACTTGTGAATTTAAGGAACGACTTTATTAAATGAAGTCTAAATTGGCGAACTCAAGCAACACGTCAAAAGTACAAACAAAATGCACTCGGGTTGCCTACTTTTACGTCGGCATGTCTTGACATTGAAAAGTACATTCGTCTTATATGGAACTTTACTGTTCCAGTACTAAACGTATAGTCAAAGCTGTAATTACGTTCGAAAGTTTCAGTTCAGAATCTGTTCTTTCCAAAATTACAAATTATCAGCAAAATTCTGCCCAATGGTTTGCGAGTCGATTTCGAATACCTTCAATCTTTATTATTTTTTCTTTCTCGTATTCTTCCCTGATTTTACTTTAATATTTCATTTTTTTAATGCCTAGAAAGTAGTAATGTCTTTGCGTGCGCATCTTGTCGATTGTTAATGTCGGAAAATTTTTACACTGTTTTTAAAACGTACCCCAATACCGCGAAGTTCAACATTTTCAACGTTTTAAAATTCCGCTCCGAATCCATCACTGGCGTGGGCGGCGCACTGACTTGTCCTTCCTGGTTGCGCCAGAGCATGGGCCAGATGCCAGCCCCAAAATCGTACCGAATCGTTCGTAGCCACATCCCTGCTCCTTTATTCGTCCAATACCTCATTTTTCAGTCCTTTCGCTGAAATCTGCAATCGTTAGGAACCAGAGTTGCGATCAGTAATCTTCTTCTTCGCCAGGCGATCTGTGCTTTGTAATTGAGGAGCGATGCGAAAATTCATTTACAAGTTGTTAAATCCGAATGACGAATGACGATCTACTCTTATTTTGTCTTCGCATCTTCATGCTCAAATTCGTGAAGCGGCAAGTCATGCCATGACATTCGTGGGAATAGTATTTAGCCGCCCTTACAATGATCCGAGTTCAAGTTCGGCGGTTGCTTTTTTCTTCTTTATTGTTTGATACGCTTAGTTAAACATTTCGTATTTCAATTTTTCTTTTATTAACAATAACGAGCGCTTATTATCGTAGTTATTAACAAGTCTAATTTGCAAAGAACAATAGGCGCGAGAAAATTCGAGCTCACTCGTATGAGAACCGGCGTATCTACACAATGCAGGCGGTTACATTTCTCCTCATTCCACCAAACTGCGGTCGTCCCTAATAATCGTTCCACAGGTAGTACATTTATATACATATTATATGTATTATAATGATGTTCGTACTTTATACTCTTAATATAAGCACTGCTGCAGTATAGTACCACTATTAGTGAAAATAATTTTGGTTGCCATCCAACCTCGCCAACCCCTTCGCATTACTCGTCGCACACCCTCAGCGCCACATTTCGGGATTTTTGATGAACTGTTGTTGTTGTTGGTATGCGTGTCTCTAAGTGTACACCCTCCACCACCATGGTACGATGAACTCGGTACAGAAGTAGAGTAGCAGTGGAAGAGAGGTGCAAGGATAGACAGGTAGGTAGGCGATGGATGCGTCTCCTCCCCAGCTTCTATATTGCCTTCATTGATTACAATACATATATTCTATCATTCAGTGATCGTAAATATGCTAAATGCCCGCCACGATGACTTGTTGACGAGGGGCTGGACAAGGAAGAGTTGAGGTTATGATCCCCCTTGGGCCATGCTGATGTAAATGACCCTTTATACCTGGTTTGCTTGCAAACAGAGTATTAAAATTGACCTCACGAAAGGGTCACGGGTTGAGATTATGAAAATAATCCGTTTCATGAGAAAAGAAAACTATTATACCATTTTCCCATTTTGATCTAATTTTCTTTTATACGTAGATATAGAGCACATATTATGTATGCATGTATTTAATGTATGTAATGTATGTAACGTATGTAACGTATGTAATGTATGTAATGTATGTAATGTATGTAATGTATGTAATGTATGTAATGTATGTAATGTATGTAATGTATGTAATGTATGTAATGTACGTATGTATGTATGTATATATTATGTATGTATGTATGGCTCATATTTGGTACTTTGGTGTTCACGCTTTTGAAAAAAACTACAAAACTGATAATGCTAAAATTTTC
Source organism: Ericerus pela (assembly GCA_011428145.1). NCBI lineage: Eukaryota > Metazoa > Arthropoda > Insecta > Hemiptera > Coccidae > Ericerus > Ericerus pela. Next base: position 50,965 of record WOFM01000569.1, on the reverse strand, counting down.
ACAAGATATGTTCTCATATAAGAGCAGGTTATGAAAGAATTTTAGTGCTCATTTTTTCAGTAGTTTTGGAAAAAACTGGAAAACAAAAAATTTGACAAATCAAAAGGGATTGGGCTGAAATTTTTGCAAAAGATTGTCCTCGTATGAGTCCAAGTGTGTATAGAAATTTGATGCCTATTAGTTTAATAATTTCCAAGAAAACTGAAAAAAAAATATTGCTTGAAAAATTTTAAGTTTGCAGTTTTGAGAAAATTAAAAAAGAGATAGGGCTGATGTTTTCAGGAAATATATTCCTTACATGGGACCAGGAAACTTATGAAACTTTTATAGGGATAAAGAAAGTTCTTTATCGCATTGATTCTTTGCAGCAATATTATAAAAAATTGTAATGACTCTTTCTTCAAGGCAAATGTGGTAACTTTACGTATTAATACATTGAATTAAAAACTAGTTGAGAGATGTCATTAAGTTAATGAAAATTGTTATTGCGATAACAGTTTCATAATAGGACTGTATTCCATTCCAAATAAAATGGAAATTTTTTTTGAAGGAGCAAAAAGGCAACCTCTAATTAACTGAAGAGTCTAATACCTGTATCCCTTCAGAATTTTCATTTATTTTTACTCTTATTATTTTAGTTTTATTCTTACTGAGGTTGACGAATTCTGAGTTTCTCCCCAGCTAACAAGTTTCAAACCCAGTGAGTATAGAGTATCCCAAAAACCACATATTTCATTTTCATATTATTATTTCAGTCGAGAGAAAAACATCTAAATTATTTTATTTACAGTCAAAAAGCAAGTGGAATGAGGTTGATCCACAATATAATTTTTTATCTTTCAAGTAAAAACATGAAAGGAGATAAGAAGATATACCTTATTTTACCTTATTAACAGTATTATTATTTCTTACGTTTAAAAGCTATCTCCTATCATTCCTCTCCATCAATTCTTTATCTTCATTCCTTCCTACTTCTTTTATTTTCTACTCAACTTTGAGTTTTTACTTTTCTTTTTTTACCACCACTTAGGGAAGTTCGACATTCATAACCTAAAGCTTCTCTTTTGTTCTCCTGTCGATAGAAAATTCTTATTTATCCTTATCTTTGATTCTTTCTTTTGTTACTTTTTATCTCATTCTGTGTTTTTCGTATTTCAGAAATTTTGAGGGAATTATGAAAACCTTTTATGTGCTCTGTCCATTTTATTTTTCATATTTTTTTCAAGTTGGTTACTTCATTTTTTGATTTTAACTACCATCCACTTTTCTCAGTTCTGTCCTAGAAGTTGACAGAAGCATATCTCTATGTTCTCATTTTTCAGAGCTCAATTTTCAAAGTTCAAAATGTAAAATTTTCTCATAGTGTTTTCAAATACCTAATAAAAAGTTCATTTTTATCAATTGTTCCAACAATAATGAAGAAACTAAATTTGTTGATTTTTTTTTTCATTTAATGTAATTCCATCAAAAATGGAATATTTTAAAAATTTAATTAAAAACAATTTTCACTAGTTTTCCTGAGTTCCTTCAAGTTGCTGAACTATGTTGCTGTCCAACTGCCGTTTCAAATGAAATATTTTTTTTTCTGAAAATCTGAATTCCATATTTCTGGTATTTTCTGTGAGTACAGTATTTTATTATTTATTTGCGACGGCTGATTCAGAGATTATATTCAGCCGCTAGAATCGGGATAAGGGTGATGTGGGTGAAGTCAAAATGGGGTTATTGGTGATTTTTGGTGATATGATATGATATGAGCCTACTTTATTTATTTTTATTTTTTTGTCTTTAATGTGACATGATAGTGGTTCATGTGATGTGATAGTGGTTCTTAATCTCCCAAAGAGAATCTAGCTGTCTCATTTTTAAATTCTGACTTCACTCCCTGCTTTCATTCCAGAACCTATCAACCTTTATTTTCTTTTTTTTATTGATTGAGTTCCAAACATTTTTAAATTTTATTTGGTCATGGTGACCGTGTTTTTGATTTATTGCCAGGTGTCCTTATGTGTTGGTCTTCGAGACATCAGATGCCACAAAACATTACTGAAGTTAAACACTGATATACTCTGTTCCAGAAGAGAAACGCAAGAATTTTTGAAGGTGTAAATAAGTGGCCTCTAGTAAACTTTATGGAAGTTCAATCAAATTTACCAGGCAAAATTAAAAATTCAAGTGAACAGACGTATTCTGTTTCGCATCCATTATGAATCCATACACTTTCCTCCTCTCATGATGTCCACATGCTTCGTGTATTCCAGGTGGTGGTTTATGTTTCTCTTTTGGAACAAAGTAATATATTATACAAGACCTGGGGCACCGCTTCACAGCACTTTGGCTTGTGTCAGAACCAGATTTTTCCTGGCATATAGGTAACATTGTAGATGGAAACAACAAACATTTTTTTCTCGTGTCTTCGTGTGTTTATATGAGTAGTGTGGCACATGTGCATCGAACATAAAGGAAAATATTGGCGAAATAATTTTGATGAACGAATTAATTTCAGACTGCTTATATGTTTATTAAGTGATCTATTAGTATGTTCCAAATAAGATATAATTTTCTATCCTCAATACACCGAGTTGGCTGGCATTGAGGGTAATAGAGCAAAGATGAAAAAGTTAGGATACACCCTGGATGTTAAACAAAGTACAGCTGTTTGCATACAATTATTTTGCCTAGCGATATTAATTTTACTTCAGTTAGGTTTATTAGAGGCCACCTCTTTGCACCTTCAAAAAAAATTAATTTCTCATTTGAAATGGATTATACGCAAAATAAAAATTTTATTTGTACAGCTTCACTTTGCTTCGCCTCCGATGTGTATCCTAACCTTTTCTTCTTCCCTCTATTATCCATGGTGCCCGCAAACTCGGTGCATTGCGGGTAGAAATTATCTTCCTATTGGAAACAGACAAAGGTGTGATAGGATTTTGATGCCTATTAGTTCAGTGGGTAATTTCTGAGAAAGCGGGAAAGATTGTTTTCCCAAGATTTTGAGGAAACTATAAAAGCGATAGGACTGAAATTTCAACAAAATATAGTGCTTATGTAGAACCAGGTCTGATAAGAGTTTTGGCGCCTATTGATCCTATTGATTCGGTAGTTCCCAAAAAAAAATGCAAAACAAAAAAATTTCTGAAAAAAGTTAAGTGCCTATTTTGCTTGAAGCATATTTTTAGTGGCCCACCGGGTCATTTTATTTTACTTATTTTACTTAAAACTGTAACGATAAAGTTTGGATAGATCGATCTGTTTGTCAGATATCGATAACCATTGATAGTTTTTTGCAATTTTATCGTGAATCCAAAATTCAGTATTTTTCGTTGAATTATAGATATAAACTTGCAAACCGGGTTTACTATAATTTCTAGCGAACTACGCTGTTTTTTGTTTTTTGTTTTTTTAATGTGATAACATTTTTATTTTCTATATGGGATCTGTTTTCGAATTCGATGTTTCTTTATTTTCCTATTTTTATAGAGGATGAGGACCGGAGTTGTAACAAGAAAGAAAGATTTAAGTGAAGTTACGTCCAAGAAGCGAGTGTTTATTTAAGAAGTTACATAATTTAAGCAAAGTACATTTTTAGAGTAATGAACGAACGTTAACGGAAACGAACGAATGAGCGGCGGAAGTGGTAGAACAGTGTAGCCGCGAATAGATATAAATAAATGTATATGATATGTGATCGTGTGTTCGCAGGAGTGAGAGGGGAGAAGGATTGGTGGTCTCAACACCCCCCTACAATCTTTTGAACCGATCACAACTGCGGGTGTTACAAAAGGGTTTATTAAAAAAAAAATTATGAGTTTGTTACATTTAATTACAAAATTACAAAAATATAAATTTTAAAAATTGAAAACGTGTATATAAAAAATGGTAACTAATTTGGACGATTATGGTAAGTATGTTAATTAATAAATATGAATAAAATATAGTAAATTATGGTAACATGCAAAAAAAAATTTATTTTAAGTAATAAGACAAACAACATGCAAAAATAAGGTAAATATATATGAATTGGATTTATTTTTTAAACAAAAATTATTTTGTGGTGTTACAGATACAAATTTGGTAATGGAGTTGACATTTTATGGATCACAATTTGGGGATTCTAGAATTTTATTGGTAAGTGAAATGTGCTGCTTACTAGATAAAGCTTTTGTGAGTAAGTCAGCTAATTGGTCTTCGGTAGCTATTTGTTTGAAAGTGAATATTTTATCATTGTAGGCTTGAGCAAGTCCATAACATTTAATCATGAGAGCTCGAAGACGTTTTTGACCTCCTCCAGAGATGACATGAATAACAGAAATGTTGTCTTCGTAAACAATTATTGGAGTGTCAATTGAGAAGAATTCACGATTAAGAAGCCAAGCAAGTTCTATGTCCTCAAAAGAATCGTGAAGAGCGATCAATTCAGCTGCTGTTGATGAAGAAGCATGAATGTTTTGGCGATGAACGCCCCAATTTACAAGGTCGCCATACATTGTGATCAGGTAACCAGTTATAGATTTTCCTTTTTCCAATTCGGACATGTTAATAGGTTGATCGTCAATGTCGGGGGCATAGGATGCATCGTCATAAGCTGATATACCTTCGGAATTGGATCTATAGACAATTGCAAGATCAATTGTGGATTTCAAGTACCGGATGATGCGCCGTACATAGTTCTTTTTAGTATCATCGGAACAGTTTAGGAATCTTGAAAGGTAATTGACTGAGAAAGATATGTCTGGCCTTGTGCCTCTAGATACATATAATAGTGCACCAATCATAGACCTGTATTCTTTGTTGTCTGTGCCTTCAGATTTGCTCAACTTGAGGCCTGTCTCCATTGGCATTTTGGAAGGATTTGAATCACACAGTTTGAATTTCTGGAGAATCTTTTGGATTTGCTGTTTTTGGGTAAGTTTAATTGTTTGTGATTCACGATTTCTTTCTATTTCGAAACCTACAAAATGGGTTGGGTTGTTTACAACTTTCATAGTGAAACGAGTTTCAAAGTGAGTGGTTATTTCATTAACCCATTCGGGTCGGTTAGTTGCAAGAAGGATGTCGTCTACGTAAATTATCATGAAGGCAATGCCATCTGATTCATCTTTACGTGTATATACGCATCTGTCGATCTTTGATTTTGTAAAATTGGATGTTAGAAGGTGAGAATCCAGTAACTCAATCCAATTTTTACTAGATGTTTTAAGGCCATAGATGGATTTTTCAAGTTTAAGTAATTTTGATTTTTCGACGTTGCAACCTTGGGGAATATTCAGAAAGATGTCGTTTTTAATTTTTGAATTCAAATAGGCCGTTTTGACATCGTATTGAACAAGTTGTAGATTTAATAGGTTAGTTACGGATAGGATCCACCTAATTAGCCAGAGTTGCACAACAGGTGCATAAGTCTCTGTCATGGTATACTCGGATCTGTCCATAAAACCTTTGGCAACGAGTCTAGCTTTTGGGCACATTACTCCTCTTTCATTGGCTTTGGCCGTAAATATCCAACGTGTGTCTATAGGTTTGACATTATGTGGATGGTCTACAATTTTCCACACATGAAGATCTGACATGGATTGCAGCTCATCATTGATAGCCTTAAGCCACTCTTTCTTAAAAGGATTCCGGAAGATGTCACTGAAACTTACTGGCATGCAATCTTCTATAAATAGTAAGTCTTCAGATGAGGCTTTTTTTAGTACATTGACCCTGTAGATTGCCTCAATTTCCTCTTCTAAGGGTTTCACTTGCAATTCTTCTGGTCTATTAGTGAAATCGGCTAATGTTTTCGTCTCATCAAATTTAACATCGCAGGATTTGTAGGATTTCATTTTAATTGGATCTAATATCTGATAACCTACATTCGAAAAGCCGATCAGAATAGTTTTAAGGGCTCGGGGCAAGAATTTTGGGTCGAGATGCTCCTCTTCGTTCTTCTTAGCTTTAACTGCTGATTGCTGTCTCTGTTCTATAGGAACGTGTTTATATGCAATAGCACCAAAGACTCGAAGATGGGAAATATCGGGTTTAGTCCCGTATAATTTTTCATAGGGTGTCATGTTCCCTAAATTGACGCGGGTCGGACTTCTATTGATTATGTGGGCGGCAGCTAATACAATTGTTGACCATAATTTGAAATCAATTTTTGCGTCATATAGTATAGCTCTAACTCTTTCGAGTAGGGTTCTGTTTTGCCTTTCTGCTATAGCATTTAATTCGGGGGTATATGCCACACCATCATCTAATGTTATTCCTTTTTCGGAGCAGAATTGTGTCATTTTGGAATCGGAGTATTCTTTAGCTTGATCAGTTCTTAATACAGAGATAGGATCATTGGGGAATTTTGTGTTAAAAGATAAATAATACTCTTTAAATTTATCAAAAGCCTGGGATTTTCTTAATATTGGGAAGGCAAGAGTATATTTTGAATAATGATCTATAAAAGTTATAATAAATTTTTCTCCGTTATATGCCTCTTGAAAGGGTCCCATGATGTCTGATGAGACTACTTCCATTCTTCTCGTTGGTCGAGTCCTCACACCATGATGACCAAGTCGGGTGGATTTTGCTTTTATACAGATTTCACAAGTGGCAAAGTCATCGTCCTTAAATACCAAATTTTGGGGCATACCTACAACTACTTTTGATAATGCTTTTAGGCTTTTGCCACTTAGATGACCTAATCTTCTATGCCAAAGTGTTTTAGATTTGTTAATGTTCTTTTTATGCTTTCTATTTATTCCGACACTCTCTCCGTTTAAGTCGTCCTCAGATTCGGAATAAATCTCCTGAGTGACTGTATCCACTTTAGTGTCTTGAAAATTTTGGGGGTGGTCAATGTTTTCCTGCTCTCTTTGTGGATTGCTTGTTTCAGCCTCATTCAGTTCTTCGAAATTTTGTTGAGGATCATCTACATGATCTACCTGTTCTGCAGATGTACTAGGTACAGGCATACACACAAGCTCCTGATAGACCTTATTTTCCTCATCTTCATCAACTATCTCGTAATCAATATAGTACATAGAACCTCTCTTTGGAGCGGTTATAGTAATTTCACCAGTATTTTTATTTATGATGTCTGCATGATCCGTGTCCGTTATGATTTTAAAGATGCCAGACTCCATGATTTTAGCACCTGACCAAATATCAAGGCTTAAATCAGGATCATAATGTACCTCTTTTAGGTGAATGGTGGAAAATTCTGCGTTAGAATTGCAGACGTTGACATACATTGATCCAACGTGGGTAGGATTTACAAAAACACATTTTTTAGCACAAAGTGCTCTACGAGAATTGTCAACTTTGCGTATGTTTCTTAATTTTGAAATATCGTTGACCATATGGTCATCTGCTCCATTATCTAATAACATCGTGTGGAGTTGGTTTCTTGGGGGGCGGATTTTGATACTGTAGGGGGCTTAGGCCATTGAAATTCATCTTCGATGTCATCAAAACTTAAATGATTAAGATTTGAATGTAACATCATAGAATATTTGACACGAAAATTGGATTTATCTTCTGATTTTTTTTGGGGATTCGTGTTATTTGAAGTTCGGGGTTTTGAGCTACTGTTCTGATTCTGGGTTTGTGGAGTGTTACCTGTAGTAGATGTTTCATTAGGGCATGTCCTTGACATGTGTCCTTTTTTGTTGCATCTAAAACATGTGACATCCATTTGGGACACGTTATCTTTGGAAGGATAACTATTTTGTTTGTTTTGATTATTTCTGTGATCGTTTAGATAACTCGTTGTATTATAATTTGGTTTGGAGGGATTTGAGTTATTATTATTATTACGAAAATTTCTAAAATTTCTTCTATTATTATTCATCGGTTGATAGGATGATTTGGGCTGATCAAACCCGGGAAAAGTTTTATTAGAATATTCAATTCGATCACATTTTTCTAATATCATTTTTGTAAGTCTGACAGTAGTTTGTTTTTCAATTTCTAATTGGCGGAATTCTGAGAAGACAGTATCAAATTTTTCGGGCAAAGACATCATTAACTGATCAATTTCATCAGCTTCCGATAGGGGGTAGTTAGCATCACGTAGTTCTTCCACAATAGATGAGAAATATTCCAAGAATCTACGGATGGTACCTCTCCTTGGATCGAAGCAAAGGGACTGAAATTTTGCCTTTAAAACCATGATGTTAGTAGCAGTTTGATTTCTGTATCGAGCATCTAAGATTTCGAAAATTTGTGAAACAACATCGCAAGTTTTGACATGATGAAGGATTCTTTTGTCAAGTCTTTCGAATATGTGGGCTTTTGCCCGTTCCTGAGTTTGAAAGAATTTAAGCCATTTAGATGTTAGGCGTTCTTCAGATGATGTATAAATGTAACTAGTTTCACGAGCAGTAGGAAAAATTGTGGAATGGCATCCTTTACCAATTAGAGTGCTGATGACAGTTGCGCGCCATCCCTCATAGCCATTTCCACGGAAGATGTTCGAGATCTTCAGCCACTGATACTGACCACTAGTTTTTTTAATTTTTTCTTTCAAATTACAAAGTAATTATTTTCGGATTTTTCTTTTTGGTCAAAATCGCGATTTTGCTGGGCAAGTTGTAAAATTTGATCGATTACACCCGGCCACACATGACACTGCATCGCGCGGCCTGTGCGGACAAAGACATACCTCCATTTGTACACCTTCTTATACGAACAGCTGTTGGCTACCTGACTGCGTACTGGTCACAAAGGTCCGTCCAGTTGCTTCTTTCACACTTATACCTAAGGCCCGTAGAATGTACTTACACACACGACGCTAACGCTAATTTATGCATTTCGTTTGCACGCGCTGTGCCTACACATGCGTTTCATCGTCTTATTATCTCACCATCCCATCAGTCAGCCCATCCATCGCTCCGTCTACAACTCCACAGCCGTGGCGACGCGGCTCCAACAACACAGCCGCAGTCAGCCAAGGCGATTTGGTGGAAATACAATATTTTCGGACAACAAAAAAACATTAAACGATGCTTCAGCCTTCAGCAGGTGCGATGGATTACGATTATTTTCACACGTTTCGTTATTCGCGTATGAGTCATTTCATTTCAAAATTGAATCGCCTGCAGCCACAGTCTACGTTGTTGGATCCACTGACATGCCTGTACTCGGCTGTAGTGGATCACTGCTGTATTACCAATACGTATATTACGAGTGTTTTACGCACCCATTCACATAATGTTCATTTTCTACGCCTGCGGTTGCCGACTGCAGCCGCCTCCCTCCGCAGTCTGCGCTGGATCACGGATTGGAATCGAATCCGATCCGATCCGATCCAATCGTATCGGAGATTGGAGAATTAAAACGTCAGAATTTTTCAATTTTTCATTCTCTCGCTATTGAATATTTTCTTATTCTTTTTTCGTACAGTGGTTCCAGATTTGTTTGGCTCAGATTGAATAAATTGGGATAGGTAGGTACCAAAGTTATGTGCAGGTCGAAACAAAAAGGTTCCCTACACGAACTGGGAGTGAGAGAGTGAGGATTTTATGTTTCATTCAATCAATGCTGCTGCTCGAAAGATCAACTTTGGACAACTAGATACTTGGATTAGTTCGGTAGAGAATTTTTGAAGTCAAAATAAAAATATTTTTGAACTCATAATGTGACGATATCATGCAGACTGTAGAACTTAAATCAAGACAATATAGTGTCCGAAGCAAATATAATATGAAGATGAAAATATATGAAGACAGTAACCAAATGAAATTCTCTTTCAGACAATCCCATTAATGTTTCGTCAAGTTTATATTACAGAGTCATCAGGTGTATAATTCGACACCTTGTATAGCTGACAAAATTTCATTTGGTTGACAGATAATTCAAGACAGAATAAGGCACAATGTAGAATTGGATGCATGGTAAAAACCCCACTGATAACACGCATGTTGCCAACATATTTTCGCTTTATCGCTTTTGCTTCGCTTATTGTATGTCGACTCTTACACTTTTTCATTTTTTATCTGCTTGGGCTTGTATTCATGATGACTAAATGGAGACAATGAGTAGGGAAACCTTGCCAACAAGAAGGACTACATTTTAAAACAAATTCTACTTTTCAAACACTCTTGTCTAAGTGATACATCACTTTTTTCATTTTTTGTCCCAGTAAAATTGAAAAATAACCAATTTTTAAGGTTTCAAAAAACAAAAAGAACAAATTGTTAATTTCTCACATTTATAGTACCAAGGTAACATGTTTTGTCTTCATATAGAGTTATAAAATAATTTTCCTACAAAAGATTGAATCGAATTCAATCGGATGGAAATATCAAATTATATTTTTAGAACAAAATTGAGGTTGAGGTTAAATTTATAAAATTTTGAATCAAATGGAAACAACTAGATGTTGGGTATGGATAGAGAGATATGATAACTTCAAGAGGAAAAACCAATTTTCCAAGGGCAGAATCAGATCCAAGAAGCAATTCCACTAAGGCACTAAATATTACGTCGTTTACTTAAGTCACTTACATCCTTCACGCCACATTTTACTTGACCTAAAGTGGCACAAAAATGCTACAAAACCATTTGGAAAAAATCAAGTTTGCTTAAAAGTGGCTCAAGTGGCTGAAACAATGTAAATTGTGATTGAAAGAGCATTCCAGATTGAATTAATTGTTTTGATTCCAGCTCTTACTCTGGATAAACCAAACAAAAGGTTCGAACAGTTTTACATGATGTGGATGTGTATCAGTTTTTACGTATTATTGCTTAAAGTTCAATTCTTTCCTCACAGCATCCTCTTTTTTTTCATCAACTCCACACTCCCAAAGCCGCAATTATTGAATGGGGTTGTTAATAATTCAGACTCAAATTTTAAAAAATTATAGAACAGGAAAAAGATACTCAGAAACAGAGCTAAGTTACCTTGCTCTTTGCATTTCACAAATGGCAATGTTTGCCTTGGAATGGAATGCAGTTTTTTCCCCAATAATACCAATTTTTGAGAAATTTTTTGAGATTGGGAATTTAGAATAAAAGTGGGATGCAAGAACAAAACCTCAGTAACAACCATTTCTTCAGAATTTCTAATCCAATACTCAAATAAAGACAGTAATATATGTATGTTTATGTACATACATAATAGATAATGGAAAAAATGTAAGAATTACTCAGTTTGTTTACTGCTGTTGCGAGAGTAATTCAATACTTTAAATTACCTCAACAATTAAGATAAGTTACGAACATTTATCTTTTATTGAAATTTCACTTTAGTTATTATGAACACTTTAAATTATACTTATTTCTATTTCTTAATATAGTGATACCTAATGTCCATAGCAACTAGTATGGACCCTAATGTCTCTACTCGACTTCAGATTTAGGAATGACCATGTCTTCGAAATGAAGATATGACATTACTTTCGTTTTCTTTGTTTCAATCAAAAGATGGCCGACCAAAAAGGTGGCGTGATACGGAACAACCGCCAAATATGATGACACTTCATTGTCAGCATATCTGGTGGTGTCCGTTCGTGAGAAGCTAGGTAAAATATAGACAGCTATTTTTCCGAGAATTGGGAATAATAGTTGTCTATAATTTGTTCGACACGTTTTTGTAGATAAACTGAATCGTCTGTAAAAACGGGATGGAACAAAGGTCCCCAGGCGAAAGAAAGCCCGAAGCTCCTGCTTCGCTAAATTTTGTGTTCCTGAAAGTATACTATTTTAATTTACTATATCTTTAAGCTTAGTCATAATACAATACTACTTTTTTTTTACAAATGTCTCTTAATTTTACTTTGCAGGATTGATCATCACATAAAAAAAAATTATATTAAATTTTTTATTTGAGCATAAAAATTTATTTTTGCAAATGGACTTAATTAAGATAATTTGGCATAATCAAATTTATTATGGTTTTTTTTGTTATATTGTAATACAAAATATGGACTTAAGCCATTAAAACATGATAACGTTCAGCCGGATGACGAATTTTCTCGCGACGACTGATGTTTATTTTACATCAGTCATGAGTTATAGACCATTAACGATGTATTGCTCCCAATGCCAGATCATTTATTTGATTGTGCGCATTGATAGCAACGCAATTTATTTTTAAATTTATGTAGACCAATATGGCTACTATGAGTGTTAATAAACTGCACCAACCGATTAGTAATAAATGTACCGTGTTTCTTGTGTCCTGGTATCTTAGATCAGGGATTTTCAGTTCTGCTGATTTTAATCTTTCTTCGAGCTTATGAATTGGAGTTATTGGTGAAAGGTAAGGTATGTTGTCATGCCATTTATTATTATAGGCAATAGACATATTAGGAAATTTGAATGATTGACGAAGACCAAAATCAAGTTCCATGAATTGATATTTCGTCCAAATTAGCGGTAGGTGATGTTCGATGATGATGTCTTTTTCTGGTTCATTAATACAGGGAAATCCTGCTGGGATGATTGTTTCTGCATTGTTTTCTCTCTGTAATTGTTAGATTTCTACTATACATGGAACTGTTAGTAGAGTTGCTCTGGGCCATGAGTCATTTATAGTTATACTAGTACTTGTTTTTGTTATGGTATTAACTGATATTAATGGGTTTTTAGCATTAGTTATGGCAAAAAGGTTCATTTCAATTTGCTTGACTACAATTTCTTCATGATTTATCTCGCATTTGAAGGTGCATTTCTTTATTAATTCTTCAAATTTCATTCCTTGAAATAATGCCCTCGCACAATTCCCTTTATTGTTGGTTGTGCGGTCTTGTGGTAGAAAGCATAAGAGGCTATGTTTACCACAAAGATCAATGTCTGTTCCAGTTATGATTCTTATTGACCCATCAAATTTGTTGTGGGATAAAATTGAAGGTTATTGATCCCAAGAGCAAATTTTATTGTCATGTGTTTGGAATGCTAATGGAATAAAGTTGTAAAGTTCATATTTAGCATGAAGGTTCTGAGGTGGAATTTTGATTTTGATTTCTATTTTGTTTCCTGTAACATAGCAGTTTACTAATTTTGTTCTGTAGTAGGACTGGATTGATTTTTCGTTTAAAACTACTGCAAAATTTGATTCTTCTGCCACTTTCTTGAGTTTTAGCAAGTCTTCTTTTAAAGTTGTTTCGTTAACAATTGCTGCTGGGAGATGGTTATTTTTGCAAGAAAGGAATAGATGACTAAGTTTAGCATTTTCGGTGACTAAACTAGCGTGAAGAGTTCGAGCTGTGTCGAAGATGAGCTCTCTTCTAGCTTCTATAATTATTTCATTATTTTGGTTTTGAATGGTGTCTTTTAATGCTTGAATATTTTCTTTTAAAATTTTAGAGTTGTCGAATTCTATCTTTTCAAAATTTTTAATGTCATTTGTGACGTTTAATAATTCTGCATGGCTTTCTATTACGGATTCTCGAAGTTTTTTGTATTGGGATTTTAGATTTTTCTCGTTTTCTATGAAGTCGTTGCCTTGAGAAAGTATCATAACATTGCAACACCATGTGTCAAAGTCACCAAGGACTTGTATTCCGCCTTTAATTCGTTTTAAAGGTTCTCTGTCGAATTCTTTGATTATTGCTTCGTTTATTAGCTGAATATCCGTAATTAGATCTAAGATTTTCAGCATGTTTTTCAATCTCTGTATACACCATGTGTTTTCCATGGATGTGCAACTTTGCAGTTTTTTTATTTCTTCAAGCCATTCGGGTATTTCTGTTCTGTCTTCTTGGAATTTTCAGGCTATAGACTATGAGAATTGTTTTCTCATAAGCCTTACTGAATTTGTTTAATTCAAAATATGCTCATGACAATGCACTAATTTTCATTTTTAAACTTGTGTTCTCGGTTTTGTGTGTGAGTATGGTAAATGTAATGAAAACGATAACGGCGAGTTTTATCATCATGTGTTCCGAAATCATTACAAATCATACGGAATTTTGCTGTCAGATGCAGTATTATATTTGTTGGTACGTTGTTTAGTTGTTATCTGTTGAGAAAAAAAAAGTTATAAGGTGCAAAAATGTATATCGATGCACAATATTTTCTTGATTTTTATTTTTTTTCTCATAAAAATATACATATGTGAGGAAATTACATCATCTGTGTTAGTGTGGGACTCCGGAATTCGATTCGCACTGCTACCATCAAGGGTAGGCCTTGGGAAGATGGCCGACTCCAGTATATTTCGATTGCTCAGCAAGAATTCATCTTGCTTTATAACTCGGATATATATGGAGGTATCGCAGTCTTCTCGGCGTGTTTGACATGTTAGTTCGTTTCAATTTTCTTCGTCCTCATCTTTCTTTAGATTTATAGTTGATGTTCCTATTAGTCGTAATTTCTTTCTTTTGTATATATTTTATTTTTCGTTTAGTTCGTAATTTAAGTTTAGTGAACGTGGAAAGACATTTTCTTCATGATTGGAATGGGAGGTTGAATTTAGAAATGGATTGTGCTAGTGCAGATGTTCTTCAGGATGCTCCTCTGTATCCGACTCCGTCGGAATTGCGCGCTTTGCCTAAATTTATGGTGCCTGATACGGGGATTGTTGAGACTTCCGAAAGCTTCATACTGACACAAACATCTCTGCCATATTTGCGTTGTTGGTCGCCACGTTGTCCATGTCTGTTTATTGGCGTGATTGGGCTTTGGAAGATTTTTAAAGCCATTCACTTATTTCTAGCAGCGGATTATGGTCCAAAGGGAAAGGACACGTATCGAAAAAATTTTCCTGGCAATTCTCTGAACACTTCATTTGGTTTGTGGAGGCATGTGATGCCTCAGAGTTTATGCGAATTTTGCCTGCAGTCGATGGTACAACTCACCTCGCAGTTCAGCTTCCTCTTCTCGGAGGCAAGTTTGAGGAGGTGGGAAGGATCCATGGTTTGCTTTTCAACACTTGACGTGAATCCATCCGACATCACAGGTTATGCTATGGGTTTGAACTTATTGACTGCAGTTATAATGGCAATGCAGCCTTTAAATTTTGGTGCTAAAGTTTGTTTTTCGATTACCAACACTGCATATGCCAATACGATTATGGATAGGTCCCAATTTCAATATTTGGTTGACTATCTTGTTCACTTTTACCGGCAAAAAATCGTGATTAATGATACTCCTCATTACACTGAGGTTATGCGAGTTTTGGAGCCGTCGGAAAAAATGACCATCTCTCACGATTGTCGTGTTTTACGAGGAGCAAGTTAAAGAAGTGAGCTGACCTCTGGACCGAGTAAAATAGTTGTGTCCAATCGGCGCATGTTTTTGGTTCCTCGTCATCAGCACTTCAGGCATCAGTCAGTTTCTCCAGAACCCGCACCTGCCGATCAACCGGAAGGTGAAGAGCAAGGTGAAGCAAAGCCGAATGCTGGGGGAGCTTTTACTCATGACGCACAGGATGATTGGTAATCGGTGAGTAAAAAAAAATTTCTATGTTTTTGAAGGGAGAAAATATGTACGTAAATGGTCCTTACAATATATATAAAAATTATCTATAATTGTTACGAATTAAATTACAAGGGTTATAATACAATGTTTCGGGTGGTGGTTCGGAGTATCTTTTAACGTATTCCTCCAAACTTAACTCACTCAGTTTCTTAATATCCTGAGGAATAGGTTGAATAGGTAGAGACAAAGGTTGTATTATACTTTTTTCCTCATCACACCTATTGAACAATTTTATTTCTTCCATATGTTGTTTTTGGGTAATCGATTGAATTTTTCGTAAGGTTATCCTTCTTTTTTCTGGGTCTTTTAATTCAAACTTATTTCTCCATTCTGAACAATTTTTCCTTTTTAATAAAGCTTCGTCAGTAAATTTTACCTTTTTATTGTTTTTATTTTTATTGCCAGATTTCTTTAAAATTCCTTTTTGTGTCTTCCTCTTGGACGTTTGACAATGATTTTAATTTCGTCCACTGATTCATTTTCTTCAGAGCTCTTTTCTTTCTTTGGTCTACCTCTTTTTCTTTTCGGATTAGACTCGGGAATATTTTCTTCATTTTCCAAATTATCGGATGTAAAATCTTCAATGTTCGATGGTAAATTAGCATTAGAACGGGCATTCTAAGGCGTAAGTCTTCTTATATGAACTGTATCGTCTATGCTATTTCCATCCTCGGAGGTTATGCGAATTACATAGTTTAAGTCTGAAATTTTTCTCACTATTCTATATGGTCCGAGAAATTTTGGTTTGCCTTTTCTGTAATTTATCGGTACTTTCAAGAGAACTAAATCATTAGTTTCATAAGAAATTTCTTTTCTTCCTTTATTATAGCGTTCTGAATATTTAATTGCATTCTTTTTATCAAAATTTGGAATTGTTTTTCGAATTCTGTCTGCTTCACTTATCTGTTCTTCTCTGGTTTTACTGATAAGTGGTGACAGAATGTTTAAATTTATGGGGGGTTCTCCTTTATAACTGTGCATTAGGTAAAATGGATCGTGATTATTTAATCCTTCAATAGGTGTCATATTATAGATCAAGGCTACGTTATACACGTGGTCTGCCATTCTTCGCTATCGGTACTTTCATATTTTGCTAACATTATTTTTATCGTTCCGTTCATTTTCTCTACTTGTCCTTGAGTTTGCAGTGAATATGATGTAGAGTAGAATATTTTAATACCGTTATTTTTACAATAATTTTGCACGTATTTGTTCAAAAAATGAGTTCCGTTATCACACATGATCTTCATTGGTTTTCCGTAATGACGTACAATTTCTTTTAAAAATTTAATTACTGAATGTGCGTTTGGTTGGGTTACTGCTTTGGTTCAACAATATTTTGTTGCCTTATCTATTGCCACTATGACAAATTTCTTTTCATGATTTGTGTTAAATTTTCCGATGAAATCAATTTGGATATGTGCAAGTAGTATGCATTCTTCAGGATTAATTGGTTTTAGGTGTCCATATTTTTTGTTAATGTTTTTATTAATTTGGCATTGATGGGTCAAATGTGCATGCCTCGAGACTATTTTAGGCATTTGCGTAAAGTAGTATCGAGCACGCGTTTTGGCAAGAGTTTTACAAATTCCAAAATGTCCTCCCCCAGTTTGACTCTCATGACATATGTTTAGTACTTGAGGTATGAGGGAGTCAGGGATTACTGGTACGGCATAGTGATATTCAGAGTGATCGTTGTTTTTCTATAAAATTCCATTTTTATCAAGAAAAAATGGATCTAAGTTGCGTGATCTTCTCATTTTTAAACTTTTTCTTAACTCTTTTTCGTTGCCACTTCTAAAATTTTTATTATGATTCCCCAATATTTGTCTTCACGTTGTAAATCCCATAAATTGTGGATTTCTTGGTCTGTGATGTTAATTGGGTTTTCTTTTTTGGAATTTTCTGAAATTTCGGAAAGTTGAGAATTTGTGGACGCATCGGAGTTTCCAGATCTTTCCAAATTATCGGATAGGATGGAACTTCGATCGTCTTCCAAATTGTCACTTTCTATGTCTAAATATTTTTCTTTCTTTTTCATGCTACGTGTTATTGCTTTGATTTTTTTCTCTTGTTTGATAATATTAAGAGGATCAGGTGTTCCTTCTGGTATTATGAATTGACCATTTTGAAATTCTGCGTAATTGTCTTCTTCTTCTTCTTCTAGATGAGATAGATAATCGGCGATTTTGTTACTTTCACCTTTAATGTGTCTGATCTTAAATGTGAATTCTCCTAATTTCAAAATTAACCTATTTAATCTTGCATTTGGTTTTTTCATTCGACTTTGGTATGTTAAGGGTTCATGATCCGTAAAAATATTAAATTCTTTGTAGACTAAAAATTCTCTGAAGTATTTGCAAGTTTCAGTGATAGCTAACATTTCTAAATCAAAAGAACATAAATGCTGTTGATTTTTAGGAATTTTCTTCGAGAAATATCCTATAGGGTGTGGCTCTTGTTTTTCTGTTTACTTGCATTATTACTGCTCCTATGGCTGTTTTTGATGCGTCTACTTCGACGTATGTTTCAGCATCAGGATTGTAGATTGTAAGAATTGGTTCAGATGTAATCAATTCTTTTATTTTGTCGAATGCTTTTTGTGCTTCGTCATTCCATGCTATTTTATTATTTTCTTTAACATTTTCTTTTCTTGTTAAGTCTGTTAATGGTGCTAATTTGCGAAAAATTTTTCATCATTTTCCTATAGTAATTCGCTAAACCAATAAATCTATGTAGTTGACGTAATGTTTTTATCTAACGGTTCTAATTTATTATATGAAATTTTATGACCTAAATATTCGATACTTTCATTAAAGAAGCTACTTTTACTGGTTTTGATTAGTAGACCCGCTTCAACTAGTACTTTCAGGACTTCTTCCAAATTTTCTAGTGTTTCTTCAAAGGTTTCGCCAAAAACACAGATATCATCTAGATAGACTAATACTTTGTCTTCTATGATATGGTTGAATAAATCGGTCATAGTTTTTTGGAAAATGCTGGGGCTCGCACTTAGTCCCATAGGGATGGAGTTAAATACATAGCTTACTCCTCCAACATTTATTCCTGTTATTGATTTTGATTCTTCATCAAGGGGAATTTGATAATATCCTTGATTGAGGTCAATCGTTACGAAATATTTTTTATCTTGTAATGCATCCCAAATTTCAGGGAGATGAGGGACTCGGCTCGTATCTTTTTTTACTATTTCGTTTACACCTCTGTAATCTACTAATAATCTATAAACTCCGTTTGATTTCTTCTTAACAAATACTGGGCTCTCATATCTAGAGCTTGCTCTCTTAATAATACCACATTCTTCAAATTCTTTAATTTTCTTTCTAATTTCTCTTTTTTCAAAAATACCCATATGGTAATTTCTACGTTGAACCGGCTCGTCTGTTTTCAAGTAGACATGTGCTGGTTTTAGTTTCGTAGGTTTTACCTTGGCAGGTTCTTCCGTAATTATATGAATATATTTTTTTAGAACGCTTACTACTGCCTGTTTCTGTTCCTTCATTAAATTTTTATTAATTTTCACTTGTGTTCCTTCATTGTTATGGATAACGCTGTCATCAGATCGGGTTATGCGGACAAGTTTTAGCATATCAACCACCTCACCTTGGTTACCCGCAGTATCCCCCGACATAATGCATTGGATGCTGGGTTGGCCACAGCGGACAAAATTGGTCTGATGGTCCCGCATAGTCGGCTGTGAAAGCCAATAACGTCCTAAAACTGTCCCTTGTGCGATCTGGGTGTCAAAGTGCGGACTGTAGAATCTTAAAGCTGGCCATCCTAAATCATCAACAATAAATTCGCCTTCTAAATCGTAACTTATTAAAAACCACTCATCTGGATCTGCTTTTCCCATTTCTGCATCCAGGTTTACAAAATATTCATTATTTACTTCTACACAGAAATCTTTGTCTGCTCTAATAAATCCTTCGCAATTTTCTTCCTTAAACTTAATTATACTAAATGTTTCGCGTTTCCATGGCGGTCCTATTCTAAATAATTTTTTACTAAATAATATGTCGGCATTATGTCGATCTAAAAAGTCGTATCTGAGTAGTAAAGGTGTGGTTACCTCAGAGGTGATGTATGCTTCTGCATCGAGGAGGAGATCACCCATTTTTAAAGTGATTTCTACAACTCCTTTAACAATTATTGCACTATCGTTAGCGGCTACCATACACACTCTTGCAGGTCTGATCACATTATCCTTTACAAGGTCATATTGTACAAGCGTCACTTCAGAGCCGCTGTCGACTGTTCCCTGTGTTTCATATTCTTCACAGCTCACAATGTTACAGGGGACGATAAGTTTACCCCTCGCCCTGACTAATTTCATCGATGCACTACGGATATGAATTTTCCGATTATGCGGCGCGTGTGGATCTAACACTAAGAGAGCAGCACAGTCCAGATGATGGACGTTGACATTACAAGCCAGAAAGTTGTTGCCATGATATGGTGCAGAGCAAACGGGTTCTACTGCAAGTTTTTCGGTTGTTGGGTGAAATTTTGTTGGATACTTGGAACTACATCTGGGGTTCGCAAGTTATAAGAGGGTAATGCATAATTTGTCGCATTGGCCCATGGTTGTGGGTGTAGAACTGGGGCATTATATGCTTGTGTATAATTATTCTGTTGTGGTAGTCCATAGGGGTTGAATGGTTGACCAAAATTTGATGGGAAGTTGTTGTTGAATTGTGGCAGTCTGAAATTCCTTTGCGGGAATTGAGGTGTACTACAATTACGTAGTCTACAATCCCTTGATAGATGTCCCATTCTTCCACAATTAAAGCAATTTATCTCTCTAGGAGGATATGGATTATTATTTTGTTCGCGATAAGTTTCTCTCCTTTGGGGTCTATAGGGACTTTGGTTATTCTGCGATCGATTAGATTCTCTTTCTCTTGACTGCCTTCTTCTTGGGTTACTATCGTTTGATTCGTTAGTATTATTATTATTATTTAAATTTCTTTCTCTACGTGGTCTGAATTCTGTATTTTTGTTTTCCATTGTCTGATTTCTGGTTTGATTTTGGTTTCGTTTATTGGCATTTGGGGGTTTCCATCCTGTCTCCGCTAATGCCACAATAACAGGGTCAGTAGGGGAGATAGGCGGAGTTATGGGTTTTGCGGGTTCTTTTTTCTCGGGAGCTTTTCCCTTCATCATCTCTTCCATCTGTTTTGTTAGTTTGGCGATCGTTTCTGTTGCTTTATTTAGCATCTCTTCCGTTTTTTGGACATCGGTCAAATCTAAGGCTTTTTCTTTGAATTCTTTCCAATCAGTGAATGTTTTGGAAACCTCACTTTGTGTTTGGAGATTTTTCGATGCAAAGAATTTCCTCATTTCTCCTGTTAGTCTTGGGAGTAAGAGATCACAAATTTTTTTCTCGCTAATTGTTGCATCTAGTTGTTCATAAAGGCGGAAAAATTTGGGTACATTGATACTGAAATATGAGTCATCAAATTTTAAAGATTTGATACGTTTTTTTACTGTATCTTTATCCTTTTTAAAAATACGTATTAAGATTCGTTTTACTTCTAACCATGGAGTTTCTGGGGTTATCTCAATTTCTGCTGCGAACAGTTCGAGAGATGTACTACAGAGGGCTATATTTAGGTTTCGTATCATTTCATATTCAGTTGCTTCGAACGTTTTTGCCTGAGTTTTGTATTCAAAAAGGAACTCAAGGATGTCCTCGTCGGGGCCATTTGAAAAATGGCTCGGAGTCCATCTTTCTGACTTTTTCCAAAAATTGTTCATGGCTAGGTTGTGTTGTGTGTAGGCTTCATTCACTGCCGCAAATCTTGCTTGTTGTTGTTGTTGTAAAAGCAAGCGTGCGTTATATTCAGTGATGTCTTCCGGGGTCATATTTTTATTTTCCGATTTTAGAAAAGGATTATTTTTATTTTCAATATTTACTATGCTGATGTATGTAGGTTCTTTTTGATAAAGAATTTCTACACGTATCTCTGGCGGTAATAAATTGATAGGGTCGAAAGAATTTTTGTCGGTTGAATTTGGAATTTTACTTTTGGGTTTTTCTAAATTTTCTGGACTTTTTACGTGAATTTGTATTGAGTGTTGGATTTCAGCCTGTGAGGACATTCCCTGTCCTTGAGGGACTGATGGCGACAAATCAGCACTAGACTGTGAGGGTCTGTCGACAAAAGTTTGTTTCAGAATTGATTCTTTTCCAAGAAAGATTTCGTCTTTGTCGTTTGGGAGAGAAGAATCAGTTGTGGCTGAAATTGATTTCTTTGGTGATACGTGGCATGATACTTTAGATAAGAGTTTTTCAAAACTGGAGCTGAGACTTCGTCTTGCTAGTCTTCTTTCTGTTTCCTCCTTTTTCCTCTTCTCTGTTTCTAACTTTTTTCCTTTAGATTCTAAATCTTCTTCTTCTGTGTCGGAGAAGATTTCTTCAGCTTCGTTGGGATCTTTATTCTTTATACTTCTTGTTACTCTACGATAACTTTTACTTTCCTCGATTAATCTATCAAAATTACTTGGTCTTTCAAATTTTTCGGTGTTGGGGTTTGAGTATAATATATTTAACAACCAATGTTTAGAGTGTCTACCTTTGTAAAGTTTCTTCTGGAGTTTGATACGTGTTCTACCCTCTATCCTTTTTACTTTTGCTGCTTTTAGCACACGATAGAGAAAGGAAGTGGATACTCGACTTCCCCAATGGTTACCAAGGAGTGGGTAATTTTCCTCTTCAGACAGATTCTCATACAGAATTTTAGGATGGTTTTCAAATTCCACAATATTCTCTTCGGACTTTGAGTCTAAAATATCGGGAAGCGACGTACTCGTATTTTCACTTTTTTCAGACATTTGCGAGGGTTGGGAAATTTTACATTTTACAATATTATTTACGATATCAATAATAGTTTCAAATTTTTCTGAAGTAACGGAAGATAAATTTATAATTTGCTTACAGTTGGACGGCGAGTAGTGTACTGTAGTTTTCCGTAGTTTACCGTTAGTTTTGTTGATGACGCCATCGGTGAGTGATTTCTCGT
>WOFM01000569.1:0-25317 GCA_011428145.1 Ericerus pela | reverse complement strand
TAGCAGCAGCAGCAGCAGCAGCAGCAGCGGCGGCGGCGGCGGTAGCGGCAGCAGCAGAGTTAGAAGCGACGCTGGACATGGTCGTCGTCGTCGTCGTCGACTGAGGTGTGTTCGCGACGACGGCGGTCGACGTCGGTGACGGAAAGGTCACCCGATGTCGATGATGCGGTGGCGGCGGCGGCGGTGGCGGTGGTGTAGTTAGCAAAATTTTTTGCATCGTCTGTTGCATACTATAGAAATGGCGAGTGCGCAACGTTTACAGCACGCACGCACGCACACATTCATACACACACACGCATACGACGAAGCTCACGTCGAATGGCCTCGAACAGAGCGAGCACGCACGCACGGACGAAAAATAAGAAGAGCTAACGTCGTCGAACGGCTGCTCTCGCAATCGCCAAAAATATTTTTTAATTCGTGGTCACCATTATCAATTATAATTCTGGTCTGCGTGAAAGAATCCCACAAATCCCACAATCATACTACGAGAAAACGACCATTCCTGATTTCATTATCGTACGTAAATCTCATGTTTCGCGAACTGGAGCAGAAAAACAATTCGAATTCGATGAATGAACGAAAATTTCAGGCGTGTAAGCGATAGCGAACGCGAAATTGAATTTGAAGGAAAAAAATTTACTAAAACAAGAGAATTAACGCGAAGGTCGAAAGTGGATAGCAGTGTGCAAAAACAAGAAAAAAAAAAGAAACATATAGCCGGACAGAAAGACAGTCAAAAGTAATGAAAATAGAAACACGATATAGAGATTGATAGACACTGAGTGAGCGAGCGAGCGTGAGAGAGAGGAAGGAAGAGCGAGTGAGTGAGAAACGGACGTCGACGCCGCGCTCGCCGCCGAGTACGATGAAGAATATGGAGGAAGAATCGAAGAATCGAAGAGATAGACAGACGGACAGAGAAAGACGAAAGAGAAGCGAATTTGCAATGATGTCACAAGAACCGAACGTCTGCAGTTGCAGTACATGGAAGGTAAGATCGTTATCGTGAACGATCGCGCCACGCAGAAAAACAGTCAAGCCAGGTAGTGGGAGTGGAGTAGAGTGGAGGGACGAGGGTTGTGCAGTGGGCGGGAAGAGAGAAAAACAACCGACGTAGTGGCGAGGGGAAGAGAAGAGAATTGCTCCACTCCGCCACAAATCCAAATCGATGGAATGGAGGCGAAACAAGACGAAAAGAGAGGATGAGGAGGAGGAGGAGGAGGAGGAGGAGGACGACGACGACGACTGTCTGATCTTCTATACTTGTTTCTCCGTCTTTTCCTCTCTCCTGCTTCTTTCATTTCAATTTTCATTCGACATTCGGAATCGGACTGTTTCCGTTCCTTCCACTTCCTATGATATGAAAACGAAATAAAAGTTCTCCGTTTTTCATAAATTCTCCTACAACTTGGTGTGGACTGTCGAAGATGCTTCTGCTGCTGCTGCTGCTGCTGCTGCTGTTGCTGTTGCTGTTGCTGTTGCTATTACTATTTCTATTGCCGCTGTTGGCTCACTTGGTACCTGGCTAATACTTGGTAGTGTGGTCGCAGACTCGAACCGGCATTGTAGAGACTTAGATAGTTGCGAGGCAGAGTTCACGATCAGAGGCGATGAGTCGGTTAGGAAGGAATAAGGAAGAAAACAAGAACAAGAAAACGACACAAAATGGTAAACTACTAATACAATGCAGTAAAAATCAATAAGGAGGAAAAAATGGTTGACCGATCTTCTTAAACGCCAAGTCACGAAAAGATTAACGAAGACAACGGACTTGGGCCACAAATTGATGATATTAATGATAACAAATGAACTGCCAGCTGCAGTTGGGGTGGTGCCAAAAGAGTGAAAATTGTCGTTTTAATTTACTATCGTAGTTCTACTTCTGTTCGGGGGCCAGGGTTGGTGGCAGGGTTTTCTCTAAAGTGTGGTTCAGATGTAAATTTGGATTTGTACTTGAAATTTTCATTTTTCTTGTTGGCATGTTCCTTCTATACTTTGTTCAAAATGAAAAAAAAGCCAGGCGCAAAATACGTCACCCACGCAAGTACATGTACCGGGTGCTTCATAAAATGTTCCCAAAACCTGAAACATGGATACAACCAGTTACTACCGAACAACATTTCCTGTTACGATTTCCCTTAGGTATCTTCAAAATTGAAGTAGCCAGAAAGGCGAATTTCTTGGTAGTGCCTTTATTTCAAGGGTACCAACACAACTTTTCATACTCGAGTGATCTGAAATAGTTTCTCGTCAGCTTTTTAGTCGCCCACGTAACCCACATGATGAACCTAAATGTTTCCTCCCTTCGAAAATTAAATTTCCCAAATTTTACAATTTGATTTTGAAAATTCCATATTTTTATGGTTTTTGCTTGCAAAAAATCCTATTAAAACCGCTGTGCTTTTCCTTTCCCTCCTTCATTATTCCTCAGCCTGAGTTCTATGTTTTTAACTGTGAAAATAAAATTTTCTATTTTATGACGATATCTGTGAACATTTAACCATTTATTTAGTTATTTATTTTTCTTCTTTTCCTTCTTCATTTTCTTCAACCCGTGTTTTATGTTTTCTTATTCAATTGTGAAAAAATGAAAATAAAATTTTCATCCATATATATGATGTCATCTGAGACAATTTTTTTTTTTTAATTTTGGGATAAATTTACAAAATAAAGCAAAAATCCTGTTGCCACGTCATCTAGCGATTTAGCTTGTTATATTGTACGCTTTTATTTCAGTTAATGATGATAAGGCTCTTTACTAGCAAATATGCGCACAAGGTTGATAAGAGATAAGCCACTTACTAGTATTATTCTATTTTTCGTGAATTTTACATCGTTTAATACTATATAATTATATAACAACACAAAATGACGGTTTGTCTCTAATCACCCTCATGGGTATACCTGAAGCGTGTTCAGAAACAAATAGCTGTTTTTTTCGACGTATATCTTGCAATGTTCGATCCCATGCTTCCAATAATTTTTCATGCACCATTGTGCATTCATCCCATACAATTATCTTCCATTGTTGCAGTACTTTACACATTCCTAATGTTTTTGAAATGTTGCAAATTGGTGTTTCAGTAGATTGTATATTCAATGGCAATTTAAGTGTAGAATATGCCATGCGAACACTGTCTAATAAGGTTGATATTATACCAGAAGATGCAATTACCAATGCAATATTATTATGTGACCGTATAGTTGCCAAAATCAATGAAATAAGCAATGTTTTTCCCATGCCACTTGGTGCATCTAAGAAATATATTCCACCAATTTCATTATTTATCGATTGCATTTTCACAGCCTAAACTTTTTTTTGTTGCTGAATTATTTTTTGAATATTCAATTGTACTAATACATTCAATTCATCAATGCCAAAACATAGTTCACATAACGTCAAATAGTTACCTTTGATCTGGCTGTCTATCAGGTATTTCTGATTGTCTCGCCTCTGCTGTTGGTGATCGTGTTACCTCTGATTGTTTCGCCTCCAATTCTCTTTCTTGTTAGGCCTCTGATTCTCTTTTCTCATTAATGCTCTTTCACGCTGAGCCAGGTGATGGAATAACCATCCCCAACCACGAGACAAATTTGGACGATTCATCACGTGAAACTATAAAAACAATGACATTAATAATATGCATTAACAGAGTAATGTAAAGTAATAATAACTAGATACTCACAATTGTTAATGATTGAATTAACAGTGATAATGAACGCTGACTTTTACGCAGAATTAGACGTCATATTTTAACTGAATAATTTCAAATCTCATCTATCAGAACAATGATATATATATATCTATTGGTGAACTGACTTGTTGCTGTTAGTAAGACTGTTTGTTTTTCTTAAATTTAATACTAACCGATTTCTCCACAATTTTGGAAGCTACATTTTTTCTAACAAATTTTTCAAGGCTGTAGCAATTCTTTCGTTAGCTGACACACATCTTTCTTTACTGTCATCCTTTTTCTATTTTACCACTGTTGCATCAACTCGAATTTTCATTATTTTTGGTTTAGGAGTCTCAGAGACAGCAAGTTCATCGTGACACAATGTCTGCAGGGTAGTGTCCTCAGGTGATACGTATCCGCCGGTTTCATAACCACAAGCGGTTGTTGGTTTTAATTTAATGTTTGTAGGACCACTCAAAGAGGATGCCAAATGGGGTGAATGTATATTGTGGGATTTGTGAACAATGGCGTCTAATTCTTTGAAAAAATCGCAATGAACTTTTTTTTTCCAGTGTTACTATCACCCATGTTCTCTACCTAAGTGACGTACCATCTTTTTAAGTATTTGAACTTATTCTCACATTGAACTCCAGTATATGGGGCTAATTTCGTAGCTATGTTCTCCCAAACATTTTTATTTTTACAGGTGTTGGATTTAAACAGAGGCTCAGCTTCTTTGTACAGTATAATCAGTTCTAAAACATCTTGTCATTTCCACAGTGGTCTGATTGTCATTTTCAAATCATCATTCAGGTCTGTTACAGATACACTATTAGGTAGTTGTGGTGCAGAGTCAATGATGTTGATGGATTCTTCATCATTTTTTCTATACAAATCTTCCTCACGTTGTACTTCATCTATAGTTGTACCGCAAATAGTCTCTGTTGGTCTTCTTCTCTAGTCACAGTTACTATTTTATTTTCTGTATTAGTGGTACTATCTGTAGACATTTTTCTCACATTCTGTGGTGATTTGCATAGCCAGCAACTTTTCATTTTCCCAACAGGTGCACACACATTTTTCAAAAAAATTTGTTTTTGGTTACTTTTCTTTTCACATTTTTGCCTTAATAAATTCCTAAACATGTACCTCAAGTGCTCAATAAATTTTTAAAGCCAAAATTATCTTGAGTAATTTTGTACCCAAAAATGAACATTCAATAAATAACAATAATACAACTAAATGAAACGGAAATTTTTATTTTTTATAAAATGTACTAAGCCACTGTTACGACTCGTTAATCCACAAATTAATCAAAGGATCTAATTCTATTTCA
Organism: Ericerus pela; assembly: GCA_011428145.1. Taxonomy (NCBI): domain Eukaryota; kingdom Metazoa; phylum Arthropoda; class Insecta; order Hemiptera; family Coccidae; genus Ericerus; species Ericerus pela. Next base: position 20,301 of record WOFM01000569.1, on the reverse strand, counting down.
TCAGTATAATCTTTATGAATATTTAAAATAGCTACATGATTTAACCTTTCATCCAACATACACGATCCGTAAATAACTTTTTAGTCTTCGCAAAGATGAGAAAGATCTTTCACAAGTGGCTATTGATGTGGGAATGGTTAGTAATATTTTAATAAGTTTGGAAACTTCCGGAATAAGCGCTGCTGTATCTTTATTTTCTCTTAAGAAAGAAACGATTTGAGACACATTTGCAGGTGCAGACTTAAATCTGTCTGTCATTATATCTACCAGCATATCTCTGCGCAATATACACTATAGAAAAAGATAAAAAATTGTGCACTCGTTATAAGGAGCTACTCGGGTGTCTTATGTACGTTATGCTTGGGACAAGGCCCGATATCTGTTATGCTGTATCTTATTTTGGACAATTCCAATGTAATCCTTATAAGGCTGTTTATTCGCATTTATTGAGGGCTCTTAAATACTTAGTGACCACCGTTGATTTAGAGTTGATTTATTGTCATGTCCCTAATTCAAAACAAATTGTTTCTTATGTTGATGCTGACTGGGCTAATTGCCCCACTACTCGAAAGTCAGTCAGTGTTTATTGTGTCTTTGTACATGGCAATCTAATTTTATGGAGGAGCAGAAAGCAGTCTCTGGTTACATTGTCAACCACTAACGTAGAGATTGTTGCTCTTTGCGAATGTGTACTCAACACTATTGCTATACGTAATATTCTATTAGACATGTTTGTACCTATTTTGTCACCGTGCCTCATATTTGAGGATAATGATAACTGTATTAAATTTGCCAATGGCTCATTCGGCAAAAAGCATCTCGACGTTAAATTTTATTTTGTTCGAGATTACGTTGAAGCCAAAATTATAAGTATGAACACAGTGTCAACCCTAGACCAGTTGGCTGACATGTTCACTAAAGGATTGGGACGTACAAAATTTTTGAAGTTTAGAGCTTCATTGCTTAACTTGAATGCTTAATCACAATTTTCGACATAACCTGAAATATCCAATGACTTAGTGTCCCTGAATAGACATGTTAATCTTGTACATATGACAGACGTGCATAATTGCACTGTTTAATTTTTGAATGTATTTTAACTAAGTCGTTCCTCATTTGGAATGTGTTGTATTTAAATGTAAACTGCAAAAATTTTAACATGTGATATATATTTTTTTTTTAGATCAACCTATAGTTACCAAATTTTATGAATTTATACCTGTACTGTTTTATGTTTACCTGTTGACACTTGTCATAATTTTGCTTTGAGACTGCACACTTAGTATATGTAACTTTTGTGATACTTGATTTGTTTGTAAACTATCGAAGGTTTGAGGGGAGGTGTTAATTATACACTTCCATTGTGGCAAACCTGCGCTCCCATAATGTATTATCGACTGACATTCTGATGTCATTATTTAGTTTAAAGATCTCACCCATCCCTGTACATAATATATTAATAGATAGTTTTATAATTGATATTTGTCATCATTCGATGTACACCTCAATCGCTAAGATATTATTATTGATGTGATATGATGATTTGTTTTTTCTCAAATTAATGTTGATCATGGCGGTTCTCAATAAACTAGTCAACGGTTGTTTGTGTTTTATTCACTAATATTCACTTTAGTCATTTAAAATATTAATAGTTCTTTTTCAACTCAAGTTTCATCCTAATTTTTTATGTTTTTATTAAGATTACTAAAGCTTAGTTTACACAAAGCTTATTACTAGCTACTGGTAAAAAACTGCACTGATAGCTGGTAGCTGGTAACTCAGCCAATGTAAATAACAACTAGCTCCCTTGTTTATTCACTAGCTGGTGAACTGGTGAAGTTGAAAATTTCAACTTTTGAGCTGGTTCACCAGATGCTGATGTACCTATAGTGGCCTTAGCCACTAGTTTGTTTTACGTGCATAAGACTATAAAATACGTCGTCACACTCCTCCTCACCGAAGTGTAACTGTCTGGTGACCGCCTCAACTCCAGTACAGACTCCAGCCCCCTGTGAGCTGTTGCCAAACATACTGCGCCTGGTGTATGCGCAGTAGCTTGTGTCTATATCACGATACTGGGGGCGGTGTACACCAAGCTAATCTTCTGAGACCAGTTTATCAGTTTTCGACTAGGTCTGAAAAAGAAATTTACCTTTTCAGGTAAAAACATACATATAATATAGATTTTATTGAAAAAATAAAAAACAACTTATATTATATACTAAGACTTAAAATATAAACGAAAGTCAAAAACAAATTATTATAATAATAAAAAGTTTAAAATTAATTAAACTTTTTATTTTTAATGACTTTTGTCCACAAACTGCTGGACATTGTTTTGGAGGAACAGTTATTGTTGGCCATAATGGAGCGATTCTGTGAAAGGAAGAGTAGGAATTAGCAAGTTTGTATTTAGAATTTAAAGTGTAGTTAAAAACTATTTAAACTCTAATTGGTTGGATCGATCCACTGACACTTATCATTCGCTTTCACCATAAGGGAGCTAGACAACAATAATGAGATGTAACATACTCTTAAGTCAGTTAGAAGGGTAGTAAAAGGTGCAAATTTCCTTTTATAATCCTTCGGTTGCTTAGTGTAGTATGTATTTTCAGATCAAGTGATATGACTAAGTTTCAACCTGAGGTAGTTGGTACTTTGTCATTACTATTTAGTTCCAAAGGTGCTAAAAACTTTATGGGTCTTGTAACAACCTTCGAACTAGGTAGTAAAATATCTGCATGACGGATTTTACCATCACGAGAAGTGTTCAGGTTTACAATTTTGGCAATTTTGTAAATACCTGGTTTTGTCATATAATCCAGAACATGGACTATATCACCAATCTTCGATTCAAATGTTACTGTTCGATATACATTATCTACACCTTTGCGAACTTTATCTCTCAGGTATGGGAGATATAATGTTTGGTGAGCAAATCTTGATCAACTTTCCATAACTTTTGTAGAGTTTTTATAGTTGGAGTTATTTCATCCAAAGGTTTATCAAGATCTAATGTGAATACACGGAAGTTAGCATGTAAGAAGTGAGCAGGGGTTAAAGTCCATTGTTCAGCATCATCAATAGCTGGACACAATGGTCTTTCGTTCATCATAACTTGAATATTTTTAAGACTAGCTTGAAAATTAAGTTGATGATGAGCATGATGACCCATTACTCGATAGAACATTTGTTTAAAAACTCTTATCAGTCTTTCAAACGAGGCACCATACCACGGAGCTTTTGCAGGTGTAAAGTGCCACGTTATTCCTTTTTGGTTTAGTTTATTGTGAACATTTTTATCTGAAATAAAGGTGTCCCAAAATTTTGTTAAAAATGTTGCGATTAATGTGAATTGTGCTGCATTATCAGACAATATCACTTTTGGTGTGCCACAATCAGCAAAGAAAGTTTGTAAAGCAATCCATATTTCACTCGTATTTAAAGACGAGAGAGAAATAAAGTAGACTGCTCTTATTGAAAGACAAGTGAATATCAATATCCACCTTTTGTATATTAGTGACGTTGGGGTTGCCAGTTCCTTTTTCTTTTTTGGTAAATATTGGTCAAAGACTGCAAAGGGACCAAAAACATCAATTCCTGTGTAAGTGAACGGATGAGAAAAAGGCATGAGTCTAAAATCTGGCATGGCCAAATGCGTTGGTTGCGCAAAAGGTCTTTTGTCATGTTTTTTACAAAGTATGCAGGCTCCCTTTAATATTTTTGGAAGAACTTGCATTGCACGAGGTACGAAAAGCTGCCATTGTGAATTTGATTCCCGTGTGACAATTCAAAGTATGTACATTTAATAAAATCAATTTTGTTAAATGAGACTTTGAATGTAATAATACTGGAGATAGAACATTATCAGTAAATGGTGTTATAGGTATATAATTTCTGAGTCTGAGTAATCCATCTAAAACTATATGAAACTTGTCATATGTCACATAATCTGGTGGGTTCGTGACATCAGTGTTGTAAACAAATCAGAAAAATATTTTTTCTGGTCTGCGTAAATAAAACACAATAAAGCAAATTGGAAGTTATTAGGCAATATTGCATAGGGTTTTATTGATCTAGAACGTTTTAAGTCTTTTAGCACCAAATTTCCTAATTGCTGTTAGGCAACTATAAAATGTTCGTTTTAATTTTTATTAAAGAGTTAAATTTCTCTAAATCAATGTTAAAAGGTTTATTCATAGGTTGGTGTATAAAACTTTCATATGGTACACTCTTTTTAATTATATTTGGTTTGTTTGAAAGATCTAAAACTGAGTCAGACATTTCCAAATTTTGTTCAGATATTTCTATCTGTATGGTAAAGGTTTTTACTTCACAGGCAAAGGTTTCTTTATTTATCACAAATTTTGGTATGTGTAACTTGCGAGATTTTAGTTTTCTATTCAATTTTGCAGATTTACGATTATCAAAAATGCTATCTGAAGTTTCAGGTATCAAATTTGATAATTTATGAGAGATTTTAAAAGATTCTCTCATAGTGTGGAACACTGGTGTAATTTTTTCTTCTTTAGATAATTCCGGTAATGATTGAATTATGTGTAAATCAGTTTTAGGCCAAGTTTCCGGATCTTTATTTAACCAATCTGGTCCTGACCACCAAATTGACTGAAATAATTCATTCACTAAAGCACCCCTAGAGCCAATATCTGCAGGGTTATCAGCTGAAGGGACATACCTAAATTCTATATTAGGTATGCTTTTGATTTCTGTGACACGATTTAGTACAAATTGTGTTAAGACTCTACGTTCTAACAACCAAGTTAAAACGCATTTACTGTCCAACCATATATAGGTTGGGCAGTTATGTAAGTCTAAAGGTTTTCGTATATTTTTGATTCCTCTTGCTCCAATTACTGCCGCTAACAACTCCAATTTTGGAATTGTCATAGGTTTCATTGGAGCGATTCTTGATAGGTTCTTGATTTTCCTATCAAGAATCGCCCTACAGTTGTATTGTTTTCTTCGTTATGTAAACGTAGAAAAGCTACAATTGAAAATGCAGTTTTAGATGCATCTACAAAGGTATGTAGTTGACAATTATTCGGGTTATATAATCCCTGATAAATTTGTCTTGGTAGGCAATAGTTAATACATTGGCATAAGTCCTTAACTAACTCCGTTGCAACTGGTTGTAACAAAGTTGGTAAAGGTTCATCCCATTTGTATCCTTCATTCCAAAGTTGTTTGATAAAAACTCTGGAAGGTACAAAAGCTGGTGAGAACCATCCATGAGGATCGAATAATTGAGAAATTACTTTCAAAAAATATCGTTTGGTCCAAGTTTTTGTATCATCTTGTTTTTTGGGTTGGCTAATGAAAATTAAGTCTTTATCCATGTCCCAAGTTAAACCCAAAACTTTAATTTGAGGTTTGGTTAAAGCATGTTCAGGATTAAAATCCTGTCTCAATGGAATACAGTTAGTGCCCCACTGAGAAAGTTCCATAGAAATGTCATTTATGAGCTTCTTGGAACGTGTGTGTAAATCTTTCATTTCTTTATGTGTTGGTAAAGAAGTTACTAGATTATCTACATATAGATGATCAGCAAATTTTGTATAAAACTCCGGATCAGCTTCTTGGAAATGATGCAACAAGATAGCCGCGAGTAAAAATGGTGCTGAAATTATTCCAAAGGGTACTCTTTGGAATCTATATGTAATAATGTTGTTTCTTGTTAATGGTTTTAATGGGTCTTTAATCCATAGAAATCTAGTAACATCTCTATCATCTGGATGAAGACCTATTTGATGAAAAGCCTTCCGAATATCCGCAATGACAGCGTATTTATCTTTGCGGAAAGTCAGAAGTATTTGTAGTAAATCTGGTAAAAAGTTAGCTCCTTTAAACATACAATCATTAATTGAATGTTTAGATGTTTTTGTTTTGGCAGAGCCATCAAAAACAACTCTTAAAGGAGTGCTTTTTGTTAAATCCAATATGCCTTTATGTGGCATGTAATGGATTAAACCAGGTTTAGCTTTTGGATCTACTAATTCAATCATTTCTAATTGAATTAGCATTTCAAAGTATTCGGTGTATTTTTTGAAAAATTCCAGACACTTTCTAAATTTTGGTAATTGGCTTTCTAATTGTTTGAAACATAAATTGTAATGATCCCCTAACGGTGGAGGATAATTACAATAAAGCCACTTGATTTGGTAATGGTTGTTTACCTATTCAACTTCTTTGTAAAACAAATGTAAGGCTTGAGCATCAGCATGGGCTTCATCTAAGTTATTAGATTCAATGCCAATAGCATCAAGCTTCCATAAGTTCTCTACTTTCTGTGGGTCAGTAAAGTAGACGGTGTGAACATATTATCAATAACAGAATTATTATTGATTAAACCTCCTAACATATATCCAAATTGTGTTTCGATAAGTGTCAGTGAGGGGGTTAAATGATTAATATTTATAACGAACGACCACATATAATCATTACCAAGTAGCAATTGAATCGTATGCTCATTCGTCAGTGATGCAAATCGTATATCTGCATATTCAGGAAAATTTTTTCTAAATTTTGTTAAATCTGGTTGTTTTAAATTACAGGTAATAACATCAAGTGTTTTAGCTGTAATTGGAATTTTGGTTCCACCAGGTGTAAAAAGATCAAATTTGATTGTGTAAGATTTTATAGGTTTTGATTTTTGATATTGTAATCTACTAAGTCTTAACAATTCATGTTTGTATCCTTGACATTTCAAGGATTTGAAAGCAAATTTTTTATTGATGCAAGTGTCTATACTTCCACAATCAAAAAATCCTTGAATTTTTATTGGTTTTTGTAAATTTAATGATTGAGCATACCATTCAAACACCAAATAAGTACTACTGTTTTTAAATTTATTAAAAATAGCAAAAGACTAACTGTGCATCGGCAATGCTTCTTTCTGCTCTTTGGATAACCTTGGTTTATCGAATGGTTTATTTTCGTTTATAACCAATGTTTCCTGTGAAGTAGAAGACTCATTAGTTTTTTCGATAATTGGTTCTTGATTAGAAGAATCAATTTTATGCTTACTCAGTATTTCCTTACTCTCTTTTAGCGTCGTATACCAAGCATCCGTTATACCCTTGGTTATCGGGTAGTTCACATTCGGACATAGGTTCGAATGATGATCCTCTCTGTAACAGGTGAACCATTTGCAATTTTTTGCCAGTAGATGAGGGCATGGTGTGCCTTCATCATGGGCTTCTCCACAGGTAATGCATAATGCATTATCTGCGTAATGCTCTAATCAAGCTTCTAGCGTATTTGTGTTATAGCACAAATGCGCTAAATGCTTGCCATTGCAAAAGAGGAGGTGTTAACATAACACTCTTTGGGGTTTCTTACGCCCTTTTAACAGCTTCGCGTTTTTTCTCTTCTGAAACATTAGAAGATTTTACATTAGATTTAGTAATGGGTTTTTTATCTTCTAAATTTTTAGGTTTTTGAGGATTGGATTTATCCTTTCCTCCTTTTTTGTTACTGCTATCTCTGTTGAAGTTAGCAGCAGCAAAAATAGGCCTGCCTTTAGGCTGACCTTTTTTCGAATCCTGAAAGTTTTTGGGATTATTAAAAGTTTTTACAGGACTTTGTTTTTGAGGACCTTTTTTGTCTTCAAAAAGTTCGTGGATTTTTACAAATTCACGAATAGCTGAAAATAAATGTGAAACATGTCTTTCCGTGCTCTTTAAATTATTTAAATAGGAATGTGGTGGGAATTTTTTAACCGCTACGTTAAATAGCTGTTCTTCATTAAGGACATTAGAAATAATTCTGTACCTATCTATAAGAACAGCTGTACCATCCATGGTATCTTGTATGGACGATATATTGTCGATTGCAATTGGGAAAGCTGTAATCTGGTACCAGATTTCAGCTTTAACTTTGGATTGATCACCATAACGATCATGTAAAAATTGTAATCGCTGATGGTAACCAATTTCGTCAGAAGCAAAATGACTAAATTTTTTAACTATTTCTTTAGGTATTGCATTCTGAAGAATAGAAATTTTTTGCTGTATAGCGATGTCATTATGTAGATGTACATATAATCGAAAGCTACGAATTAAACCCGGATAGGTTAAAATTTTTCCGTCCCATTTTTCTAGATAGAATTTAGGGGGTTTTAAATTCATCAGGGGTTGTTCTGACTGAATCGAATTGTCCGATTCCCAACATTTTGGTATTGGGTTTTCATTTGCGGAAAAAATAGGGAAATTTTGTGTTTCTCCTATTAAATTTGGAACCATTGAGGTTAATGAGTTTAAATTCGAATTAATCGGATTTAAATTCATTTGTTGTAGTACGGGCAAATTTGTTGATCGTACGGAATGTTCGGGTGAAGGATCAGTAGAAATTCTTTTGTTTACTGGTTCTTCATTTGTTGTAATTTCAGGTAAGGTATTGAGTTTACGACTATTAATTAAATTAATATTATCGTTAGTCTTACCTTTTCTTATGATCGGTCGAATATATTGTTGAGAAAAATCTTCAAAGGCGATCTGAAACGTATTTTCTATCGTCTCCTCTCAACATCTTTGCTGACTTCTCATTTTTTCAACTGCTTTTTCAGCAGTTTGCAAATCAATCATCGCCTTCACTGCTTTGTAGGTGAACTGTTTCATCAGGATTTTTTGCTGACAAGTTGTTTTTTCCTGATGGCAGATTTCCTCCATCCGTTCTCTCGCTAATCTATCGATTTCTTCTCGCAAGACTAGCATTTGTTGTGGTTCTTCTTGAACTGGTTCAGGAACCAGTTGTTGATTTGCAATTGAATTACGTCTTGATGAGTGTTGAGGTTGGTCAACACTCATCGGTAGTGGATCTCCAAAGGATGGGAGAGAAAGGGACATCGGGGACTCTTTTGGGAAACGTTCCTCAATTTCAGCTTCAAAGCACTGCAAGTTACGTATATACGTTCTTGCAAGTACCATAAGCTGAAGATCCATTCCCCTCGGCATCCTCTGCAATTCACTAATTTGAAACTCGATTGCCTTTAATTGTCTTCGATGATGATGTTTGCAAATTATACGTGTAAATTAATTTATGCATAATAATTATTAAACTAATTGAACATATGGGTCAAGTCGCAATATTAATTTTGGTGTGACCCATAGGCGCAATGACGTAAATTTAATTGCGACACTGCACTATTTTTAATAAGAGTAAAAAAAATTTAGAGTTCATAGTTAATTCGCCTGTGAATTAATTATAATTTATTTTTGAAAAAATAATATGATTATTAGTCGATTATTTTTACGAACAACAAAAAGTAAATTATTTTATTTTAAATTGCCGAATGATTTCACTTTCAAAACGAAATACAATAATTAATTAAATTATTAACTATTATTAGTACTTACATTTTTGTTGATTGTTTGATTTCCCTGTGTTGAAATGATATTTTTGAAAATCAAAAGTATTTTTCGATACGTTAATACCGACGCACTTATTTTACAAAATGTGGTAAAAATTGTTTGACACGCAATTTCACGAAATAACGAGTTTTTAATAATGAAAAATTCGTTTTGAAACACGAAAATAGTTAATTTAGAATTAATTATTTGAAATATATTAAAATAAAAACAAATTATTAGAAAACATAAGAAAAAACAGTAAAAAAGCATAGAAATTATCAACAGACGACATTCAAAATCATTCAAAATACGAGTGAATGTTCGATGCAGTTTGAATATTTTGTCACATCCGTAAGATAGGGGTATCTGTGCATGCAAAAATATTGAACCTGATGTCTGTTTGCTGCTTTTTTTTTTATTGTGTTTGTAGTGGATTTTTCCCTTGTAATTACAGTTGTTTGTAATGGTAGGGTAGCACTTTTGCCTTGGCCGTACAAAAGTGTGTTAGTATGTGTGTGTAATTATATATATAACTACACGAATTGCTTGCACAGACCGGCAAACCCATTTTCGTATAAGCGATGTCATTTGTTTGACCTTCACTTCGTTAGTTTTATGCATTATCGACACGATCTCTATTATTTTGGTAGAGATTGTGTCTTTTTTAAGAAACGTATCCAAATAGTATAAGTAAGAGAGACAAAAGATTAATTTTTTCTCTTTCTTTTCAATAGTTCTCGTTCGTTGTAAAGGCAGGAGCGAGGATTATTCTACACGATGTGGTTTTTTTCCAAGAATTTTTTCAAAGTCAAGCAACGAAAAAATCCTCGATTTATTAATTTACAATACGTCGGCCATATTTGCTCAACGTATTTCTTATTTTGTATGGCGGGAAAAATTTTGGTGACAAAATTTTTGCCGTTATTACTTGTTACTGAGGGCGGCGAAAAATTTATTTTATTATAAATAAATATTTTCGTCTTCCATGTTATTGTAATATATTTACGGAAATTTTTTCAAAGTCCCGTATGATTATTTTGTTGCGTGGAAAAGGGGAAATAATTATATTTTCTTTTCTTGTGAAAGCGATTTTTTATTTGGAAAAAATGGTAAAACTTTGTTATTTTCACGAAATTTTATCATTTGGAATTTATTTTTTTAATAGATTTCATTTTATTGATACCTATTTATTGTCAGTTTGATGAGATGTTATCTCTAACACCTCATAGTCTGAAGGAATTTTTTTCATATTCCCTACTACCATATAGTGGCTTTAGCCGCTAGTTTGTTTTACGTCCATAAGACTATAAAATACGTCATCACACTCCTCCTCACCGAAGTGTAACTATCTGGCAACCGCCTCGACTCCAGTGCAGACTCCAGCACCCTGTGTGCTGTTGCCAAACATACTGCGCCTGGTGTATGCGCAGTAACTCTTGTCTATATCACGATAGTACCAGCTTGTTTTTCAGCTCTGGATAAATTAGAATACAATTGCTGGTGAAATTTTTGATGTGGGGCTGTAGCCAGGGGGTAAATTTGAGCATTGCTCCCCTCATCAAAGCATTTGCCTCACTATGAATTTACAAAAAAAAAGTATATTTATAAGAGAAAATAGCGCATTTTGCTAGAGAAGTGATTAAAAACATTTTTAGTTAAATATCTTATGATGGCAACTTTGCCTATGATTGATTGATAAACTCAAAACAATTAGACTAAATTTCAATCAACATTTAATGACTTCAATAACAAATTCTAATATAACAAAATACAAATTATACTAACAGTTGAAGAATTGCCTGTTGAGCCCCTTAAAAGTAATTGGTTATAAGAGACTGCAGTCTCTTATATTGGTACCATCTTCCCATTTTCACCTAATTTTGTTTTTATGTAGATATATCTATAAGTATGAATGCATATTTATATAATATTGATAAGTAGGTACTTATGTATCACCATAAATTTATTTCACTGAATTGAGAGAAAGAAAAATTTCTAGCAAAGTGGTTTCTACAGAATTGTGAAGAAAAAATTTTCACGATTTATTATGAGTTATTGTTGTTTTGGTAAATGAATGTTTGATAAAGATTTAGTAGATATTAGTTCAGTAGTTTTCCAAGAAACCTAAAAAGAAAAAAAAATTTTAATTTAGCAAGCCTTGCTAGCAAAAGTAGGTTTTCAAGAAAAATAATTACAAATTTTAATGGTCAAATTAATTGTCTGTAAGTTTATATGCGTTAATGGTGTGCTTTGATTGTATGAAATCTCTTAGCTGCTGACAAAATATTAAACATTGTTAAATTTAAAATCATATTATTCCTTGAAACGAAAAATTAATTATGATGATAAATTATGGTAAATAATCATATAATTTCAAAGAAAACCAAAAAAATTTAATAAAGTTATTGAAAAAAAAAAAAGGAAAACATAAACATGTGATTAATTTTTATAAAAGGAAAAGTTCATGCAAATTAAAAAGAAAAAAGAGAAAAAAAAAGTTTTATTATATATAAGGTCTGGTCAATCCTCACTAAAATTGGCAGCATGTTATAGTAAATTATAATGAATATTTGTTTCAAATTTTGTACATATGGTTTCAAAATTGCTTCATGACCAATATAAAAATAAAAATTGCAGTGCTGGAAGTACCATCAGTCCAGTCCGCACCAAAATCAATAAGTTTGGTCATTGGCTTACAACAAATGTTTGTACCAAACTTCGTGATTAACAGACAAAAATAGCGAACTGTAATGGAATATATATATATGTAAATACACACATGCCTTAAAGCACCACTTTGTAGCATTTTGACTTGTAATGGCCTGGCAACGCTGATCAATTTGTTATTAGGATGGAAATAATGAAACATTTGAAGTTGGTGCAAGAGCTTTGAATTTTGTCTGAATAATTTTTGTTGAATTCTGTCTAAAAAAACTGGGTTGTACATTCATTATCGTAATATATAAATATATATGAACTTGAATTAATGGTACCAAAATTTTTCTTAAGGTCACGAAACAAAAAACGTACATATTCCCAACCCAGGGGGATAATACCACACCAAGCATAATAAATAGATATTCTAAAGAAAACCTACTTAAAAATGGAGCATCACACAATCTCCATATAAAATATGTCAAAATTTGTTGAACCAAAAAAAAAAATTTAACTCAAAATTATTGACGTATCCTCTCCCAAAATAATGCTCTGGATCCCCCACTAAATATAAATCTCTTTTTCACAAACATTTCTAAAAATAGTTTTATCAATGTTGGTGTCATGGAACAATCTGGGGGTGAGAGTAGGTACGTTTTTTGTTTCATAACTCAAAGAAAAATTTGGCACAAATAAATGAAATTTGTGTGTGTGTGTGTGTGTATGTGTGTGTGTGTACATATGCACCAATTTCTTGTTACCAAGGTACAGGTTGCAATTTTTATCCAATGATCCAGAAATTTGGAACAAACATTAGTACTGTGACAGTTAGTTGTTGTAACAGAATAGTTAAAACAAATATTTAAAAAAAGAGTGTTCTAAACAGTAGGTTATAAAATATAAAAAACCATAAAGATAATAAGGGTAACAAAACATTAGGAGAGTTAAAAATCAGAATAATAATTGACTTAGAATAGAATAAGAATGAATTTACTAAAAGTACAAAACATGAGATTATATACTTGTTGGATTATTAACCTAAAGGGAAGGTTCTAGCAATTTTACAAAGTGTTGGAGAAGGGTTTCAATCTTATTGGTTAACAGAAATGTAAGTATATAAAGTATGACCAATGGTCTTATGAGAATATGACATAAAGTGAGTGTTCACAAATAATTTAGTAGAATTTAAGATATATGCAAGATTACAAAAAAATTGTAAACAAGAAATAAGATCGTAAGATTGTGTAAATAAAGTTACTATTGTTGTAACGGAAATCCCACCTTCACTCATTCTTCATCATCATCATCACGATCACTATATATATGTCATACGTACACTCTCACCACAAAGTGCTTTTCCCCCTACTACTTTCGATCGTACATTGCTGTTGCTTCGCCATTTCATATTCTGTTAATATTGTATTAATCATTCGTGTAATAAACCTCCAGATTATTAGAAGTCTCAAGTTCTTTCGATCCTCGTTCTGTACGCCTCACATCATGGTAGCCATCGCTGCGGTAGAACTATGAGGAGAGACTTAGAAATTTAAACAAATGAAATAATTTTTTTTGAATTCATTTACTGTTGCGCGAAAATCTTTTCATGTTTTCTGTTGGATAATATACAAAATAGTTACCGTTTTGTTTTCGAGAAGTTTAACTCGAAATATAATACATTTTTAATTTTTGAAAAATTCAAAATTAAATAAAAATTTGAAGCTGAAGTTCCCGACTTAATAACGGCCGATCCTGAAAGTCATCGAACGCTAAATTCAGGAAGGACCGCCAAAAAGATCGAGTGAACAGCCCAAGGAAACCTGCTCCCGTCGTCGAGGACTCATTGCAGATCCACACATCGAGGACCCAATTTTTCGGCCAACTCCAAACCAAATTTAAGCAGGCAGTACAACGGTGGACAGCAGAGTGCAGAAAACTGAAATTATTCATCGGCGCAACAGAAAAAAGTAATGTACAATTTTTAAGTTTTGTAAAGGTAATATTCATTGAAGTTAGTTATTTTTCGTGATTGCATAATTTTATTTTGAACTGAGCCCAATAGAAAAATTGAGAATTATAAATTTTTTATGCCCCCTATAATAAGTTTGTGTGAAGGGAAATTAGGAGAATACAATATTGAAAAGGAGGAACTGAAAGAATTAATTAATAAATTTGAAGGCGAAAAAGTAATAGACATAAAAATTGAAACTTACAACTTACCCTACGTCACATATTTTACTGGGGAAATAATATTAGAGTCCTTTGTAGTAGATATATCCGGAAGAATAGAAAACATTAGTACCTTAAAATATATTAAAATTTTGGAATCCTCAGTAAATTATTTTTCAAACAGAATTTACAGTTCAGAAAAATCAAAAGAAAAATTTATGAATAGATTTTTTAATTAATAAACAACAACAAAAACTGGAGGATATCGAAAGAAAGAAAATTGAAAATAAAGAAAAAGAAAAAATAATTAAAAAAATTGAAAAGGAATCGATAGAGAATAAAAAATACATAGCTGTCATTAATATCGAAAAAAGTGTAATAGGATTTTGAAAAATTAAAGAAAATATGGCATCCCAAAACGAAATTAAACCTATACAAGCGCCATTGGGAAAAGTGTTTAATGGAAAGTATTACTTAGATTGGCGAAGAATGATTATTTCGGCTATTAGGGGAGCCGGGTATTATGATATTTTCGGAGAACATGAATTCCTGCAATTATATATTGACCATATAGACGACCTAAATTTTCGTCCCGAAAAAGATATGATAAGCTATTGTAAAATGCAAGACAATGCAAAAGCATTTATACTGGAAAGAGTGTCGAATGAAATAACAAAACAAATAAGAGATTGTAATACAGCGATATTAATGTTAAAAAAACTGGATAATATTTATGGTACGAAAACTTCCGTCACAGCAAATATGGCGAAAGCAAAATGGACTGAATTTAGATTTCAACCAGGAGGAAATATGAAAGGTTTCTTAAAAAAATGGGATGAATTAGTAACCGACGTAAGAGATAGCGGTAAAGAAGTCACTGAATCGGAGGAATTAGAGAATTTGCAATTAGCTTTATGCTATGAACAAGCAATTGCGAAAATTCAATATGAAAATTTACCTTCAAATGAAAAAAATTTAGATAATTTTAAAAGAATATTAAGAGAAGACTCTGACCAAAAATTCAGGGATCAAACCTTAAAAAAACAGAATGGTAATAATAACCAAACAAGTAATAATTATAGAAATAATAATAATAATCATAATAGGAATAATTACAGGGGAAGATATAATAATTATAGAGGAAATAATTTTAGAGGCAATGGTAATAATCGTAATAATTATGCAAATAATAGGAATAATGGTAATGGTAATAATACTGAATCAAACCATACCCAGAATAATAATTCGAATAATAATGGGAATAATAGTAATGGAAATTACAGAGGAAATAGTTACAGAGGTAACTCGAATTATAGAGGCAATAATTATAGAGGTAACAATTATAGAGGTAATAATAGAAATAATTATCAGAATAATAACCCAAAAT
Source organism: Ericerus pela (assembly GCA_011428145.1). Lineage (NCBI taxonomy): Eukaryota > Metazoa > Arthropoda > Insecta > Hemiptera > Coccidae > Ericerus > Ericerus pela. The sequence continues at coordinate 4,725 of WOFM01000569.1, read as the reverse complement.
GTTACAAGTGTGGGCAATTTGGCCATATAGCGCAAAATTGCAGTAATAATAGTTTACAAGAAAATAGTAATAATAATAATGCTAATAATAGTCAGGGAACATATCCCCCAAAAACTAATACAACCCAACCGAACTCTAATAAAAAAGAGAATTCGGAACAGCAGGTGAAGATGTCTTGTATGGTGAAAAAGTTCAATAAAAATAATAATGAATGGTTGTTGAACGAACTAATAAATAATAATAAAAATAATAAATATGAAAATTATGATATATTAAATCACAAAGCAATTTTGGATGGAGCTGCAGAAGTGCATTTGACATCTGACTTGGACAAATTAGTCGATGTTAAAAGATTTGTGACTCCAATAAAATTGCAATGTGCTGGTAAAAATACTTTCTTATATGCTACTCACACAGGGAGAATGGTGATCAAAGTCGAGAACTATAACAGAGTTCAATCATTGATAAAATTAAATGATGTTCATTATGTGCCCGATTTAAATCTAGACATTATTTCAGCTATAAAAATTACAAACACAGGTATGATCAATATTGATCAACAGAAGGATATTGCTAATATATATTTTATTGAAAATGCAGAAATAATAATGACTGCGAAAAAAGAAGAGGGAATCTTTTATATATATTATAATATTGAAAATAATAATAAAAACATTATTAATAATACGAATAATAATGAAAATAATATGATATGTGCCCCCGTCACTCAAAATATAGATGATGAATGGGATGACTTTACCGTAGAATTAGAAATTCAGGAAGATGACGATAATAAGGAATCACCTGAGGGGGGTGAAGAGGAAGAAATAAGAGAAGACAATAATGAAATTGAGGAAATACCTCAAAACCCACAAATAAATAATAATATTAATAAAAAATTAATTATACATAGGAGACTAGGGCATTTGAATGCCAGATATCTGCAGAAACTAAAAAATTTAGCAGTAGGCATTCCCGATAATATAAATTTTAGGGATGAAGATTTTTTGAATTGTCAAATATGTTGTTTAGCAAATAATACGAGGTTGGGGCATAATGGTATTAGAACTAAACCAACTCGAAAATTAGAAGTGGCATCCTCAGATATTATGGGTCCATTTACGCCCTCAGTAGCGAATCAGAAATATATCTTAACCTTTATAGATCATTTCTCAAAGTATACGTTCGTAATGCCCATTGTTAGCAAAAGTCAAGTAACAAATGAATTCAAAAATATTATAGTATCCATGAAAAATAAATTTCCGGAGTACCCCATAGGGACTATTAGGTGTGATAATGCCAAGGAATATACTGATATAAAAATAATAAATTATTGCAAAGAGGTTGGCATAACAATGGATTATGTGGTGCCATATTCTCCAGAATTAAATGGTGTTGCCGAAAGGCAAAATCAAACTTTAATGAGGAGAGTACGGGCCATGTTAATTGATGCCAACCTTGATATAAAGTATTGGTCTTATGCTGTGGTAACAGCGGCCTATTTAATTAATAGATCACCCACAAAAGCAAATGAGGGATATAGAACACCCTATGAACTGTTCTATGGGATAAAACCAAACCTTAAAAATCTAAAAGTCTTTGGGGCATTGACCTACAGACATATTCCTGTAGAAGTCAGAAAGCAAAACGCCACTAAAGCCAAAGCAAAATCGAAAAACAAAATTGACCCAAAGCTAGCACATAGAGCGGAAAAAAATATAATGATGGGTTATACAAATACGGGATATTGTCTTAAAGACCCCTATAATACAAAATCATATATCTCATGTGATGTTAAGGTAGATGAAACCCAGAATATTAAATCATTACTAATAAATAATAAACCATTAGTAATAAAGTCATCAGATTACGAGTATGATTTGGGGATAATTAACCCTGTAGTCATGAATATAAATATAAGATATAATAAAATATATATAGAAGATAACATACCAAAAAATTATTCTGAAATAGAAATAAACCCTTTTAGAGATGATTGGATCAGAGCCATAAATGATGAATTTAATTCTCTCGATGATATGAATGTGTGGGAAATAGTCGACTATGATCGCCAAAAACTCATAGATACAAGATGGATTTTCACAATTAAATTTGATGAATTTGGAAATCCAAAACCAAAGGCAAGACTTGTAGCAAGAGGTTTTAAGGATAGAACCGAGTATGGTATTGCTGAAACCCATGGCCCTGTGGCATCAGTAGGAACAATAAGATCCTTACTATCTATAATAAATAAAGAAAAATTAATTATGGTGCAATATGATGTAAAAACTGCATACCTAAATTCACCAATCATTAAACCCATTTTTGTGAGAAGACCTGAAGGTGTAAATATCAACACAAATCAGGTGTTAGAATTAAAAAAGTCTATATATGGACTAAAAACGTCTAGTAAGTCATGGTATGACCTGTTGGACACAAAGGTAAGGGAGATGGGCTTTAATAAAACTAAAAGCGATAGATGCTTATACACAATAATTAATAATAATGAAAAAATATATTTTTTAACCTATGTGGATGACATATTGATCGCATCAAACTTACAGTCATCAATTACAAAAATAAATGAGGAGCTACAAAAAGACTTTACGATTACCATAATAAATAACCCAAGATTTTTTGTGGGATTAGAAATAACTAGAGATATAGAACATAATACAATAATACTTTCCCAATACAAACATATAGATAAAATGTTAAAAAAATTTGGAATTTCGGAGTTGAAAAATACGAACACTCCAATGGAAACGGGATTAAAATTGGACAAAATTGAAGGCGGCATAGATGACACCGAATATAGGTCAATGATAGGTGGATTGCTATACTTAGCGAGACTCACAAGACCGGACATATTATTCCCAGTAAATTTTTTATCCCGCTTTCAAAATAATTCTAACAACACATTAAAAAATTATGTAAAAAGAATTTTCAAATATATTAATACTACGAAAAATTACAATATAATATATAGATCGAAAGGGGATGGAATACAGGCCTATATTGATGCCTCATATGCACCCCAAGTAGATGAAAATAATATAGATATAAATAATTTAGGAAAAGGGAAATCCATAACTGGATTTATGATATTTTCTTATGGGGATTTGGTAGAATGGAATTGCGGCAAGCAGACCATTCATGCATCGTCTAGCACAGCAGCTGAAATAATTGCAGTCTATGATGCACTCGATACCATAAAAGTCATACAAAATATAAATTACGAAATTTTAAGTGAAAAATTAAGTGTGGATATAATGGAAGATAATATCTCAACGCAAAAAATATGTTCAGGGGGTAGTCAGAAAAAGTCGAGAGCCCTAATGATCAAATGCTACTCAATTTTGGAGGCATTTGAAGAAAAAATAATGTTTTTTAGGACTGTAAGCTCCGAAAATCAATTAGCAGATATTTTGACAAAATCATTGGATCGTTCAAAGTTCGAAAATATAGTTGTCAAAATATTAAACGAAATGAACATCTATACATAATATAATATAAAAATAATTCATTTATTTCAAAGTCATAATATGTTTCAAAATTTACCAATTCAAAGTACAAGTCGTCCCAAGTCCAAAATATAGGTCGTAACATGAAAAAAGATGCTTAAAAGTTAACCTTCAATTACTGCAAAAATTAGTACGCAACAAAGCCATTTACCAGAAAATACTTGTAACAGATAAATACCCGACCTCTTAAAAATGTGAACAAAAGAAAAAGCAGAAAAATCGAACAGGAATAAACCCTACAATTCGCATAATAAAAACCCTATACATTTTCAAACAACCGTGAGAGAAATACACGTAATATTCCCACACGAAATAGTGAAAAGAAACTCTCCGACAATAAATACAATAAAGATTAAACCCATTACATGACCGCAAAACAAGATAAATCGAAAATGTTCCTTTATCACATTACATTTTAAGCGCCAGTTCAAATACAATAGCAATACACGAAAGATAATAAGCGATGCGATGAATATTATACTACAATCTTTTTCATGTCACACGTTTAAGATAAAATACGAAACGTAACGTTCCTTTGAATTCGATGAACTTGTAATCGGAAATACCATATTATATATATATATTTTTTTTCTATTTCTTTTTCTATAATGTATTATGTATACGTGAATATTTTTCTTCTCGAATTCTTTTTCTAATTTTTTTTTCCCTAATCGAAAGACATAACAAATAAATCACACGTTACCTATAATAAATTAATATTTTGCATGTTACCAATTTTATATTATTATAATATTTTTTTTACAATAATTTTTTACATATTATATATTATCATTGAATATTCTATGCATGTTACCATATTTATTTATTTGTTTATTTTATTATTTTATTTATTCTCGAAGCACAGCACAACAAAATTTTTTTTGAAACTTAAAGTTACCATAATAATTTGTTGGGATACGATTCCCTCACTACCTCACGAACACACAACTGTACATTAATCAACACTGCGTGTAATCAATAACATTTATTCTCTTTACATGTGGCGACACTGATCGCCAGCATAATATTTTTTTCCGCCACTGCTCGACGGAGGAATGTTCTCCGCTCGTCAGTCGTTGTACTAAAGTCGTAAATAAACCTTTTTATTGATAAATGTCCGTGCTTCATTTTCGTTGGATGAAAAGATCGAAACTCACCTCAACATGGTAGCCAGAGCTGCGGACCAACGGAAATAAGTACG
>WOFM01000568.1:128600-266411 GCA_011428145.1 Ericerus pela | reverse complement strand
TAAGCCTACTATTGTTAAATATAGGCCTACGAGTGAAATGACCGGTGATATATGGGAAATGACCATTGGTCAGTGCGTGACCTTGAATCTGACATACGATAAAAGACATTTTTATACTACTTACGTGGTATTTCGTGTATGGTGTACTCCCAAAAGTAGTCGTGAATTGGTACTTTACTACATCTTTTGGCCGTTACATTATTGGCGCCCAACTGGTCTGCTATTGCGAATCGAACTCTCGCTCTAGTACCTGCTCAACGGAATTGCTGAATTCAAGCTGCTGTTCTGATTCCTCTGGCTCGAAGTACTTTGCTCTAACCTTGAAAACTCTAGTCAAGTACTCAAAGAGAAACGCGTAAGGCGCGCTCTTGAGGAAAGGAAGTAGAGGTTAGCTGCAAGTGGAAAAAAGCTAGCAGTGAAAAGAAACCTGAACTCCGAAGTCAACAAAGGATATTTTATTGTACAAAAAGTAGAAAAAAAAACGGAACGTATATACAAAAGTTGGCGAACGAAGTTTGGTGGATTGCGGCAACGATTCTTCAAGCTCCTGTGCAAACAAAAAAGAAGAAAACAAAGTAACAATTAATATTAATTATAATTCGCGTCCCTCCCTTAAATATAAGAAGTGTTAAATAATTATAAGTCGCGAAAAAATTTATTTTTATGAGTGAAACTTGGGAAAATTTATCCGAACCCAATACTACTAAAACTAATTTAAACTGGCTAATCGATGCTAAAAATTTTGAATTAATTAATGTTTGTCAAAATTTGAACATCGAAGTCGATAAAAAATATTTTTCTCGAATAAAAACCCAAGAGGATATCCTAGAAAAAATAAAATCCAGTAAGGAAATACAAAAATTATTAACCCCTGAAAATATAAAAATAATCTTACAAACTACACGAAAAACTCGTGAACAAATTCCCGAATTAGAAAACCCCATAATAAGAAAATATTTTAATCCCCCTTCTACTTCAACTCCACTTTTGGAAAACTGGGACAATCCCACACCATTTCCAAGAGTTAAAACTGCTATTAATCTAGTAGATATTACTGAGTGTTTAGGAAAATCTGACGAAGATTTTCTCAGCCCAGAAATTGAAACTAGACTTTTAGAAAACTTAATTCCCCCTATTGAAAATAAAATGTCAGGAAAGGCTGCTGTAAATATCAGACCTTCCTTATATGCACACACCCCAACTGAGGATATCGTATCATTTTTAAACGGATTTGAAAATGAGGCGGAATCTTTCAATTGGGATGCTAATATGAAATTTAAAAAAATCAAAATTGCATTTTCTGGTCTTGCCAAGCAAATATTCGAGGATAGAATTCAAAACAATCCCGAATGTAACAATTGGCAAAATACTAAACAAAAAATTTTGGAAGTCTTTACGAGGACTAAACCGCAACTGCGCGAAATATTATACGAAAGAAATTACAACGGTGAAGCTGATTTCTCCGCGTATATTATGTTCGTAAAAAGAATTTTAAAACAAATTGAACCCGATATTACGGAAGAAAAAATTATCGAAAAAATTATGCCTAATCTCCCCGAAAAAGAAAGAGTATTTCTTATCAAAAAAGAACCTAAAACAATTCAGGAACTTGATAAAGCTTTCTCTAAATATCTCGAATTTAAAGATAAAGCATTCGGACATATAGATCCCCTGTTACGTAAAAAAATAGACCAATTAAAAAAAACGATAGAAGAATTGAAAAACGGAAAAACGGAAAAGAAAACTGAAAAAAATGTTAACGTAAATACAATATCGTCCGATCCGATCTGGAAAGCTGAAATGGAGAAAATGAGCGCTGCAATAGCGAACATTTCAAAATTTCAGGAATCCAGGAAAAATAATAAAAATCCCCAAAATAAAAATAATAATAACGAGCAAAATAATAATAACCAAAATGGTAATAATAATAATAATAATAACTTTAATAATAATAATAATATGAATAATAATAATAACCAGAATCAAAACCAAAACCAAAATCAAAACAGGAATAATAATAATAATTATAATAATAATAATAATGGTAATGGAAATTGGAACCAGAACCAAAATAACCAAAATAACCAAAATAATAGAAATTGGAATAATAATCAAAATTTCAATCCTAATTATAAAGGAAGAAATTTTAATCCAAATTTCCGGAGAAATAATTTCCCGAGAAACAACAATGGATATTATCCCAATAGGACTCCAAATTGGAACCAAATGGCTCTCCCAAATTGGAATAATGCTCCAGCATGGTCTGGAATATCATTTAATACTCCCCAAAATCTCCCTTATGTGGCTGCTAATACACAAATGATTGCCCCTCCGGCACCATTAATGGCAGCTCCACAACAAAATTACCTCCCAACATCAAACCCCCAGGCTTGCCAGAATAGTTGCTCAAAAAACTAAGTGTCCCCCTTACAGGTGATCTGTCAGCTGTAAGGGATGTTGAGAACAAGGAATCGAAATTAGTTAACAATGTGAGTGAGGAGAAGTTTCAAAGCAAAGGGTACTGCAGAACCCAAGGTAAATTTCACCTTCCATTTGCCATTTGTGGTAAACAGATACTTAGCTTAGTCGATCCAGGTTCAGAACAGACACTTATCGATGAAAAAGTTTTAAAGAAAGTCAATTTTACGGAACCAATTCTACCAACTAAAGTAAGATTTCGTGGTGCGGATAGTCAACCTCTTGAGGTCATAGGAGTAACCAATGTGATTTTTTCCATTGATCATTGTATTTACCCACATCCCACTTACGTTGTTCGAAATTTAGTAGAACCGGTCATATTGGGTTACGACTTCTTATCAACCCATAAAGCCAAAATGGACTTTTCGAAAAACAAATTCACTCTACCGTGTGGTGATGAAGAGCGATGTTTTGACATGCCTGAATGTCACAATTTCCCTATTGAGAAGGAAAATAAGTTAGGTTATATTAAGCCCTTTAAATATTATGCTCCCCAATCTTTTAAAGTAGAGGCAAATTCGGTGCTAATTTTAGCAACGTTGCCTGAACACCTGGAGTTTCTGTGTGAAACATCCATGGAAGAAAAAAATAATTTCTTTGTAATCGTATCAGAAGACACGATAGCGGCTGTTAATCATAATAACAAACCTCACGTGATCTATAAAGGCGAATACTTAGGAAAATTTGAATTAAGTAGTGCAGTAGAAATTGATACCTGCCAAATTGAAAGAATAAAAGAAAATACTATTTTTAAGGATAATCGAGGAAATCCCATCCCGATTAATCCAAAATTGTCACTTGAACAAAAAATAAAAATGTACGAAATAATTAATGAATATAATAATATTTTTACGGGAAAAACAGATGAAGTTTCCATTTGTAAAGTTCCCGAACAAGTTGTCCGAGTTGACGACGAAACTCCACTGCGGTGTAGAAATTTTAAATTCTCACACGCAGAACATGAGGCCCTACACAAACTAGTAGATGACTTAGTAAAAGTAGGTGTCCTAAAAAAACAAAAATCGAAATTTGAATCGCCAATATTTGTAAAAAAGAAACCAGACGGAGTCTATCGAGTATTAGTAGACTACCGAAGAATGAACCAAAGAATAATTATGGATAATAATCGTGTGCCAACAATTGATATTATTTGGCCGTATTTAAGAAATAAAAATGGTTTACAACAATTGATTTAAACAGTGGATATTTACAGATTCCTCTCACGGAAGAATCTAAACAATACACTGGAATAAATGTGGATGGAATTGGATACGTATTTAATTCCACTCCAATAGGGTTAAGTATATCCCCGTCCATCTTCCAAACTATCATGGATGACATATTCCATGATATTTTCTGGAAAAAAATGGTATGTTATTTGGACGACATTTGTATTTTCGGAGAAACTTTCGAAGAGTGTCTTGAAAATACAAGGGAAGTATTAAAAAGATTAAATAAGGTAAATTTAAAAATAAAAACAAAAAAATGCCAATTTGCAATGAACGAAATCGAAATATTAGGACATACGGTCCGATATAACGAATTACGTCCATTAAATAAAAATATAGAGGCAATAAAAAATTTAAATCCCCCTAATACGTTAAAACAATTACGATCATTTTTAGGATCAATAAATTATCATAGGAAATTAATTCCTAATTTAGCTAAAATTACTGCTCCTCTTACTGATTTACTAAGAGGTACAGATAGCAAATCAAATGCAAAAATAAAATTAAATCAAGAACATCTTGAAATATTTGAAAAATTAAAAGAAATTATGATTTCCAAACCTGTATTAGCAATATATGATCCGAAATTAGAAACCTGTGTAGAAGTTGATGCTTCGAAAATCGCATTAGGTGCAGTGCTGCTGCAAACTAATCCCGTTACGAAGCATAAACATCCAGTTGGATATTTCTCTGAGAGAGTCCAACCTGCCCAGTCAAAATTGTGTTCATTTGACTTGGAAATGTTAGCTATTACGAACGCATTAGCTCATTTCCGTGGATACTTACTTGCATTACGCTTTGTAGTATACACGGACCATAAACCTCTGATTTACCATCAGAAATTTAATACTCCAAGTCCAAGATTAATCCGATTAATATCAAAATTAAACGAATATAGTTTCCAAATTAAACATATCGCCGGAAAAAATAATTGTATGGCTGATATGTTATCTCGCCCGCATGATGAACCGGACGAAATCACATTTGAAAAAGGTGAATTTTTAGTAAATAAAAAATATGCTCTTCAGGACGAAGAGAAAAATGTGAATACTGTATGTAGAATTCACAATGACAATTCTGTCCCATTAAACCCTGTATTCTTTCAGAATCAGAATGCGTGGTACTACCCAAGTACAACGCCCCAAACATATTATTTTCCCCCTTCCCTTGCATCAACCTTCCCATATTATCCCGTGGTACAAACCACAATCCCACAGAATGAGTTAAATCATTCCGAAAATTGTCCCAACAAAACTACTAATGTAGTAACAAGATCTGCTCTTAAAGAGGCAAACCTCGATAATCAGATCACCCCAACCCCTCCTGTGACCCCAGTTGTCACACAAATGTCAATTCCCGACATCACATTACCCTCCCAATCAGAAGGTCAAGCTTCTGAATCCCCCCAAAAAATTGAATTGCCCGAAAATTTAAAATCAATGCAGGAAAATGACCCGCATTGGAAAAATGTAATTTCATTATTAAATTATAACGAAATAAAAAAAGATAAAAATAAAATACGAAAATTAAATCGTACTATACAATTATATTTTCTGGACGAAAATAATGTTTTAAAAAAATTACCTAACCCAACCTCATCGTATGATGAAGCGGTTACAGTAATTCCTGAAAAATTAATTCCAGTAGTTCTTAAAAAACTACATGACGATCCGTTGTATGGAGGTCATTTTGGAATTAAAAAAACAAAAAATAAAATAAAAAATCAATTCTTTTTCAAAAACATGGTACAAAAAATTACCGAATATGTATTATCGTGTCATGAGTGTCAAATGGCACAAAATTCCCCGAAAGAGGCTGGCTACCTCAAACATATTGAAATCGAAAACCCTAAACCGTTTTCACATTTAGAGATCGATTTCATCGGAAAATTTAATACCGAGTACGAACACTCGTACGTGCTTGTCGGTGTAGACAAAAGCACAAATTTCTGCACCATACGTCCAACAAAAAATCCAAATGCTCAATGCGTAATTGAGTATTTGAAATTTATTTGTTATACGTATGGCACCCCAGGTAAAATTTCTTGCGATAACGGAGGTCATTTTGCGAATGAAACCGTCCGTAATTTCTGCGAAGAGAATAATATTAAAATTATTTACTCCTCGTTTTATTCCCCCCAATCACAAGGACTCGTTGAAAAAATCAACGGAGTAATTAAAAAATCATTGTCAAAATACGACCATTCAAATGAAAAAGAATGGATCGAAACAATTAATAAGATTATTTTCGCATACAACATTAGCCCAATCGAACACTTAAACAATAAATCTCCATTTTACCTACTTCATGGATTCAACCCAGAAGTACATTTACCAGAAATACCAGGAAATAGTAATAATAAAACGACTCGTGAAGAAGAAATTGAAAATCTCCTTCAGACGAGAGAAAAAACGCCGAGCTTAGCAAAAAAAGCATCGGAAAAAAACGCGAAACATTATAACGCACACCACAAGATCATTGACTTCAAGCCTAATGACCTTGTTCTGCTGCGTCAATCAAAAAACGTCGCGAAAAGTAAAATGAAATATACCGGACCATATAAAATTGTTAGAAAGGTCACGGATCTAAATTACGCAATTCGTATCAAAACAGACGATAAAACTGCATACGAAGAAACAGTTCACGTACGACGATTAATTCCATATAAATCACGTAATAACGACGAATTAAATAGTGAAATAAAAATAGAAGAAGTTGACGAAAACATCGAAAATCCCATCCCAACCCAAATCATACCTAAACCAAGGGGTCGCCCTCGGAAAAAACCAAAGTAACTGTGTGTAAAGTATATTACCCGTAGTTACTTGGCTTTTTCAAACACGATACTTTCCCTCCCTTCCCCACTTTGTATGATATTTGTATGTCTTGTTATTAGAATTTATTTCCCCTCCGCACCTGCGCATCGAATTAACTTTGCGGAAAAAATTTTTTTTTTACTTTCGGAAAAACTTAAATTAGAAAAATTGATAGAAAAACTCACCATCAGCCCAGGTTTCGGCATAACCAGTTAGAAAGTCGGTCAGCTGCTCGCCATCGGATGAACTGCTGCTGCCGGTGGACTCTGGTGAAGCCCCTTCCTCCGCGCTTCGGCTCTCTGGTGAACTCCCATCCCCGGTGGAGATACTGTCCTCAACGGATGGAGTATCCCATAGGAAGGAGTATACGACTGGTTCGTGCAATAGCCAACCACCACGAAGGGTCATTGCACGCCCATGTTCGGTGACATCATAATGGCGAGAGAAATGAAAGCCGAGCATTGAGGTGGAAACGTCGAGACGGGGTTTGTGATGCATATTTAAAAAACGGACAAACTTGGAGCAATCTACCCCGATTATTAAATCCATTAACTGGCACCGGTCCAGATGAACATACTCGACTGTCACGGTGTGGTTGGTTTGCTGCGACACGCTGACCAACCCCACGTGTAAACCTGCGAGTATGCCCAGCCCGGCCAAACCTCTGGTGTCCAAATTACCTCGAAAAGTAAGTTTGATGCCAGTGGTTCCGAAGTCAATGGTTAATGACCTGGGGTAGAAGATCCGTAGTTCGAACAATAGCTCTTTAACATATGTCTCTGACTCAGGGCAACATGTGAACCGAACGCTGTGGCTCCAGAACTGGAGGTCCTCCTCTATCACCTCACCGGGGATACGATGAGGCTCGAACTCGTTTAGGAAAGCACTACGATTGCGAACGGTAGAAACACGATAGAAAAGAGAGAAAAGTCGGTGTAGAGTAAAATAGAGCCTGGCCTCGCAGGGACAGGTCTGGAACGGATGCATTTTCGGAAGAATCTGATCCCCGAAAAACCAGTTCTCATTTGCTTCTACCAATCCAGTGGAAGTGAAGACGCGGTCGTTCATATATTTTATAGGCATGGCGAAAAAAAATTTTTTTTTTGTCGGAAAAATAAAAAAAAAAGGGAGAAGAAAAAATCCCGTGTATTAGTCGAACTGCACTGATCACGGCACTGGCACTTCACGTAACGTCGGAAAAGATTTTTTTAAAAAAAAAAAAAAATTAACAAAAACGGAAAAAACAGACAAATAGTAATACGATGTAAGCGATGAAAGCAAAGACGGAAAACTGACGAAAAAAATAAAATTAGTAATTTTATATTAACAATTTGACCGAGATTCATAATTCGGATATCGGAAAAATTTGTCTCCCCCTTCACCCCAATCTACGAAAATCAAAACAAATCAGTAATGTGCATAATCCATTTTCTCGTAAATAACTTAGACGTTGCATTCTTTCTGTTTCAGAAAATGTATACGAATCTACTTTTCTATTTCGCAATAATTATTTCTTCGACTAGTATTGCGCAAAGAACATCGTCTGACCCATATAGGATTACGACGGCGTCAACTGGCGCTTATTTTCAAGAGATAAGCAATATTTTCGTATATTCGAAATCTGCCCCAATAATTTATTCCATTAAGCTAGACTTACATGAGTCAGCAGAGAAATTATTAGAAACGAATTTCAAACACCGGTTGTGTAATGAAACAACCTGGAAAAATTGCAAATATGCAGAAATGGCGAAACGATTAAAAAATACCATAAAAAATCTGAAAGAACAAAACATTGCGATGATACAAGATTTCTATTCGACACCATCATCTATTCGAAGCAAACGAAGCGTATTTACCCCGATCAGATCTTTCTTCGGAGATGCGCTACGATTTTGCTGTCGAGTGTTAAACTTTAGAGATGGACGAAACTTCTTGGCGAATGAAATCTCGTTGAAAGAAGAATACGATATTATAAAAAATCAGCTGTTAACTGAGCATGCAGCGTTAGTTAATACGTCTACTAATCTGCATAGCTTCATTGACCATACAAATAATTTTATGACAAGATTTATCTCGCATACAAATTCTTTTATGGAAAATTCATTAGAAGAACATGAACTTCTAATCTCCCTAAACTACATACAAGGATTTTATGACAACTATTTGATAAACACGTTAAGATTATCAAATATCCTAACGTCTTGCAAATCTCATATGATCCCATCTTCAATTATCTCAAAAGAAATATTAGAAAAAGATTTAATAAAACTTGTAAAAATTACGAAAAATCTAGGTCTCGACCTAGCAATTCCTATTAAGGACATTCAAAACTATTATCACGCTGAACTTGTAAATTGTAACTTCTTTAAAAATACGTTAGAGTTAGAAATTAAAATTCCCCTAAAACAATTAGATTCTAAATATGAAATTTACGACTTTATTCCGCTCACATTCAAAAGTCATTCTAATGAATTGTGTAGCTGGGATCAAGAACCATCCCTGATTATTCATGAAATCAGAACAAATTCTGTACGTTATATTAGTGGAACCAACCTCCATTATTGTAACTCGGATAAACCATTATGCTTCCTTCCTTCTAATAGAGGAAGTGATAAATTATCGTCTTGTGCAAAGAATTTATTCTTCCAAGACTTAAACCATAATCTACTACAATCTTGCTCATTTAAATGCAATCCTAATAATAATCAAACATTGGTGCACCCTATCGGTCACACCAAGTTTGCTATTGTAAATTTTAACTCCCTCGTAGCAACTAATTCTGTTACGAAAAAATCTGAAAAATTAAAAATAAACAATGATTCCCCTGGAACCTTCATTCTGGACGTACCTTGTCACATCCAAATTGAAAATATTGATGAAAATAATAAAAATACAGTAATTATTCCCATTGAAATCCCTTGTCTCTCCGAATCGTTAGAAGAGACTATTAAAATCGAAAATCATTTACCACTCTTGTGGACATATTTTTCTGATTCTATAGAACCTTTTGATCTTGCCATTGATCTGGCAACGACAAAGGTCTATAACCCAAATTGGAAAAACTTTGTTCCTCATACTGTTCCCATGAACAATCTGGAGAACAAAATTAAATCCATTAAACTTCAAATACCCGACCAGAATTTCAATGACTACATAACTTTCATTAATGAAATGTTCCTAATATGGTTAAGTGCAATCTCACTTATTTTAATAATTATTATTGTATATTTAAAATTAACCTGCCACCAAAACTGTGTAAATCTAACAAAAAGCACAGCATTGTAAAAAAATTACGCAAAATAATACGATATACTAATTATTCATATATACGTAAGAAAAATTTGTTACTCATAATTAATATTCGTAAAAATGTTATTCTAAGTATATATTCATACTCGCATTATATGACGTAATTTTAATTATGCAGAATTATCTGGACATATGTATGTGTTGGATAGACTTTGGAAAATTTTTTTTTTCCCTTATTTTTTTTGTTCCCCCCGGAGAATTGTGTAACGTATATTTTCGTCTATTTTGAGAAATGACGAACATATTCGTTCACTCATTTCCAAATACCAAAAACATTGATATTTGTCAACAATTACCTTCCTATTACTCTTCATAAACAACCACCAAATTATTTATATTGAATTTTACATATACAGATATACCTCCTGTATATTTATGACCTGGTTGTACCTGTCCCTCGAGTACTCGACGAGTCAGCACAGCCCTATAATAACAACACCCTACTTCACTTTACCTATCCGGCACGTACGTTTTCATACCTTGAACGAGTATATAATCTCTCGATTCAGTTGTATAGTTGTTCAGTTCTGTTCAGTTTAGTTCAGTCTTCCAACAGCTACTTCTAAGTACCTGGAACCTCTCTTGTAGAAGTCTCTAGTGAACAGATAGTCTTGCTTGTTGACTTGTAATTGATTATGTATTACTATTAACGTAGAATTATGTACACTACGTACAAAATATTAAAATATTAAATGTGTGTTAATTCACTAAAGTGTTTAAATATTATTGAGTCTCAAACAAATGTTAAGGTCCACGATAGTTTGTGGATGACTAATCTGAATCAATCATAGAAGTATTACTGCTTTTAAAGTACGTGGTATTTCGTGTATGGTGTACTCCCAAAAGTAGTCGTGAATTGGTACTTTACTACATCTTTTGGCCGTTACAGACACATTGTTGTCAGCATATCTGGTGGTGTTTGTCTGTGGGAAGCTAGGTAAAATATAGACAGCTATTATTCCAAGTATTAGGAATAATAGTTGTCTATAATTTGTTCGACACGTTTTTGTAGATAAATTGAATCGTCTGCAAAAACGGGACGGAACACCCGCTCATTTTTCAATTTTTCAATCAAAAATGCCAAGAATGACAATAATAAATCCAAATATCCAAAATAATACGATTTGAACCACGCAACACAATTAATTTTTGTATGTATTGAAAAAACATTCACTGACGGGCTCAAACTTCAACACGTACTTCATATTCGATCAAAATCTGCAGCTGTTATCTGAGAAAAACATTTCTATTCCCATCCACACATTATGCTTGCTACAGGTCACACACAGAAATTTTAATCATGAGATTTACCAACTGCAAAAGTGCTAGCACGTTAATTTAAACCGCATACAAGCTGTCATCTTCACACCACTAACCAGCACACACTGAACTATCCCAGTCTCCATAATATTTTTTCTCACTTCATCTTTTTCCACGCAAAAATAAAGCGGTTTATTCAACTTCCCACATTATTTTCACAATTCTTTGCGAGCAAGCGATGAATTGTTTATTAAACATTCTTGTGTTTTCTGCACACATATGATCCCCCTATCCCTTTTAATAACTTCTTTGAAAATTATTATACCTCAGCTAAAGTGGAGGAGTTTCACTTAGCAATTTAACAAGAGAAAAAAAGGACGAAGAGAAAGGTCGTTTTTGAGTAAAGATGGGGGGGGGTAAAAATACAAAAAAGAAAATCTATCCCCAGCAAAAATGACAAAAAACGAAAGGAAAATCGTCCTAATTTTCGAATAAAAGGCGAACTTTCGTCGTATTAATACCTACGCGTTTGAATATTTAAACGGAGTTCGGTAGAGAAGTAGTGATGTTGGCAATGAGGGTGATGGGAAAATGGGGCGAATGAGGGATGTATTTTTGTCTTATGCCACCGAGTTTTAACCCTTTCATCACTTTTCGTAGGTACTTCTATCGTAAAAGTCACAAAAGTTTTCAATTGATGTTGTGGAACTACTTGCTACGCATACAAAACCAATTTAAAAATGGAACAATCTATAAAAACCAAATAAGAAATTAAACCAATATGTAAATCATAAATTTTTAAACATTTTCTAATTTTTTCATTTTCCTGTTAAAGCTGTTCAAAATCTCTTAAAATTTATCTACATAGTAAACAAGAAAATCGATGGAATTTCCTATTCCAGAATTATTTAAACACAAGAATTTATAGTTATAAAAAAAAGAGAAATAATTTCTTTCCTGTTTTCAAAATCTAAATCGAGGATACCTTGATGATTTTTTACCATGATTTAAAATCGTAAATATTCTGAGATGAAAATAATTATAGATGAAAAGAACTCGAACAGGATAATCTAATTTTATCAAATTTTAAAAAACACTAGAAGGAACTGATTCGAGTTGAAAAAAATTAACAGAATCAACCCAATAATGAAATTCTTAGTACATTGAAAGTGATTATGTATTTTTAGGATTGTTGAACATAGTAGTATATAATTAAAAATTTTGAGAAATCAGATATTATGAATGAATTTAATTCAATACTTTTCTTTAAAAATTGTCTTCAAATACAATAAATTCTTGAATTAAGATAAAAATTTTTCAACATGTTCATAATAATACTGTTATAATTTAAATTAATAATATAATGTGGAAATTGCTTATTAGGGACACTGGATTAAGGGGACAACCGCTTATTTTATTTGTGACAAATCAGAGAAGTCCCAAAATAAACACACTAAAATTGAAGGAAATCGGGTTACTTATTAGGGACATCACATCGGTTTATTGGGACAAGACAGTGGATAAATATGATAAAATTGCTTTTGGAATCCCTGATTTAATTGATAACAACACCAGTTCAGTTAAATAAAGAAATGTTTTATTTTTCAGGAATCCAGAATATTTGACTAAATTCCAATCAACATTGAAAATGTTTAACTTCACGGTATTGAGGTACATTTTAAAATAGTGGAAAAATTTTCCGACATCAAAAATCGACAATGTGATTACCCAAAGACATATTGCTGGGCTCAGTGGCGTAGATAGGGGGGATCGGGGGAATAAATTCGCTTTGGATTTTTTAAAGCAAAATTTCACAGAGTGAGACCATTATGGTTTATAATTTCATGACAAATAATGACAATTAATATGAAAATCAGAAATTCATACCCCAAAATACACAAAAATTTTTTTTTTGTTCACTCCGCCATGAAGTTTGTAATTTATAAATTCTCTTTTCCTCCAAAATAAATCTTGTTTACGACCCTGGCTTGGAAAATAAAGCTTGACTTTTTTAATTCAAATTTTTTGGTCCCCTCACATGGTTTATCAAAGTCCACCAGTGGACCCTCTCCTCCAGACTAAATGTTCTTAAAATTCGCCGTTAATGGCGAAGGGAAAGGGGAGAAATTTTATCCCATCAAATCGCTCCCTTGAGGAAATACCTACTGGCTGCGCCACTAGTTAGTCATTAAAAAAATAAAAGACTAAAGAAAGATCAGTGAAATACGAGAAAGAAGAAATAATGAAAATTTAAGGTATACAAAAACAAAATAAAAACCATTGAATAGAATTGATAACCAACTTTGAAAACAACAGGTTCCAAACTAAAATTTTCGAAATTAATTATAGCTTTCAGAATAGAGCTTTCGAAACGGAACTTGGCAGAAACAATCCAAGAATATGTATTAAGCATCTATATGAGATTAAAAAGTCTGGCGAAAATCTGTCAAGTGGGCGAGACGTAATACAGTGACAAAAAAAGGAACTTCTATTTATTATGTAGATAAGGGTAAAAAACTGTGCGATAGTTTATCGAACTGTTTCATTCCTCAAAAAACTCGAGACGAACTATAGGGAAGTGCAGGAAATTTTCGACTAAAAGAAATAATAATATAGAGGAAACTGCTTAATGAGGACACATTGGGAGGGATCCTATTTGTCCCAAATAAGTGGTGTCCCATTTAACCGATGCTGAGTTTTCAGCTAAAGAAAAAAAAATTAATAAATAAAAATTGTAATTTTCATTGACAAATTTAAGCACAAATAAATGAAAAGCTTATATATTTTTCAATATTTAGAGAAAAAAAAGGTTCCTCGGGGGTTTTTGATGAAAGAAAATAAGGTACTGATTTAGTATATTCTAGCGCATCTTCCTGATGGTGTTTGTCTGATTAACTTGAGCGACAAAACATGAAAGACAAGCAGAATAATGACGGAGAAAAAAAACTATCTCCATTGAACTGAACTGACGATATCAATTAAATCAGGTAATTCAAAAGCAGTTTTATCATATTTATCCACTGTCTTGTTCCATTAAACTGATATGTTGTCCCTAGTACGTGACCTAATTTTGATCAATTTTAATGTTTTTGTTTTGGCACTTGCCTGATTTGTCCGAAATAAGCGGTTGTCCCCTTAATCCAGTGTCCCTAATAAACAGTTTCTACTTTTCATTATTAATTTAAATAGGTAACAATTTTATTATTATGAATATGCTAAAAAATTTTTATCTTAATTCAAGAATTTATTGTATTTGAAAATAATTTTTAAAGAAAAGTATTGAATTAAATTTCTTCATAATATCTGTTTTCTCAAAAATTTTAATTACCAATATACTGCTATGTTAGAAGTTATACTCGTTCAACAATCCTGAAAATACATAATCATTTTTAATGTACTAAGAACTTCACTGTTTGGGTAAATTCTGTTAATTTTTTTCAACTCAAATCAATTCCTTCTAGTGTTTTTTAAAATTTGATACAGTCTCATTATTTTTTCATCTATAATTTTTTTCATCTCAGAACATTTTCGATTTTAAATCATGAGAAAAAATCATCAAGGTATCCTCGGTTTAGATTTTGAAAACAGGAATTAGAAACTATTTTCCTCTTTTTTATAACTATAAATTTTTGTGTTTAAATAATTCTGAGGTAGGAAATTCCAGCAGGTTTCGTTGTTTACTATGCAGGTAGACTTTAAGAGATTTTTGAACAGCTCTAACAGGAAAATATAAAAATGAGAAAATCTTTAAAAATTTGTGATTTACATATTATTTTAGTTACCCATTTGGTTTTTAGAGAATTTTCTATTTTTAAATTGGTTTTGTATGAATGTAGCAACTAGTTTCACATCTTCACTCAAGTTTTGTAATCTTTACTTGCAGAAGTATGGTAAGTGATGAAAGGATTAAAGAAACAGTATCGTCTGAATAATTATACGTACATGAGATTTCAACGCCGTGTATCTTAGTCAGATATAAAAAAGGAAAAACTAGTAATTTTAATCCTACATCTCCACCAGGAGAGAGGACAGAATTTGAAAAAAAAAATAGGGAGGAAGAGGTTCTACCACTGATTCCTTCTACACATACACAAACACACAAACAGTATCATAATAATGCCATCTGCTGTGCATTTCTTTTGCACTAATTACCGGTCACTTGGCCAGCTTAAAGCGTACACTAATTAATACAGAATTATCTCTCACTCGTATTTTGTATAATCTGCATTCGTTCCTTTTTTTCTAGTTGAATTTTTTTTTTTTTTTTTTTTTTTTTATATAGTTCTTTAGTAGCCGGACCGTTTTACGGGCGTTTTTAAGTAGGTTTTCTTTTGTAAATTTACTTATTACGCTTGGTGCGGTATTAGCCCTAGGTTTGAGTACGTTTTTCGTTTCACGAACTCTGGAAAATTTTACCACCAATAACTCATATTCATATACTATATACAAATATCCGTTTTCTTGTTCCCAAGGTACAGGTCGCAATTTTTGTCCAATAATCACAAAATTTGATACGAATATTTGTACGAAGCCAAGATCAGTTTTGATTTTGGCGCGGATCAGTGGGACGGTACTTCCGTACCACAACTTTTTTATTTATTTTGGCTATAAAATGTTTAATTTTGCACCAATAGCAACAAAACTTGGAATAAGTATTTATTATAATTTATTGTAGTACGCAATAAATTTTGACGCGGATTGGCGAGATGATACTTCCGGTACCATTATTTATGTTTCTATATTGGTCATAAAATGTGCAATTTTGGAACCATATGTATGAAATTTGAATCAAATAATTGTTATAATTTATTATAGCTGCTATCAATTTTGATGCGGATCGACGGGACGATACTTCCGGTAAAGCTTTTTGTTTTCTCTTTATTTTTCCCAGTTAGCATGAACTTTTCTTTTTCACAAAAATTATCCGCATGTTCATGTTTTCTTTTTTTTATTTCATAACTTTATTGTATTTTTTTGGTTTTATTTGAAATTATATGATCATTAACCATAGAATATTCACTTTTTCTCTCCGAATACACTTTTGCATAGAACCCTCCTGACTTGTATGCGGCTAGCTATTCAAGACAATGCGAAAATACATGTTTGCATAGTTACCCGCCTTAAAACTGCGGGGTTTTTACCGACTGGGTTAGAAAGAGGTATTGTGTTTGACCCGGTCATGGCAATTTAATGAAATTTTGTACCACTCTGCAGCATTCAATATTTATTGTAAAAATACGAATGATGGTTCAAAAAATTGGTGTTTTTTCGGTAAGTAACACTGGCCAAAGAAATCCGAAAAATTCCCCATAGATGACCCAAAAATTATATCCAAAATTAGGGAATTTTTTTCATCAAAAAAGTACGATGACCAATCACAAGTCCCAATTCCAAATAAACCGGAATAATGCATCCTAATTAGATCACCCAAAAGTGTCTAGGATAAGGTATTTCTTGCGGTTATATAAATATTTCAGATAACACCATTCTCTTAGTATTATATTAGCCTTCCTCAGTTATGCACATACGAACATTCCACCAGAAAAATTTTGAGTTTTGACATTTTACTGTTTGATATATCACCAATTATGTTTTGAGGTGCTGAGTTTGAATTTCGGGTTAATTTCTCCATTTGACCGATTCTTCAACCCCCAGTGGACTCCAAAAGGAGGTCAATTTTGAGTTTCCATATTTTATTGTGTGATATCATCAATAAATATGTTTTTTGAGGTGCTGAGTCCAAATTTGTGTTCATTTTTGCATTCAACCCATTCTTCAACTACCAATGGCCTCTAAAAGGAGCTCAATTTTGAGTTTCCTCATTTTATTGTGTGATACATCATAACAAACGTTTTTTGAAATGCCTTTTTGTTAAATTATTATTACTATTATTATTAATACAGTCTGATATAGTAGATCCAACAGTATTTAAAATTGATTTTAAACTCTGAATTTGTTTTTCTTGCATCTGATTGGAATTTGGTTGTTGACCAATAAATAAATTTGAATAGCCGTAATTGAGAAAAAAACAATAGGCTGAAAATAAAATTCAGTTTTGTCCAAATATCACTATATCAAGAATTATATGTCACTTGTAGAGTAAATTCTTCTTATTGTGAAAAACTATTAGAGACGTTCATTTTGCACTTCATAAAAAATTATTCAAATAATTAAATTAAAAAAAAATTGAACCGACTGCTTGTAGGGACATAAAACTTAAGAAACATAATAGAACTAAAATGTTGAAAACAAGTTTTCCAGATTCTATAATAGTAATTTTTTTACAAAGTAGAATTACAATGATCGCAGTTGCTGGCAGAAATACCTTTTGATATTAATATGAAAATCAATACTGTTTAGTTCTCACTAATTAAACTGTGTAGTAAATGATATTTAAATGAATGTTGATTTCATAAGTAACTATCATTAAGCCTAATATGAAATTGATTAAAATCAAATGGAAAGTGGAGAGTTTTTGATAGCATATCTACGGAATTTAAACATTCTTAACAAATAAAACCGCTTAATGTTTTGAATAGATGTATTTCAAGGTTGTCAAATCAATGTTAAATTTACCAAAAATTGCAACAGGGAAATATTTCATTTGAAGGATCTACATTGCTTCATTCAAAAATCTTGCATTATATATTAATAACATGTGAAATTTCTGCCAGAGACTGCGTTAGTTGTAATTCCACTCTGTAAAAAAATTATTATTATAAAACCTGGAAAACTTGTATTCAACATTTTAGTTCTATTATTTTTTATGTCCCCATACGTAGTCGGTTATATTTTTTTTCAAAAATTTAATTATTGGAAAATGATGTCTTGTGTGAATACTCTATACTTTATCTTCTTAATTAATTTCTCATTTCAAGAAATAATGCTTTCAAATTTCACATTGTCTAAATTTTGTCAGCAACTAAAAAATTTCAAACAATCTTATCATATCATTTACACCTATGAACTTAAAAACAGTTTAATGCGAACATCAAAATTCATATAATTCTTTTTTCTCGACACCTACATTTTCTAGCCAGACTTGCTACGCTAGTTTTTTTTTTTTACCCAACTCAAATCTCTCTTGCTCCTCACCTCAGGGTTACATTCTCTAACCTTTCAGTCTTTCACGTAATCGTCATTTTCACGAATTATGTTCGAACTTGGAGTAATTAAAATCCGTTGTTGTTGTCTCTTCTTTTTCATTTCCGGTCTTTGATGTAGGGGGGTAAGTAACGCACTCGCACGGAAAATGTGGCGCAAAAAGTGGCGAGAGGAAATAAAAAAAAATCACGATGCTGGGAATTAAAAATTTGCTGGATACCGAAATGGTAGTATTCTCTGCACAAAATGTGTTGGTTAACTCGAAAAATTCGTCGACGAATCGATTATATGTTTGTAGACATAAGGTAAACCGCGTATAATGGGGTTTCGTAAGTGTTGAGCTTTTAATAAAGTTTTTTATACATGTTACGTACGGAGTCCAAAATTGTACAATCTTAATACGTAACATATCACTATTTCCCCCCTCTCGTCAACTGCAAAAAAATGACAAGTAGTTTTTAAGTAAATTTTCATTATAAAATCTACTTATTACGCTCGGTGCGGTATTATCCTCCAGAGTTGGTGATGGGTACGTTTTTCGTTTCACGACCTCACGAAAATTTTGGCATCAATAACTCAAATTAATCTATTATATTTTACATATAAATAAATTAAAAAGTGGAGGGATTCTTTTTTACTTTCTATGTTCGTTCATCCATGTCAGAATAGTAGTATATCGTGTTCCTTTATTCTCTATTGTTGATATTTTTTCATTTACTGTAGGTTACTTTTTCGCTTCTAGGTCGCCATATTACCTGTTATCTTGAAAAAAAAATTTTTTTAAACAATTTAGAGAAAGTATTGGTTAGAGTTTGTGTGTCTGGTAGTGTACGTCATGAAAGAAAATATTTTCCAGCACTAAAGTTGATAGTCCCCTCTTGACAGCCCTTTAAAAGCAGAATTTCGTACCTTAAAATGTTCTACTGATTACAGCTCGGAAACTATGGGGCCTCTGAAAAATAGGTAAATGACTTTATTTGTAAAAAAATGTAGAAAAAAACGTTTTGTTAAGAAAAAATTTTCAACACAATCAACAGTTAATACCCGAAAAAATCATGAAAACGCGCTGAAATATGGTCCGAAACATTTGGGAGGCTAAAGAGAGAGTATCAACTGAGGTGTTAAGTGCTCAATTTTATATGGTTCAAGGTCCAATATGATAAGCCTCGAAAGCGCAAAACATTATCTTCCTTATTCCTCGTAAAAAAAAGGGGGTTACAATGTGGCGACCTAAAAAGTACGTCACTTTCACAAAAATACATCACAATTTGTTGTTAAGAAAAAAGTCCGACACTACTTGTAAACATATATATTCTGTTTTCTTTTTCCCATGGTACAGGTCGCAATTTTTTCCCGATAATCACGAAATTTGATACGAACATTTCTAATAAGCTAAGGACCGGACCTATTGATTTTGGCGCGAATCGGCCAGACGGTACTTCCCGAACCACCATTTTTGTTTTATTTTTCTTAAAATGCGGAATTTTGGAACAATATGTACGAAATTTGAAACAAATATATATTATAATTTATTGCAGCATGCTACCAATTTTGGTGCGGACCGACCGGACGGTACTTCTGGTGAAGCTTTTCTTTTTCGCTTAGTTTGTTTATAAAACACTCAATTTTAAAAAAATATTTATTATAACAGATTGTAACACGCTACTAGTTTTCGTGTAGATCCACAGGATGGTATTTTTTTAAAGTCCATTTTTGAATTAATTTAGAAAGAGCTAATAGGTTCATTCAAACTGAGTAATTTCGAAATTTAAAACAAATATTTTCATAACTTATTGTAGTATGCTATGAACTTTGTTGGTGATCGGCTGGATGGTTTTTCCGTACATACCGTTATTTTTGTTGACTATATCCCAAAAAAAAAAATATTAAAGGGCACTATGATATATAGTTCTCTTTTTCGATATACCTCACCATTACGAAGATCATAACGTCATTCTCATTTACAAAGATCACGATTAACATATCTGTTTTTTTTAATCTATGTCTTTTTCATGCGATTTTATTTCAACATGTTTTTCAATTATATAAGAATATTTTTCCCTTTTTTTTTTTCTAATTAGCATGAACTTTTCTTTTTACAAAAATTATCCGCATGTTCGTATTTTCTTTTTATTTTATTCTATAACTTTATTGTATTTCTTTTATTTTATTTAAAATTATATGATTATTTACCATAATTATACTTCACTATCTTAATTAATTTTTTATTTTAAGAAATAATGGTTTTAAATTTCACATTGTCAAATCAAATTTCATACAATCATATATAACATACCATTTACGCAGATAAACTTACAGACAATTAATGTGACCAACTAAATTCATAATTCTTTTTTCTCGAAAACCCACTTTTTCTAACGAGGCTTGCTGCGCTAGTTTTTTGTTCTTTTTTCTTTCAAAAAAGATCATCGAAATGAGAATCCAGAACAGGGTAATTGAAACATCTGATGTTCGTTTTAAAAAACAGTTTTTAGTTGTTTTTTTTCAAAACTGGGTAAATTTGATAACTGAGTGATTTCATTTTTCAATACACAATAGTTTCAAAACTATATATAATCTATCATTTCAATCTTTCATGATATAAAATTATAAAATGATAAACCTTATGCATATTCTTCATTTCACTTCCAATAATGAATGGTCTAAGACGAATTTCATCATGAAGATTGACATGATAGTGGAAGTGAGTGTAATTATTTAAGAGTTCTTTCTTCTTTTCATGCTTATAATTCAGTCACTAGTACACATGTCAATGTTCCCTAAATTACTACAGAACCATTTTGTTTTGTTATTTTTATTTTATTCAGACTTTTGATCATTGGTTCCTGCAAGTGAAGAAACAGTAGGTACTCACTGAAAGATATTTACGGCATAAATGATAAAAACCGAATTTTTTTCAATTATTCAGTCGCGCACAGAGTCGCGGGAAACCAAATAAGTAAAAAAATTAATTTTATTTAAAAAAGAACAAAAGAATAAAAAAAAAAAAAAAAAAGACTGTGTTAATCTGAATTGGCAGCACTTATTGGTGGATATGCCCAAATTTATGAAAATAATATTTTCAATATTTTCAATCTTTAAATTCTTATTTTCTTCAAATATACCCTTCTAATTTTTTAATTTCCAAATATGAATAGCCTATTATAGTTGATATTTTTTGCAAATTTCTCAATAACTGATTCAAAATCCAGCATTTTGTAGCCAAAATAATATCCAAAATAGCGACACAGTAAATACTGTCTAGCTGATCTGCACCAAAATCAGTAAGATATTAGAATAGTTCATAATCATTATTTGTTCTGAATTCAATTCCTATTGGTATAAATATAAGCTTTTTATAGCCAAAATAAAAACAGTTTTACCAAAAGTATCCTACAATCGATCTGCACCAAAATTTATAGCATTTTAGAATAAATTATAATAAATAGTTGTTTTGAATATTGTAGCAATTGGTAGAAAATTAAAAATTTTATAGCTAAAACAAAAACAAACAAAACAATACCAGAAGTATCATACAGCTGATCCACAACAAAAGCAATAGGTCATATTGGCTAGTACTATAGTTTGTTTCAAATTTCATGACTATTGGACAAAAATTGCAAAGAAATTTGCGTTTATACACACACACATATATATATATATATATTACTCATGGTGTTGATTTTCTTGACAGACGCCTTGGACCTTTAACTTTAACCCCGAGCTAACTGTTCACTGATACACAATAAAATCTGAAAATAAAAAATTCTCCTCTTTTTGGGACAATGAAGGAATAAGAATGGGTCTAATGATAAAATTAACATCTAATTCGCATTTAGCTCCTAAAAAAACATGACTGATATTATATTACACAATAAAATCTGACAATAAAAAGTTCTCTCTTTTTTGGGCCCAGTGAGGGTCTAATAATAATGGATTTGTAGGACAAGAAGGTATACAACTACAAACATCAACCTCATGTGTATGGTGCTTGCCAGTATTAAAATTATACATCTAATGTGGAGTAGTTGTCTGGGTGCCAAAAGATTGTTTGTTCCCATATGTGTGGCAACTGGCCACACAACTGATCGGCGAGTGTAAAGCACACCCATCCATCACAGATCAGAAGTCTCCACAGGGTCTAATGATAAAATTAACATCAAATTCGAATTCAACGCCTCAAAAAAAATGTCCAGTAATATATTAGAGTATTACATAATAAAATCTGAAAATAAAAGATTCTCTTAAGCCATTCATGCGCACAACCATACATGCACTAACAGACACTTTTTTCTTCTTGCTTTTTCACTGAAATTCGCACCTAAAAGCCTGATTCACACTTGGCCAGTTTTGTAGCTACTAGCCAGCTATTTGGGGTACTATTGTACTATTCTGTTAACAGATAAAGTTGGTTTGTGTTTTTAGCTATTTAAGTCAACTTTAGCTTGGCGGATAGTCTTCCCAGAATCTCATAAGAATCTTACATGACAATCCACCAAGTTAAAGTTGACTTTAAAAGTTTGAAACAACAAGTAACTTTAACTGTTAACAGAACAGTACCCTTAATAGCAGGCTAGCAGCATGAAAACCAGCCAAGTGTGAATCATGTTTAACTCCCACCTTGGTTTGCACCGTGCCAGCCGCCTTCAAACATTTGTTTTCACCTTTTACCCCATAGCGAAAATAAAAATGTGTTCCACATTAAAAAAATATCTCAATTGAATCAAAAAAATTATTATTCTTTATAAGAAACGATGAATGATGGCACGGATGTATTATACAAAAAATTTATCAAATCTTTCGCAATCTATGTCAAGTTCTAAAGAGATGAGAAATTTAAAAAATTAGATAAGAGCTTTAATGAAAATTCTGGAGCTAATTAATATTATATTGGTCTAATAGTAATTTTCAATGCTTTCGATGCTATCTCTGTTACTCTTGAAAAACTTTAGAATATTAGATTTTGGTAAAACTTCTCAATTCCAAAATTTTATGATTTAGAAATAACTCCGGTCGAATCTAAAAATTTAGAATTTCGATACAGCTGGACAAATTTTTCAGAAAGGCAGCAGATAGATCGAAATCATAAAAGTAAGTCGAAATTATCTCATAGAAAAAAAAAAGTCTGAAAACTGAAAATGAAACATAACCTTAACTGTAATTCGCTTACTTAGCCTGCGGCTACATAACTACAGATGTCGGCCACCGTTTGACGGACCAGTTTATCCGTCAAAATCAAATGTATTAAATGATAATAATAAACTCATTTAATATATTTGATCAAAATATTATATCTATACCAGCAAATTTAATATTCAGAACTATATTAAATAATTATTTTGCCTAAAATATTTTGAATTAAAAATAACTATAAATATAAAATAATAATAAAATTAAATATTAGTCGGCAAGTTTTGTATTCTACCGACATCAAACTAGCCACATGGAATTATTCCGATTGATATGATTATGCTGGTAAAACGGCTGTCGAATGTAGGGTATTTAAGTAGCCAGAGCATTAACTTTCTTCGGCTCAATCATTCGCCCCACTATTTACTTTTAGAAAGTAGTACCTACACTCAAAACTTACTTACTCGAAACACTACGATTAATTCAAAACTTACACAGAATGCATACGTTCAAGACACGCTTTTAAAACATTATTATCCAATTTCGATTCGACCCAGTTCCCTAAGAATTTATTTAGTAAGTATACTTAAAATTCATCCAAGTTTACTTATACTCAATAAATTCCAATCGTCGGTATAAAAAATCTTTAAACTTATTTTCAAACGCATCCAATTTTATTCCACTAAATTTCGCTGAAATCATCGATCGTTCCATGAAGTCACTTTTCCTTTACTTCCACCACCCCCAATATTTCCTCGGCTTTCAAGACGAAATCAAAGCCTAGGCTTCAACAAAACAATAGAATAGATAATAAAACAAACGAATTCACTTAGCACTTATACTTCTTAATTAATGTTCTTGAATGCTCCTGATGAGTTTCCGCTTCTAAACGAATGGAAATCGCGATACCAATCCGGATAAAAATATGTAAAAATGCAAAAAGAGAAAATCTTTGTGAGAGACTTACGTAGGTTGGCGACGACCCTGTACCATGCAAACGCGTCACCCACTGCTTACGTGACTTCATTTGTTCCTTGTTAATGAGTTGAGAGCAAGGAGTACGCAGAACGGAAGCTCGTTCAGAGGGTTTAGCCTTAAAACCATGACATTCGGATAACGAGTACTGCTCCTCAGTCGTATCATAATACAAATGAAACTGTGAACAACTAGGACTCGGTCTTGATGCCGTTTTTAGACTGTTGGCTGGGTCTACCGCAATTGCGACCAGTAGCTGAAATCAAAATGGAGTTATCAGTTGACTAATGGTATAGGATAAGAATTCCATGAGAAAGTAAAGAATTTTTAATTCTTCACTACTCAATTTTCAGACCCATAATATGTATGAAAGAAATGGAAACTTTTTTTGCCAGCAAAGCTTTTTTTGTGGATTATTGTTGGTAGTGGGGCCAAAACATCACATTAAAAATACCTGCCTCCACCACTTGAGCTTTAACTCATCCAAAAAATTGGTTTTTTTTAAAAATCTTGAAAATTAGACGATTTATGAAAAATTTTTTCAAAAAAACATTTTGGAACACATTTTTATTTTCACTACAGGGTAAAACGAAAGTGTGCAGCCATTCTTTGACCCTCAATGGGCCCATAAGGTGGACCAATTTTTTATTTTCAGATTTTATTGTGTAATATATCATCAAACATATTTTTTTAGGCGCTGAATTCAAATTTGATGTTAATTTTATCATTGGACCCATTCTTTGACCCACATTAGGCCCAAAAGAATGAGAATTTTTCATTTTCAGATTTTATTGCGTAATATATTATTGGAAATGTTTTGTTAGGAGCTGAATTCGACTTTGATGTTAATTTTATCATTGGTACTATTCTTCGACTCTAATTGGGCCCAAGAAGCGGTGACAGTTTTTTATTGTCTGATCTTATTGTGTAATATATCATCAGACATTTTTTTTTAGACGCTGAATTCAAATTTGATGTTAATTTAACGTTGAACCATTCTTCAATCCTCATTGGTCCCAAAACGGGGAGAACTTTTTATTTTAAGATTTTATTGTGTAATATATTATCAAACATGTTTTTTGAGGTTCTGCATTTCAATTTCATGTCAATTTCATCATTTTTCATTTTCAGGTTTTACTGTGTATAATATCCGTGAACACTTGGCTCAATGTTAGGGTTAAAAGTTCAAGGCATCTATGAAGCAAATCTAACACCCTGGGCAGTCAGTGTTGTGGCTCCGCCCACAGGTCCCAGCGCATAGCCTGTGCGCTGGTCCTCCTACTACACTCCTAACAGAGTTACGTAGGGATACTGGTGTTGAGGCGAGGCAGTTGTGAGTTACAAGGCGTGCGATGCAGGTGTGTGACTCCAACCAACTTTATATGGTCCGTTGGACCTTAAACCATTATTTATAAGCTTCTACCCACTACATGGTAGCAGGAGCAATATAGTCTGGTGGTTTGGAATTAAAAATTCCCTGAATTAATAATTCATAGCCTAAAAACGCTTCCACTGTAATAACTTTGAACAAAAATACGAAGTATTTTTGCGGACTAACCATCCTCACTTGAACTTTAACTTTTAGTTGAAAGAGTTCATCGAATTAATAATTCGTATTATTTTATTTTTTGTCTAACAAACAAAGAAAAATAATTTAATAAAGACTAACCATCTTCTCACGAAAAAAAAAAAAAAAAAATAAGAATTAACAATTCTCCACTTAGCGGCAAAAATGAAAATTTAGCGCCCCCATTAATAATGGATTCCTATCTAGAACTCATCATTCTAATATACACGAATATTTATTCACGTATTATGGGTAATGTCGACGAAAAAATTAATAAAATTAATTTTTCCGCCGCCCCTAGCATTCATCTGCTCAAAAATATTACGTATTTTTTATCCTCTTTTTCATTAATAATGAATTTAGGACAAGAGTAAAATCTTCCATATTGTCGAATAATTAAATTATTTAACAATACAGCACTAATCATGCTACGTCTAAATAAAAGAGTCTGAAAAACTCCGCGGATAAATGCCTTAATATTTCTGTTGACGTAAATTACGAACGCGTAAAAATAGACGAAAATGGACGATAAATCCTAAATCTATCTCACTCGCACTCGTACGTCTAAAAAAATAGAAATTAAGATCGGCCAAATTTCGTCTAAATTTAGACGAAAATTCGTGTCAATGCATCAATACGCCGATCCAAGGTCAAAATCACCTAACATAATAGCGATGCAAGTATCGACTTGCATCGCAAAAGATTCACCATCTTACCAATACACACGTAAAATACGTATAAAAATACGTCAACAGCAGCAACAGGGAAGAACCATATCAACCACGTTGACTCGCGCGCATGCGCATATTATGGTTTTTACGCCAACGTCCGCAAATTTGTACAACAACCCTGTTCAGTTCCTTGTACGAATTTATCACGTTGTGCTTTTTTCCCGTAATTAATTACGTAATTAATTAATTTTGGCTGTTTGTTGTTATTTTTTGCGTCAATTTTTACGTAAATTAATTTCTTTTTTCATTTTGTCATCGTTATTCGTGAGTTTTTACGTAATTTTCGTATTAAAATCCGTTTTTTCTCACGTCAGCGAAGTAGCGGATAGAATCTTCTACTCATTCCAGCAATTTACACACTCATCCTTAATATCAACTCGAATTTTGGTAAGTGTAATTAAAGGACAATATCCTTACATTCTTAAATAATTATATAATTGTTTAGAATAATATTTTGCTCTCGTAATAATTCGACTTAGTGTCTTTATTTTCGTCTGAAAAAATTTATGGACTCATCATCCTAATCATGAAAAAATTATAGGTCTCAGATCTAAACAATCTTTAGCCTATAAATCATATTTTTTTGTGTATATTTTTTCAAATAGTGTCGCGAATAGAATTTTATTCTTTCGCCCCAGGGTCATGCCCGATTTTTTATTTGGCACCCTGACACTTAGAAAAATTTTTTTTATTAATAAGAACTTATCATTCTCATGCATAATATTCGAATTTTCGTCCTAGGGTCACGCCCGATTTTTTTCGGCTCCTTAAGACTTATAAATTTTTTATGCATTTTTCAGAACTTAATATTCTTGTATCAAAAAATACGTTTTACGCCCTAAGGTCATGTCCGATTTTCTTTCGGCTCCTTAGGACTTGTAGAAATTTTTACTATTTTTACAAATTTTTTAGAACTTAACATTCTTGTACTAAAAATACGTAATTTTGTCCTAGGGTCACGCCCAATTTTTTAACGGCACCCTAGGACTTGTCAAAAATTTTAAATTTTATTTTTTTTGGCAACAATGAATTTACCATTCTCGTACCAACAATACGTAATTTCGTCCTGGGGTCACGCCCGATTTTTTAACGGCACCCTAGGACTTGTCAAAAATTTTTAATTTCTTTTTTGACAATTTTTAGAATTCACATTCTTGTATTAAAAATACGAAATTTTGTCCTAGGGTCACGCCCGATTTTTTAACGGCTCCTTAAGACATAGAAATAATTTTATTATTCTAGGAATTCATCATTCTTGTAATTAAAATACGAATTTTTGTCCTAGGGTCACGCCCAATTTTTCTTTAGTCGTAAATACTTAGAAAAATTACGAAAATTAAGTACCAAAAATACTCAGAATGGACTAAAAATCCACTTAACGTAATATTGATAAATATCATTTGATACATGGTAAATCAATTATTTCATTCTAGTGAGAAGAAGTTTGTGTCGCTGACACTAATACTTTAAAAACTTAAATTTTCTCTGCACCTTTCCTCATTCAATAAACGTTTAACACACGTCATAGTAAATAAACAGCACTAATATGCTGATAAAATCTAAACAATTTTTTATTATTTTTCTGTTCTCAGTACTAATTATACATGGCAGAAAAAGGAATTCACGATTCCCCGATCTCTTCCCAAAAAGAAGATGATCTTTTAGATCCAAACAATCTCCCATGGTCCGAACAAGTGGACATGCAACAAGCGGCTGCCGAAGCTAATAAAGCTTCTGAAGCTCCAAAAGCTGATAAAGCAAAAGCTGTTGAAGCTAACGCTGATGAAGCAAATAAAGCTGCCAAAGCTCAGAAAGCTCTTGAGGCTAAAAAAGCCGAAAAGAAAAAAGCGGCTGCTGCAGCCAAGAAAGCGAAAGCAGATCTTATCGCTAAAGAAAAAGCTCAAGAAGCTGCCCGAATCCGAGAAGAAGAGGATAGGGCCCGTAAAATTACGGCCGAAAAACAAGAGAAGGAGCGGAAACTCCTCCAACAACGTGAAGAACGTCGCAAAAAAGAAGAGGAAGAAGAACTCCTTAAAAGATCGAGAGCAATCTCAGACACTTCCGGATCTCGTCGACGACGTAGTCCCAGCGTAGAATCATCGGACTCAACATCCTCAGATGATACGTATGTGGCCACCACAGTTGTGGAGGATTGCGAATCCTACGCGTGGCGTATTCACGAACTTTTACAAACGCCAATAATTAAAGGCTTTGATTACGAGGCAATCTTATCCGAAAAGGAT
The DNA here is from genome assembly GCA_011428145.1 of Ericerus pela. Taxonomy (NCBI): domain Eukaryota; kingdom Metazoa; phylum Arthropoda; class Insecta; order Hemiptera; family Coccidae; genus Ericerus; species Ericerus pela. The sequence continues at coordinate 237,569 of WOFM01000568.1, read as the reverse complement.
GCGATTGACTCGTGCATCGAAGATTTAAAAAATCTCTCCACTAAAACGGATAAAGACATAATTATCTGTGCACGTAACTGCAGACGGGATTTATTAGTTAAGCGTTCACGCTTAATTAAGAAATTCTCGCCTGCAGTTGCACCAGAACCTGTTCCCCTTCTGGATTTAACCTCCCTTCAACAAAAGGAGGAGGAACAGCGTTTGCAACAGCAAGCGGAATTGGAAGCCAAACAGCTTGCTCGTGCCAAAGAAATTGGCAAGTCTCTCACCAAGACTCGTAATGAAATCGATATTGCTTATCGCCAGTACAAAAAACTGGATCAAACCATCACCGAAATTGAAAAAACAATTCGGCAAGAATTTAATCTTAACATATTAGACTTCGAGATGAAATATCTCCAACCTATCCAGGAAGCTCCTGCAGGTTCTCCAAACCTACCACAAACCGAGGAGGACGATGTAGATCTCGATCCAACATCGGCTCAAGGATCAAAAATCCCGCGTCTAGTAAAGGGTAATCAAACAACCAATACTATTAAACGTACGCATGCTATGATGACCAATGATAATTCTGAGGAAAATGAGCATGCGACCACTTCTAAAAAATATAGAGGTGAGTCGTCTCAAATTCCACCAGAAAATTCATCGACATCATTAATTAATTTATCTACGATTAACCATCCTGTATTAGATAATCAGGGACTTCAAATCCCACAAGAATCATCTTCTGGAATTAACGTTTCACTTTCTACAAACCCACTTTCTTTTGGCTATATTCCTAAATGTTGGGAACAACAACCTCAAGATATTGTAGAAACCGGTTTCACCAACCTTAAACCACCTAAATTTTATTTAGAGAAATGGAATGGGGATATTTTACGATATCCTGGTTTCATTAATGGTTTTAACGAATACGTAAACAAACGTAAGGATATTGCAATCCCTCAAAAGATTAATCTCTTACAAGGTGCCTTACCTAAATTTATTAATGATAAAATAAGTCACTTTTCGCCTGATATTGTTGGTTATCATCAACGTCTGAAATTTTTAGACAGTAGGTTTGGTGATGAATCAAAAATCAGAGCAGCTCTATGGGAAAGCCTAACAGCAATCCCTACCACAACAAACGAAATTTCTTCTATTTTGGACAGTTTAGATACTATTTCCGTTTTAATAGAAAGATATCGTTCGGTCTGCTCAACCGTTGACGAGGAACAGCTTTATAATATAGTTATTAAAAAGTTTCCTCCTCGTTCATATCAAAACATTCTGAAGTCCAACGAACGTCATGTCAAACATTTGTTTGAGGCTATTAGAAATTTTATAAAAATTAGGGAACTTTCTGACCCTATTAGCACGTTCGGACCTAAGAAAGGTGAAAAACCTCAAAAACAAAACAAAGGTACTAACCAACCTAAAGGCAGGAAAAATTTTGCTATCACTTCAAATGAGTCTAAAAAAGGAAAAGATAAATCTAATCCTAATAAAAAAGGCCCTCCTGCTAAACGTGTCAAAACGTCTGAAACTAAAGATTTTGAATCTTCTCTGTTTACAGCTTCGGATGGAACAGTATTCCTTAAATTACCGAAAGGGAAGAAAATCCCCGTCAGCATTTTACGCACTCCCCTTGTTCCACAACAGGGGAAATGCATATTTTGCGACAAGCTCCACCACAGCTTTCTCTGTTGCAACGTCAACACGCTCGACGAGCGTAAGTCCTTCTACGAAGAGCATAATCTTTGCGTCAAATGCGGTTTCCGTCATGCTGATGACGAGGAGTTTTGCAGACACATTCCACCTGCGTACTGCAGATGGATGGACTGCATGGGCAAAGGACATCATCCTAATTTATGTCCAAAGGCTCCTTACCCCATCACCATGGGGAAATGCGACGCATGGACGGCAGTCTTGAAGGACTATAAGGCGTACCTGCCTGAAAAAAGTATGTCTGACAAACATTTAACTTTTAAAGAAATTAATACTTCTTTAAATGACCATCAAACTTTAATCCCACAGTTGGACAACAAGGTCAAGGATGGCGGATCTAAAAAATCCCAAGGAGCAGCTCCAAAGGCGCCTACACCATCAACAGTGGTCACGACATCAGGACTTCCAATCCTCAGTGAGTCTTGTTCATTTTTTAATAATAATGATACTTCTGCGCACTTTCTTACGTTTCTATCGTATGTTTATGTGTCGAATACTTCAGAACCTATTGAAATAAATGGATTTTTTGACTCCGGTAGTAAGGAAACTTACATTACCGATACTTTTGCAAATATGCACCTTAAGGAAAATTTTTTGAATAAATCTCAAATTTTACGATTTAAAGGTGCTGCAAATTCAAAATCAAGTGAATTTCGATCTCACAAGGTGAAATTTAACCTCCAGAAACCTAATGGAACCAAAATTCCTCTTTTGGCAAATACTGTACCGTATTTGGCTAAAAATCTTAGTCAACAAAATTTCACAGAATTCAAACTTCTCTACCCACAATATGATCATATTGAATTTTCTGAGTTGGACCGTGAACATACGATACACTTACTCATAGGAAATGATTATATGTGGTCCTTCGTGAAAAATGTTAGACAACTTTCTCAAAATCTGACTCTTATTAATACAGATTTTGGCCATATGCTTGGCGGATCATTAAATCCCTTGGTGGAAAGTGATGTTTTTACTACTATGTTCTTTACATCACCCCAAAGTGTAGAAAACTTATGGAAATTAGATACTCTAGGTATTGAAACCACTAACTTGGTTGAAGCTGAAGCTGAGGCTGAAGCACTTCGATTATTTTACAAAGATATAACGCTTGTTAATAACCGATACCAAATTAGATGGCTATATAGGTTTGACCCACCTCCATTGCATGATAATTATCGTTTAGCAATTAAACGTTTAGATCAACAATTACCTAGAATGGTTAAGAACCCACAATTCTTTCATCTGTATGATCAATATTTTCATTCTTTAATAGATTTGGAAATGATTGAACAGATAGATCACGAGAGACCCGCTAAATTGGCTCATTATTTACCCCACAAAGGTATCTATGACCCATGTAAAAGCACTCCTCTTCGTGTCGTATTCGACGGTTCCGCAAAAACTAAAAAGTCGAATCATTCGCTGAATGACTGTATGTATAAAGGAAAAATTATCTTAGCGGATTTAATCTCCATTTTGCTAAGTTTCCGCAAAGATCCTTATGGTATTGTAGCTGATATAAAGAAAGCTTTTCATCAGATTGGACTACATCCAGAGGATAGGGACGTAACTCGTTTCTTTTGGATTAAAGATCCTGCAAAACCTTCAGATTTAACCAATCTCATGTTGTTTCGTTTTTGTCGTGTACCTTTTGGCATAGTAACTGCCCCTTTTCTTTTAGCAGCAGTTTTGCTGTACCATTTTCAAATGGTTGACAAGGAGTTTCACGACAAATTTCTACAACAATTTTATGTTGATAATTTAGCAACATCGTTGCCTACTTATGAAAAAGTAAAGGAATTATATGTCAAATCTAACAAATTATTCAATGACATTTCCATGCAACTTGCTTTATGGGGAACTAACTGTAAACCAATGAGACAGGAATTTGATCCTTCGTATGCTTTAGATAAACCTCTAGTCAAGGTCTTAGGTCTAGTTTGGGACATGGAGAAAGATGTTATGTACATCCCTACCCCTAATGCTATGACAGCTTGTTGGACAAAAAGGTTATTTTTAAAAATAATGTCATCCTTTTATGATCCACTCGGATGGTTTGCTCCGTCCTTAGTACCTTCCAGATCATTTATGAAAATACTTTGGTCTGAAGGGCTAAAATGGGACCAACCAATCCCCGCAAAATTGCAATCAGTAGCTACAGACATTTTAAATGATCTGATGCAAACTACTAGCTATTGTCTTCCGAGACAACTCTATGTAGGGATCTACAATCCCAATGTCTGTCAATTGCATGCATTTACCGATGCATCCAAAACAGCATTTTCTATGGCAATCTACGTACGTTTCCATAATCAGGAGTCAAATTCCTACTCAGTACGTTTTCTTATGGGAAAATCTCGCGTAACACCTATGCGACCCATAACCATTCCAAAATTGGAATTGATAGCTGCCCTAATCGGCGCTAGAGGTCTACGTACTGCTCGAAAACCTATGGATCTAACAAATCTCCCTGCATTTCTATGGTCAGATAGTAAGTGTGTACTTACGTGGCTACTAAAACGCAAAATATTACCCCAATTTGTTTCAAATAGGGTAAACGAAATCAAAAGCATTAAAGCTGTTGAATATCGTTATGTACCTTCGGATGAAAATCCCGCGGACATAGGATCCAGAGGATCCACTGTGGAAAATTTAATTCAATCTTCATGGTGGACTGGACCATCTTGGTTATCCCAAGATTCCAGTTTTTGGCCTAAAACAGACCTTCATATTATTGAAACTTTACCTGACCAACCTGAAGAAGATTCCACACCAGTATACTGTACACTCAGAGAATGTTTAAACATCTCACCGAAGCTTACCACTTCCTTACCTGTTGAGTCGGACGATATTTTCGATAAACACAGATCAGCAAAATTGCTGAGGATCCAAAAATCCTCGAAAAGAAATATCCCTCATTTCTTTTTGAATTCGGAAACTTCCGAATGTGAATTAATATTGCCTAATTCTACTCCAAATCCTGTACAGGAAACGGACACCGAAATAGGTCAATTTTCACAACCGTTGAACTTGTCAAAAAGTCATCAAGACATTAAAAAGTCTCAAGTACCATATTCGAGTTTCATCCACTCCCCAACCAACACTCCTTTTGGGATTAAAATTGAAAACTTCAATTCCCTTCGTAAGCTTATTAGTACATTTTATCAATGTCTAAAAGCTATCCGACGATTTAGCCATCAAAGGATCAAAAGGAAACGTTCGTTGGAGCCATATGCGATCATGGACTGTAACTTTCATTTTGCAGTTCTATGTTTCGTTTTTGGTGAGCAGAAAAAATATTTTTCCAAAATATTTGAAATGCTCTTGAAGGATAATTCACCTAAACATGTTTCATATGAAAAATTTCATATTTGTTTAGATCCTTCTGGGATTCTGCGTGTAGTAAATTACTTACCAGAAATACCATATGCAAAAGATATGCTTAACCCCATATTACTGCATCCTAAGTCATATTTGACAGAGCTTATTTTAATGCATACACATCTAACCAATGTACACACGGGCATCAAGTTCACTCTTGCTGACTTCCGTAGGCATTATTTTGTTCCTAAAGCATTAAAACTGCTCCCACAAATCTTGAAAAAATCATGTATTTTGTGCAAAAAATCTGAAACGAGACCGTTTAAGCAACCGATGCATGCATCTTTGCCAGATTTAAGGTTAATACCTTTCACTCACCCCTTTACCTATACGGGTGTAGATATATTTGGACCTTTTCCTGTATTCGACAAATACTTACCCAAAAGGAAAAACCAATTGGTGACACAAACCACTCCTGTTTATAAGAAATGGGTATTGATATTTACATGCCTCACTACGAGGGCTGTATATCTCTTTTCTGTTTCGTCCTTAACAACGACAGAAATTTGGGCTGCATTTAAGACCTTTTTTGCCGATAAAGGAACCCCTAAGGCAATTCTATCTGATAATGCAGCTCAATTCCAATTGATTTCGGTGTATCTACCTCATTACTGGACCACTTTCTCCGAAAACTCGGAGATAAAGGACAGTATGGTTATGAAAGGCATTAAATGGCATTTCATACCAGCAAAGGCACCATGGTACGGTGGAGTGTATGAACGCATTATCGGAATAATAAAGCAAGTCTTTTACCGTGTACATGGTCATACCTCCATTTATATCCATACCTTTCAGTCTAGTATAAAAGACATACAGACTATGGTCAATCAAAGACCTCTGTGCCCTTCATCTGATGATCTCGGTCAACATACCTTGACACCAGCGCATTTTCTCCATGCGAACTTAGGACACTTAACAGTCCCTCCTGACAAGATGTCACAGGATTCAACTCCTACAGCTAGACAGCGACCAAGATTATCTCACGAAATTGTGGTTATCTTGGAAAAGGGAGTACTTACTCTATCTTAGGGACAGGCCTCCAACAGCCTTACCTAACGCATATCGAACGGTATCTTACGAGCCACAGGTAAATGACATAGTACATGTGTTAGATTACACGTCTAAACCTGGAGTTTACAAACTCGCCCGGATCACCAATCTGGAAAAATCGCACGATGGAAACATCAGACATGCGAAAATTGAATATTCTAGCAAAAAACAGTCTTCTAGACCGCTGAAATTTCTAGCTCCCCTCGAGCTCAAATCAAAGAATAATAACGATTAGAAATAATTAGACCTTTATTCTTGATTTAGATAAACCTCTGACTTGACACTTGTAGACCTAGATTTAACAATCTCTTGGATGTCCCTGGGGTCCGCCATAATTGAATACTATGCTGGTAAAAAGGTATACTTTTGATTTTTTGGCACCCACTATTGTTGTCAAGTTACCTCACGAAGGATCACGGACAATAGGCGACAGAGTACTCATATAAAACACTAACCATGTTCGCAATATGCTAATTCCCTGACTATTCCTTTTACAGAATCCGTTCTCTATGGCCATTAAAACTTCTATATTCCTCTTGCTAAGGCGTCCAGCAATTGCCAGAAACGATGTTTCTCAAGAATGTATATATATATATGTATATAAATATACCTTTTTGCGTTTGTGAAAACATTCCTACAATTTTGTACTTTTATATTTTTTAAATAAAATTTGTACTTGTCATGTCTTTTTCTATTTCAGATTAAAGGTGAATCTCATGGGGAGCCTCCAAAGGCTTCCCGTGTCCACCGCCCCCAGTGTTGTGGCTCCGCCCACAGGTCCCAGCGCATAGCCTGTGCGCTGGTCCTCCTACTACACTCCTAACAGAGTTACGTAGGGATACTGGTGTTGAGGCGAGGCAGTTGTGAGTTACAAGGCGTGCGATGCAGGTGTGTGACTCCAACCAACTTTATATGGTCCGTTGGACCTTAAACCATTATTTATAAGCTTCTACCCACTACAGTCAGTACCTATATACGTATATATACATTTATTTATAATTATATACATATAACATATAAATGCCAATTTCTTGCCTCTACAGTATAGGATGAAATTTTTGTCTGATAGTCATGAAATTTGAAATGAACTGTAGTATTAGCAAATAACCTGACCCACTGATTTGGTTGCAGATCGGCTGTATAGTACTTTCGGTATTGCTACGTTTGTTTTTGTTTTAGGTATAAAATTTTTAATTTTCAACCAATAGCTATGAAATTCAAAGTAACTATTTATCATAATTTATGACAAATTGCTATTAATTTTGATGAGGATCGACTGTAGGGTACTTCCTGAAGTACTATTTTTATTTTTATTTTGGTTATGAACTGCCTAATTTTGGACTAATAGTTATGTAAATCAGAAAAAATATTTATTATGAAATTAAATTAATGAATTTATCATGTATTTGGAGTTATTCCAAAATGTACTGAATTATTCCATAAAAGGTTGAGAAGTGAAATACCATAGACTTATGTTGACAGTGAGAGGAGAGTGGAAAAGGTGGATGAGGTAATATAAAAATCTTATGTGGTCATGTAATTGGTAATTCGTAGAAACAAAGAGAGGGGACTCTTAGGAGTACTCACTTAGCTTATCCTGAAAACTCTAAACTCATAAATTTATTTTTAGTGACTTTTTTCAGTTTTGGCCAAAATTTGATTATTTTTGGAAGGTGTTTATATATATAAATATATATATATATATATATATATATATATATATATATATATATATATATATAAGAATTATATGTAAAAATGAAAAAATGGCACCAATCGTTTTCTTTTCTCATGAAATGGATAATTTTCATCATCCCGAACCCTAACCCTTTTTTAATGTCAATTTTAAAACCCCGTTTTCAAGCAAACTGGGTAAAAAGAAAAAAACGTCTCTTGTCCTTCTCTTTTTGGTTCTTTTGCTGGTTAGTTGATGTATAAGCATCAAATTTAGGGGAATAATTCTGTCGAATTAATTTTGGTGAACGAATTTCTGACATGTATGTCTATTATAATTTATAGTGACGTGAGTAGGAATATACGTATGTGTAGCCTGTATCAAAATAAATCCATGAAATCATCTATTAGCCCATATCGATCTCTTTTTGGGGGTATAAATAATCAACAGAGTCAATCGAACACTGTTTTATTGTTAACTGTAGGTATGAATAGTTAAAGCAGACATCTAAAGCACTTATAAGGCTATCTTCAGTTCCATCTTGTTGGAAGAACGATACGGAGACAATAGCCAACTATAAATGGAAAAGATTATACAGATCAGACTTTCCGATTAATCATTGTTTTGCGAATATTTCCAACGCTAATTAATACCACACTTATTTGTTTCGATAATGGAAAAATTGTCCCAATTAAGCAGAATCCATTGTAGGCTATAGGTATTGCTATGTTTGTCTCATGTAAAAGCTCCAATCATAAAACCTATAATATTTTCACATTCGCAACCTATGAAAAAATTTCAACAACTTCAGATGAATTAAATCATAATTGGAAAGAAAGAAAAATTGGTGCAAGGTTTTTCATGTGATATTAGGAGAGATAGTAGTTACAGGCGAATTTACGTGTAATAGTTCAAATTCTTCAGCCTCTAAAATTGAAGAAAAAAAATAGCTAAAAGATAGCTGTGGAATACCTTGTCGTGAGAGATATTCACACTAGAAGATCTTCAACAGTATTTTGCATGTTCCGCCACTTCATACTGTTAAGTATGGGAGAGCCAAATCCGCGGCGAACACTGGCGATTTTTGAGCCGGTTCTGAGAGTTTATATACAGGATTTGGTACACGCACACAGACACACATGCATACGTACATGTACGTAATTATGTCATGCGTTACGTCGTTTCTTGCCTCTGTTGAGGTGATAAGAAACGACGCAGCGCGTTTGGTACTGGGCCGTGACATCACTGAGATCGTTATTTAGTAATTGATCTCAGCCCGTGCAATGTATCTTACCTGTACATACGCACAGGTACGAACATACAAACGCACCAGTATAATTTGTTTAACGTCATAAAGACGATTATTGCCAGCCTTTGGGCAGCGACTGTTGTCAAGGGGTGCGAACCCCTATTACCTTATACGAGTATTGTCCCCACAATAGCAAACTGAATAGAATTAATGGCATAACCATGGGGTCATATTCGTTAATGTATTCGAGTTAAACCACTCAGTTATACCCATATTTTTATTAAAAAAATTGGATACGCTCCAGGTGAATTAGTCAACAATTTTCAAGATTTTTTCTACAATTATTCATTGATAAATTTTATTTAACAATGTTGAATAAAAAAATAGAGAATAAGAATTGTACAGAGAGACATAAGGCAGAGGAACATAAGTATTTTGGTAGAGGAATGTTAATATTTCCACTTCAGAACCTTGAAATTCCATCGTTTTTTGGTTTAGGTATTTTTATGAGGCAGATCGGATTAAAGCTATACGCCAACTCGCAAGAACAACAAATATAGAATATCGAGTTACTAGCATCGAAAGTTCGCATTTTCAATCTTTTCATAATTAACTATTATCTTTGCTTTTCGAAAGTCGATGTAAAAAACGTTTTGAAAAATACACGATCGAATTTATGCCCGCTAAATTCGTCCGTATTAATTTTTTTACCCGCTCAGTTCGTTTGTCCTCCGAGAAACGAGTCGTCTACTCTTCAAATAAGTAAACGAAATTTCCAAAAACCCTAAGAAAATGAAACGATGAAATGGTTCCATTTCCTGCGTAACTGGATCTCAAGTAATAAGGAACCGAAATACAGATTTAAAATTATTTCACCTTTTTCTCCACCAACCATTTCAAGATGCGTTTGCCTCTCATCCTTTCTCCTGGATCCTTGTATCCTCTTCGTTTTCTTTTTGCTCCCTCCATCACTAGTTGTTTTCCTTCTGTCATTGCAGAAACGATGAAAGTTAATTGCACGTGAAATTTGATTATAGCAGAAACGTGAGCCCTCGGTTGATCTGTACTTACTGTATAGGAAATCGTATCTAGTCTCCGCCGACTTGATAACGTCCATCCCTTTACCCCACCATTCTGGATGGCGAAGTATTTTTAAATGAATTCAATTTCAGTTATTTTTCTTTCTTTTTCCTTTTTATTATTAAAAAAAGAAAAACCAATTTATCGAATTCTATATATATCTTTACAAGTTATTCTTTGTTCTTTTATATCATTTTGAAAAAAAAAAAGTTGAGGCAACAAGGAAATTTGGCTCAAACGGCGCGGAACGAACACAAAAATAGAAATTGTAATTGCAATAAAAAGATTTGTAAGCAATTTTTAGCACCGAAGTGCTGAAATAAGAATGAGTGCCGCAGACGCAACAGAGCGAACGCAAAAACCTGTAGCGAGATGAAGGTCAAAAAAAAAAAAAAGAAAAAGGATTATAATTTAAAATCATTATTTATAGAAGCGTACTTGAAAGGCCGTGAAGAATGTCAAAATTTAAGAGGTGGGTAAATATCATCGCCGAAGAGAATAATTAGCAATGTTCGTATTTCCTGCAGAATAGAATAGATTCTGTCTTGGTTTTGTTAGGTACCATAGTTGATCATACAGCATAAAATGCATCACTCGTGTTTCTTCTTATCGTATGGATTCAAACAGTTTGATGCATTAAATGAGTTTTAACTTTCATTATCTCACATTAATTGTCACCGGTGGTCATATTGAATTATTAATTCTACTAATGTGAAAAGAAATGTAAACAGTTTCAGTTAGACGTGGCTTGTAACCATTTAAACAAAGATGCAAACAGTGTTGAGAATTTGGAGAGGGTTTCAAGTCCCTTTGATCAAAAACTCGTACCAATCTGTGGGGGCACTCCCTTGAAGTGCTCCTAACCTTCATATTCAATACAAAATTCAACCATCTTTAATGTTCATCTTCTGAAGAACAAAAATCTAAAGTTGTAACCAAGAAAATTGACTCCATAGTGAGTCTTCAACTGAACAGAATATCTTGCAAATACACAGTATGCATAATTTTAGGATCTTATTAGTGACCAGTTCAGTGAATTTACTATAATTGTTCGAAATTATTTCAGAAAAAATGAATAATACTCACTTCCCAGTTTATTGGTTGAAATTATTATTTTAACTGTTCTGAGTGCCATGGAAGATTTTTATGAGGTTTTCTTTAGAAAATCTATTCATTACACTTAGTGCGATATTAGCCCCTAGGGTTGGGGATGGGTACGTTTTTCGTTTCATGAAGTCAGGAAAATTTTGGCACCAATAACTCAAATTCAGAAATATATTATAAATTGAAGTTCATTATTTTTTGTCGCAGCATCATGGCCAAATGGCTGAGGAGAATTGCGTGAAATTTGAGCAAAAAGTTCCTACCAGTGCGTTCCAGGTTGTACTAAAATTTGTTTTTCGATTCTGGCCTTTCAGAAATTGAACTTGATCTTTAAAGTTTCCGTGATGTCATGACAATAGCTGAGGTGGTATCAGTGGGGGGTTTTGCCATAAGATGTTGTTTATATCCTAGGTTGACTACTGTTGTGCGGAAGTATTGTAATAATCAAACGAGCAAACGATATCTATATTATAAACAGGCCTGAAGTGCCACTTCTCAGCGCTTTGGCTTGTACTGGCCTGCCAACACTGATCTATTTGTTATTAGGATGGAAACAACGAAACATTTGTAGTTGGCGCATGCGCCTTGAATTTTGTCTGAATAATTTTTGTCTTAAAAAATCGGGTTGTACGTTTATTATAATGATGAGTAGACCCAAATGTTCATTCCAGTATTCGCCATAATAGGTCAGTCAATGTATGTGATATTTACTAGGTAGATACATTACATTACCCAGATGACTTAGGAATAAAAAAAAGTTCAAAAATTTCTATTTTTAAGACAAAATCCAGCTTTAAAGTTTCAGTGATATCATGTAGAGAAAAAATGTTAGGAAATTTTTATAACATCGTTCCACTCAATTTGGAAAGGATAATTGATTGGGCCTAAAAAAATTTAAAACTTTTATTTTTGGGCCAAAACTGAACTATAAAGTTTTGATGATGTCATGGAAAAGGAAACATGTGGCAAATTTTCCATGATGTCACTTCAATTCATTTCCCTTGGTATGAATTAGAGATTTATGTTAGTTTCAATTCTTCAAAGGGAAAGCTTGAACAACTGAGAGCTTTAATAAATTGAAAAGTTTTCAACAAAAGTTTCAGTTCTGAACTGGTTCTGTTTGAGTGTTAGTTCCCAATTCTGTCAAAGTGATTTATTTTAGTGTTAATTCTCTAATAGGAAAGCTTAAACAAATGAGATCTTATCAGTGTACCATAGAGGCCAAAAAATTGCGTTTAAAAAGTACAGATGTGCGTACTTAGGTATGCAAAATGGGACTAATAATGTCAACGTGTGTTCAATTTTTCAAGCATAATTTGAACATCCATACATGTATATGTGCAACATAAATGTCATATGCACAATTTTATGTGTTGTACGCACAATTTTATGCATCATACCACAACTTTATGCATCATACCCATAATTTTATGAGTCATACGTGCAATTAGCTACTAAAAATACTATACTAACATTTTGACATTGGTTTACAGGAGGGTGCCATTCTTTATAATGCAATTACAAGAGTGAACATTGGAATATACAGTGTTCAAATCCACAGAGATCCAAAAAATTTTATTTTGTTTTATTTTTTTATTGTTAACTTATCCAGGGTTGTGTGGCAGAATGTTATGGGTATGTGTAAGGCACAATGTTTGCCAATAAGATCAATTTTTAGATGGGAAAACTTGAATAACTGAGATCTATGATAAGTTATAAATTAAAATGTTTTCAACAAAAGTTTCAGTTCTGAACATGCTTTGTTGGAAATTAAGTTTTTAGCTCTGTATTAAAGATTTATTTCAGTGTCAATTTCAGTTCTTCAATGGAAAAGCTTAAACAGCTGGTAGCTTTAATACATTAAAAAGTTTTCAGCAACAGTTTCAGTTTTAAATATGTTCCATTTGAATGTTAGCTCTCATTTCTGTCTAAGGAATTTATTTTAGTGTCAATTCTTCAACAAGAAAGCTTGAAAAACTAATTTGAGACATATCACTGAAATTCTGCAACCAGATTTGAATCATAGAATCCAAACAGAATTTCAGTGATATTGCTTAAACTCTATGTACGATTTCATCAAAATTTTCACAGATTCTTTAGCTAACACATCAAAATGATTCATCAAAATTTCAGCTCAATCCTACATTTAGTTCTTGAGAATTGATTGAGTTCATATCATTTAAATCATTTAATCTGACATTGGCATGGTATAGAAATTTTAATGATAAGACAAGGAGTGAAATGACTTGTATACTCAATAAAGACTAATTGGTACTAATCCAAGCACCAGACCTATTGATATTTGTGCGGATCAGCATGACCATATTTCCTGTAATGCTATTTCTTTTTTTATATAGGTCATTGTGGGAACTATACATCTCATACGCACGTCATTCCTTATCAGGTGAATTGTATTTAACATTATATTATATACACTGTTTGTTCATATGCTCTTACTTGCACACAGAGGTGAGTAAGATGCAATATTCAGTCAATGACAAAATGATAGATAAAGATCTCGGTAATGTCTCAGACTAGTACACAAACGCATTATGTCATTCCTTATCAGTTGCTATAGCAATGTTTAAGAAATGATGTGATTTCTACAACACATATACATATGTATATGTACATATGTGTGTCTCTGGGCGTGTGTAAAATTCCTTATATAAACTCACAAAACTGGGATCTAAAATTGCCAGTGTTCGCCCAGGTTTTGGCTTACCCATATGTTAAATATGAAGTGGCTGAACACACAAATTCTGTTGAATTACCTCCTGGTGAGAATATATTTTTCACAAGGTATTTTTGGAACCACGTACGAGATTTGAAACAAATATTAAATCTATTATATTTCATTGTAGCATACTACCAATATACTTCCAGCACAGCTTTTTTTTTCTTCTTTTCTTTTTTTTCCAATTTTCATGAACTTTTCCTTTTTATAAAAATTAAACACATGTTCATATTTTCTTTTTTTTATTTCATAACTTAATTATATTTCTTTGGTTTTATTTGAAACTATATGATTATTTACCATACTTTATCATCATAATTAATTTTTCTTTTCAAGAAATAATGTTTTTGAATTTCACATTATCTATTATCTCGTCAGCATCTAATAAATTTCATACAATCATAACACACCCTTTACGCATATGTACTGACAAACAATTAATGTGACCATCTAAATTCTTAATTATTTTTTCTCAAAAACCTACTTTTTCTAGCGAGGCTTGCTGTGCTAGAGTTTTTTTTCTGTTTTTGGGAAATTAATTCAAAATATGGTGATATTTGCGGAAAAACTTACAGCTTGGAGGCAAAACTCACGTTATTCATATTTTTTATTGGAAAATCATAAGTGAGAAAATTTTGGCAGAATTATTTATTACACTAGTGAGGAACATAACAAAGTTAACTGTGAGCATTTACATTCAAGGGGAAGGCCTACACCCATTTTTTGCGTCTCCTAAAAATTTACGATTTTTTACTAATGTGAGTTTTGGAAATAAGATTCTCAATATTGGGAAATAAATACTGGCTCTAATTTTGCGTATATTTGTCGACGAGTGCGGCAATTTCGTTGAAAAAATCTTACAATTACTATCTCTCACTCACTCGAGAAGGATATGGTATTTTGAGCAGAGCCTATTTTAGAAACTTTTCCGCCCTAGGCAATAACATTTTTGCCACCCCATTTTGCTCATTCTCTCATTTCTCACAACCTTTATAAATATTTCTCATAAGTAAGAACAAATCAGAATTTTTTATTATTTTCAAAAATATGGGTAATGATCAATTTTAGAAACAGTATTTATTCAAATTATATAGAAATTAAAATTTCCAAAAAATATATGACGTATTCGGCCCACCATGGAAGTTACAAAAAAATAAATAATAATAATAATACCTAATAAATAAAATTTTGAAAGTTGCGTCATGAATATGTGGTAATACTGCTCGAAATGCATTCCATGGATTTTCGTACATTTTTTCCCGCCTAAACTCATATGTTATTTTCCACCGATGTTTGCCATTTCCCTATCATCTATTTTTCTCTCACCATCTTTCACAGAGACCCTTTCTATATAAAACAGTTCTCTTTATTTTTCGACGTTTCTCGTCTTCTTACTTTTCCTTCACATCTTTTTCCATGAAACATCAAATATATTAATCTTTTTTTCACCTACCTTCTCTTCTTCTTTCGCCACTCCAGAAACTACCATAAGAGAATAGTATAATAATAAGAAGACGTATATACATCTACTGACCGGTATTCATTACCCTCTCTTTTTTTTACTGATAATTTCATTTTTATTAAATTTTGTTAAACGTTTTTCCTGTCTGTTCAGTTCGTTTTGTATCATCCGTGGAATAACGACTCTTTTAGTAAATTTTCCAAAGCAAAATACAACTATTGTATTTAGTGCAATGGCGAAACCTGGTGGTATGTGGAAAAGCGCGTGTCCTAAATTGTAGATCACGAATATATAGGTCACTCAAATTCTTCTGTACACAATATATATATATGGGTATACGTATATATATATTTCCATTTTTTGCTCCTTTTGGCACTTTTTGGGAATCTGTAGAACCTCCGCTATTTAATCTATGGCAATGAAACTTAGATTAGCGCTAAAGGCTTTCATAGGCTACACATTCGTGTTAAACTAGTTTCAGAGGAAGGGGTTCTCGAAGTGTTGCAAACTCATCCTGTTATCATCACGATAACTACCGTTAGTTAAAAGATTTTGATTTGAAATATTTATGGCAGTTGGTGATTATTGGGGACTGGTTTGATATTAAATTTGAGTGAAATCGGTTAACCAGTTTTCGAATGGCAGCCATTACAAAATTTGACGAAAATACACACTGCGGTTGATGGGCGGCAGAGATATTTATAATTATAATTCCTAGATGTGAATAATTTTCAGTATTAAAAATGATCATCTTTATTATCATGTTTTAAATTTTTTCTCTATTAGGCAATGGGTTGAATGCAGTTGTATTTTCTATAGTTCCGGACTAATGTGTCCGATAAGGTAAGTCAATTCCATTGAGACAAATTAGACCTGTGGTTTATGAGAATAAAAATATCACTCATGCATGAAATTAATTTGAGTTACAAAGACACCTGACAGTTCAATCCAGTTGAACAGCGGTGATTCTGTGGCCAATGACCTTTTCATCAACTCAAATTCTTAAATAGTTGATAGCCTCTTCTCAATGAGAAATGCAATATGAAAATTGAAATACTTACTTAACTAAGTCTGAGGGAATAGCCTATTCGACTAATTTGTGATTAAACTTGAATCAAAAAAGTTGAAAAATCTCAAAATCAATCATACCTTCTGTAGATTCACATAGGCTGTATACATTAACTTTCTAGGCTTGATCATTTTTTGATTCAAAAAATAATGAGAAAATCATTTCCACATACGATAAAAATATATTTATAAAAAAGTCGTCAATTCTCATTTACACCTACCTGAGAAAATCTCAATATGCTGAACATCAAAATAATGAAATCTTGATTTAAAATTTACAAATAATTTGTTATGTTCAGCTCCAGCTTTCACCAAATAAAAATGTTCATGTCTCACCCAAATCCCTACACATTTTTTTCGAGAAAAATTCTATCTTATTTGATGATCCATGGCTTCTTCTCAAAAAAAAATCTAAAATAATGATAAATCTTTTGATTCACACTTGAATACACTTTTTTTTTGCTAAATGAAAATTTCAGAATATCATACATATTACTACCAACAATTACGTTGTTGTTTATCTTATAACAAATCATAAGAAAAATTATATTAATACTCCTAAAATTCTACAATGTGCAGAAAAACTATGAATACTACTTAATAATTAATGAGCAATCTTCAAACATTTTTAGATGATGCATCGTTTTGGTTATCTTATACCTAGCGATCTATTCATTCATCTATCTATCCATATCTATTTATCTATCATTATGTGGTAAAATCTTCGTTGTCCGAGCGTGTTTATAAAATATTAATGGTTTTGATAACCATTTCATGTTCAGTAAGTTTTAGCATTTTCCAATGCACACTTGGGTATTGATGACATGTAACGCCCGTACTTTGTAACAATTTTAATAATCATAGATTCTGAATGGTTTTGTGGACACAGAAAGAAATAATGAACATTAGACTACATTCTCTTTAAAAAAATGCGCGATTAAATGAAAAATTTATATAAAATGCTGGATTTACCATTCGCCTACTAAAGCTCGGTCTACGAGCGGTAGATTTTGGGGTTTGCTAATTTTTGAGTTTTTTTATTTAAATCTTGGAAAGAAAAAATAATTTCTGAATTACTAGCTTACTTATGTTTAATTTCAGGGGTGGCAAAATTCGTAGAGCCTACAGATGGCCAAAACTCAAATCCGGCACTGCTTACATGTGTTAAATATCCCGGTCGCGCATCAATCGCGGTATTTGTGTATTTTCCAAAAGTGTCAAATTTTGTAATGGCTGCCATTCGAAAACCAGTACATTAATTTCGCTCAAATTCAATACCAAACTAGTCCCTAACAGTCTTCAACTGCCACAAAAATTTCAATCAAAAATCTTTTAATTTACGGGAGTTATCGTGATGACAACATGATGGGTTTGCAACAGTTTGAGAACTCGTTCATTCAAAACTACCGGATGAATTTCAAAAGCTGTAATACGAATTTGTAGTCCATGAAAGCTTCTAACACTACCCCAAGCTTCATTGCCACAGGTCAAACAGCGGAGACTCCACAGACTTCCAAAAAGTGCCAAAATGAACAAAAAGTGGAAATACACACACACACATATATATATATATATATATATATATATTGGGTACAGAAGAATTTGAGTGACTTATATATTGGTAATCTACAACTCATGATCGGCACTTTTTCACTGGTACCGCCATTGATTTGAATGCAATAGTTGCATTTTCCTAAAAATACCAATTAAAACTCATACGAATAACTCGCGAACAAAGTTCCCATGCGTCTATAAAAGAAGAAAATTGGAAGATCCTGCTTTTTTTGTGTTACAATATATATATATATTTTTTATTTGGGTGGAAGGGCCAAGCATGATTTTTTCAATCACACACCGGAGTGGAGCACCAATAGAACCAATCTGAACACAACATCATTTTGAGTCTAGACTATGACGTAGCTGATCTCTAATTCATAATATTCCAACTGCAAAGCCCAGCACCTAACCACTACAGCCTGCAGAACGTCTTTTCTCTCAATTAATTTTTTTTAAATTGTTTAGTTTTCAGAGCATACCTACATATTACATTTCATTTTAACTTTTTTTTTTTTTGTATAATTTTTCAAATTTTTTTTCACTTGATTTTAGAAGTTGATTCAAGTTTTTATTTTAAATTTCCAACAACTTTGCGTTCAACGTAGTTATAGTCAGTTTTCAATTTTTCAATGCCTTTTTAAAGTCTTTCTAGTTTCGGATTACACTCGAAGTAGTGATGGCTAATTAATCGATAAGTATTGATATTATCGATAACTCTTAGTATTGAAAAGTATCAACACCTGATTCCATTATGGATAAGATATCGAATATCAAATATTCTGATTTCTGTCTCATGTTGCAACTCAAAGACTACAATTTTCATCAATCTCAAGACTTCTATTTATGCTCGTGTCAGAAGTGCGAACAGAACATTCAAAGGGAAGTTTTCGTTTTACTGATCTTGAGGGGAAGAGGTTTTGTCAATGCTAACCATTCAAAAAATGTGCCATAGTCATCCGCTGACTAATTTGGGAGGCGGAGTTCATGGAGGAGAGATTAGTGGGAATCCCTTACTTTATTTTGCTCCTTATTATTTTCCATCACAACAAGATTGACAAGAATGAATTATCTTATTGAAAATAAAATCGAAACACTGATAACAACAATAAAAACTCAAATGAAAGTTAAAATACTCAAATATTTGGTGGAAACGGGTAAATTTTCGAATTTTTTAAAGGGAGGAAAATGGTCGAGCCAGCACGGGTAACACCCAAGCTGCCTACATGGGCGCTACGGGCCTGTATGATAAGAAACAAAATATCAACTCAATTTGATAACAAAATTTTAACTTTTTCTACCTCCATAGGGGTATAATTTTTAATAATCCCTTCTTGGGCAATGCCTATGATGTACCTATTCATTTTTTTTTGTAGGTCTGATGGTTCAGACTGAGAATTGAGTCAGTTTAGACATTAATTAACAGAGTCAATTTTTCTGAGCTATTATTCTACTCACTACTCTGATTTTAAAATCATACTAATACTGCAACCAACCTTCTGTAATGAAATAATGTTTATTTCAAATAAAGCTAAAACTAAAAAAATAACTTTAACACTTCTACATTCTTTGAAATAATGTTTATTTCACATGAAGTTGAAGTCAAAAAAAAAATTGCTTATCTTTTAAAAATTTATTTTTAACCCGAACTTATTTTAGATATGTACACAGAAAATAGGTCATCATACCTGGTACATGCTTAGGTAGGATTTTCTAGAGTTAATGAAGCAGCACTGATAGCATACCGTGTGCACCTTAAATTTGGGCCTTTTAATAAAGATTAGAGCTCTATAGATATAAGTACAGCAATACGCCATTTTATATCTGTGGTGGCTACTGCACACATCAATGAGTAAACGTATTTACATAATTTACTGTCACCCAGCACCATGGCCCAGTGAGTACGGTGCTGTATTTTAGGTGACGGTGACACGAACAAGTTAGGTATTCAGTTGGTACAGGTTTGAGTCCATGTACCACATGAATACCTAAAGTGGTGACCTCGACATGATCTGAGAAATGGGGTGTGGTGCCCTCTCTCAGACATGTTTGCCATGTCAATAATTTGTCACCTCACCACTCGCCAAATGTGATGGTGCTGTAGGTGGTGTTTATTGGTGGAGTGAAGATGAGGGGGGCATCTGCTGCTCCTGTACACACACCTACTTGTCAGACCATGAACACTCCGCCTCCATCTGGTTATATTACACTCCACTGTACTGGAGGGGAGTGGTGTGGTGGCTACCACACACATTGATGTGTAAATGTATTTCTCTCATTCACCATCATCTGGCACCATGGCTGAGTGAGTACGGTGCTGTATTTTGGGTGATGGTGACATGAAAAAGTTAGGAATTCAGTCGGTATGGCTTCAAATTCTCATACCACCTAAATACCTAAAGTATCCGAAGTTTATTTCACCTAACGCTTTCAGAATTTCAGCTATATTTCAAAAATCAATGGTACAATTTCAGGGAAATTTTCATGTAATTTCTTGTAAACATATATGTTAATGTTTCACCAAAATTTCAGCTTTCTACCGGCAATGGTTCTCTCATAATTGTATTCGATTGGTAACTTACATTGTATAGTTTGTTTCCTTAAAGTTATGTGTATGATAAGGGGCGTTTTTTTGGTTTTCAGTCTGTTGGGGGAAAATAGATTTCAAGTGAACAATGACAAAGCTCTATAAAATTAATAAACTAATCTAAACCTATTAAAAATTCCTAAATCCAACATAAAAATCAATGAATTTGTTTATGAGCTGTAGGGTTTTAATAAAGATCACTCGGAAACTATCTTCTCGATTTAAAAAAAAAAAAGATTGGATCATTATGGGATCGCCCTCAACCATTAAAAAAAAAAAATCAAAATCGGTAACCTGGGTGAAACGTTAGGCTTGAACAAACATAAAAAAAAAAAGAAAAACAAAGTAGTTATATAGACTGATTGATTCATAACCTACTCCATTTTTTTCGAAGTCGGTTAAAAACCAAATCAACTAAAATCAAGGGTGAACAGTTTTTCAGAAGTAATACATCAAAATTCTGAATCAGTAATTTCCATGAGTCTGACTATAGATTCTCAGAATATATTAAACAGAATACCAGTACCTAACCCTATCGATACGGATGAGTCAAGTCGGATACTTCGGTTGTTGAAAAAACGGAGAACAAAAAAGATATTGTGAATGAAAAAGTAGGAAAAAAATAATAATAAAAGAAATGCTTAACCTCACCTGAAACGTCAGGTCCATTAGAAAAAAATATTCGAGTTGGAAAGTACAACAACGATATCAAAATCACGTTGTAATTACGAACATTTCCACTATTCACTGAGGAAACAATAAACGTGGGGGTGTAAAATATACGAAGAGAAAAATAAAAATGGAAAATATTTGCGAACAAAGACTCTAGCAATGATGCCCTTTCGTATCATCACGGATTAATTTTGTATGGTGCACGCAGGAAACGAAATGCATCGAAAAAAATTAAAAAGAAATTAAACACTCGACGGCTGAGTAAAAAAAAGAAGAAGTTAAAATGCATTCAACATAAGCATATGCTTCACATGTAGAATGGTTCGGGATGAGCACCAAAAATTCACCCTTTCATCTGAGACGTTGCAAAGTGCAGTTTTCATTTTAGTACTTTAATTAGTTCTAGTAATTACCTAGTGATAGCTACTAAATCATACAAATTTTAGATGAAAACGTATTTTTTCTATTTCTATCGTAGAATAATACGAAACGTGCCTTCAAGATGTTCCACTAACAGTCGGAAGTTTTTATAACAACTGTATTTTAGTTTTTACGTGAATTGGAGCTCAAAGGTTCAATTTTTCGTGGTTTCAAGCCAAAATATATCGTCGTATTAAGTCAATTTGTATGGAATTCTACAATTCGAAATTGAGATAAAGTGGAAACAAAACTACAAATAAATACATCCACGGAATGTACAATTTTTCAGTCTTAAAATTTAACAGGTCAAAATAGAGTAAGTAGACTAACGAATTATGAGAGAAGGATGCGTTAATTATGATTTAGTTCTAAAAATTTGAATTCCTCAAACAAACAAAAGTATTTTGTCTGGAAAACTTAAATAATTATATTTTAAATTATTTAATTTCAGGTAGGATAACAGATTCAACCATCGGTTCAAATATATAAGAAAACTTTCTTTTTCTTTTTTTTTGGAAATACATTTATTCAGAAATTATGGTTGTAAGTAATGATTAGTTGGTTCAGCGTGAGTACCATGCGTCAAACTTTTAGATGCGGTATAATTTCATTTATTTTTTCAAAGCTGGATTTTTCGGCCAAAATTTTTATGAAAAATTTCATCCGAATACAGTAAAACTCCACTAACTTAATGAAAATTAACAGCTCAGAGAAGCAGAATCTTACGCAGTTTAGTATTACTTAGGCATTAAACAAACAATCAAATTTATAGGCTACAAAAGACTTGGAAATTCATAAGAAGAACAGTAGACATAGCTCAGGCAAATAAAGAACATTATTGAGGTTGAAAATGTTAAAAAATGGATCCAAAGTTTTTCATTGGAAATACATTCAGCATTGCCCTTTGAACACATGCTAAAAACCCATATTCCCTAACCCCTCTGCTAACCGTTGGGAGGACCATAATATCTAGAGAAATTCAGTTTTTTACGTTTTTCTTATTAAACGCATTTATTTAAAAAATATGGTAGGACAAAAATTATTCGTCATAAAATTTTCAGCGAAATGATATCACACACTACTAGATTATAGACAAATGACGGCAGTATGATATAATACCGATATTTCGTAACTGGACGATATTCAGCTTCATATTTTATCAGTTTAATGTTAATTTTTGTTTCATTCAATTCATTTGTTAGTTTCTTCGTGAATTTGTATACTAACAAGGGCTAGTTGTGAGGAAAAGATCTGATTTTTATACGCTTTTATTCTCCTCATTCAATTTGTTAAAGTACACCGGATGACCAACTTCAGCGCTGCTTTCACGTGTTGCGACACACGCACACACACGCTTATATCCGTTTTTATCAGTTATTTTTTCAATTTTTGTTTGTTTCTTTCTTGGAAAATAAAGTGATGAATTTTATTTTCTCTTTGGCTGTTATTTTCTTCTTCAAATTATAGAAGCGTATTTTTTTAAAAATTCGTTTTTAACCTAACTTATTATTATTACTTTACTGATTCTTTTCGTTAACCTAACCATAGGCATAAATTTCACCTCTATTCTTGTTTTCACAATATGTTTCGGAAGTATTGTATTATTATAAGTAGAAATTGTAACAACGTATAATACTCACTGAAGGTAGGCATGTGATAACTTTTAAGAATAAATTGTTCAACAACATGCAATAATTGCACTGAGGATTTCTCTACAAACGGGTCTACAGTCATTCTCTGGACATTGATTCAGACGATAATGCTGACCAGCTCTAATTTATAAACCTACATAAAGGGCTCGATCTAGACGACTGTCTACAGGCGAATGATTTGCGGGTTGACAAATGTTTCCAGTTGAGTGTGAGAAAAACCGCCAAAAAATGAAAACAAAAAAATTTCTATTAATAATCTAGAATACAACAAATTACTAAACATTTTTTTAACCTCCTCAGTTTGGAAAACTGTTTTGTCAATTTATGTAAAATCCCTCTCAGAAGTAAATTCTATTTATAGCTCTGATTATAAATCAAACAGGTTGATTTTAAGAGAATGATTAATTTCTGTTCTATTTATCCAGTTTTCTTGTAAACGGGGTATTAAAATTGACCTCACAAAAGGGTTAGAGGCGATTACGACGAAAATTATCCGTTTTATGAGAAAAGAAAAAAATTGGTACCATTTTCCCAATTTGACTTAACTTTTTTAATGTATATGTATATGTATGTGATGCCCAAAATTTTGTGTTCACGGTTTTGAGAAAGCTACAAAACTGATAGAGCTGAAATTTTCACAAGAAATAGTTTTCATATAGAAGCAGTTGGAAAGAAGTTTGTTGTCTATTGGTTTTCTAGTTTCTAAGAAAATTGGAAAACAAAAAATTCCTGGAAAAGTTGTTTTTTCAGGATTCTGAGAAAATGACAAAAGGAATCGAGATGAAGTTTTCACAATAGATTATCCTTATGTCACTGCAAGTGTGATAGAAGTTTGGTGCCTATTAATTTAGTAGTTTCTAAGAAAACTGAAGATGAAAAATTCCTGGAAAAAATTTTGTGTTTACAGTTTTAAAAAAACTATTAAACAGATAGAGCTGAAATTTTTATGAAAGATAGCTATTGTATAGGAGAAAGTCTGAAAAAAGTTAGTACTCATTGGTTCAGTAGTTTCCGAGAAAACTGGAGAACAAACAATTTCGAGAAAATTGGTTTTCACCAATAAAACATTGATAGATCGATATTATTAAAGATATGGATAACTATCGATACAAATATCGATTGATATCAAAATCTATATTATACTACAACTTTTCAAGTAATTGGAATTCAGGTTTTTTGTTTCTTTTTGAATTATAGATAAAAATTAGCAAACTGGGTTTTCTAAAAGAATATTGCTGAGCTAGAGTTTATTCTATTTTAAACGGACCTATTAATATTAATATGACGACATATAATTTTCATTTTCATTGATTTATTCTTAGAAAACATAATTCTCCTTTAATATTTCATAAAGAGGAGAAAATTTTCATAAAATTACTATAACTATACAAGTTTTCTTATCATTATTAGCAATTTGAAAATAATGAATGAAAAAAAGGAAAATTGAAGGAAAATTTTCCGCCTAGAAACCTCTCCTCTTTCACTCAATGATTTCCCAGCCACTTTTTAAATTATTGAGCTGAGGTTGGTATCATTGAAAAGAGGAGAAAATTTGCATGAATCTAATGTCCAAGTAATTGTTTCTTTAATCTTTAGTAGTTTAGAAATAGACGAAATAAAAAACACAAATTAGTGCGACAAATGCCGTTTTAGTTTTGTTAAGATATTTTTAGGTTGAAACATCAATCCTTCATGAGTATATCCCCACTATAATCTGCCTAGGTTAGTAGGTATAGAGTGAAAAATAGAAAAAAATAACAATAACAAAAATCAAGACCAAACTAATCTTTTGTACGCCGAAAGTATTATTCAGTTGCCTATTTTCAATTGAGTACCTTACTAACCCATCATCATTCATAAAAAATAAATTTGAGAAATAAAAATTTCACAATATTAGCAGAATTTAAATTATTTAGTAATTTCTGTCTAAAATTTCAATAAGTCGAGTTACTGATTTTGTAAAAAATAAATTTTTTATGAAAAAAAAAAAAACAAAAAAAAACAGAAAACGAAAACAAATAGAAATAATGGAAAGCCAATTAGATTTGAATTAAAAAAATTAAATTTGGAAATAAAGATTAAGTGATTAATTTGAAGGAGTTGACATTGGGAAAAATAGAGCGTGTTTTGAAGAATTAAAGCTTAATACATAAAACATAAATAACTTATAATTACCATATCAAATAAAGAAGACGTCTTAGAACAACTGTCACGAATTATAAGGAGTTGACTGAATAAATAAATAATAAGTTAGGTTAAAAACGAGTTTTTAAAAAGTATGCTTTTATAATTTGAAGAAGAAAATAACGGCCAAAGAGAAAATAAAATTTCCCACTTTTTTTTCTGAAATAGAAACAAACAAAAATTGAAAAAACAACGAATAAAAACGGATATAAGGGTAAGTGTGCGTGTGTCGCAACACGAAGCAGCGCTGAAGTTGGTTATTCGATGTACTTCAACAAATTGAGTGAGTAGAATAAAAGCGTATAAAAAAGTACTTATTCTAACATCATTGATGAAATAGTAGAAAAATTGTTATTTTTAAGTGGATTGAGCGAAATAATATTTTTGGAAATTTAGTATAATGCAAGTTGCAGTTTGATCATAGTAAGCGAAGCTACACATAAAGCTTAAACCAAGTTAAAATGGTAAACCATTGAGCACTCTGCACTACAGAAAAAATTAAATGCAAGAATAATAATGGTCTTAAGCAGAAAGCGGAAAAAGAAATTTTTGAAATAACGCAGTTTTTTAATTATTCTTCTAGCCGTATTGAACGGTGTTTTTTGGGCGTCATTTAGAATAGTTATTTAGACTACCTAATACCTATTTAAAAAAATAACACTGAAATTTTATACACCTTTGCATGTTGTAATAGTTTTGATATTTTTAAGTAGTTTTCTCGAAGCCTTAAAATAGTAATAATATATTGCTATTCTTGATCTCAGTTTGTGCTACAGGATTGTTTTTCCGATTCATCATTATAAAAAGAAATTGTATTTTTCCACGAGGGACTTATGATGAAGCCAGATTGAACCAACAAATCTACACTTCTAATTCAATCAAATCCCATCAGTACGCAACCATTAAACTTTACAGCACTTAGTCTCCGATATTACCAAGACCGAATTCAAGAACGTGATACCTATAAAACAAATTCTTACATATCTATAGGTAAGAATACTTTAATTCTTACTTGTATGCTTAGATAATTCTTATTCAAGAAATACTTGAAAAATATGCAATCGATAAGAAGTTCTTTTTCCTGATATTTAAGTACTGGTCAACTAATACTCAAGTATTTCTCAGATTTTTGTGAAAAGTAACGTTCCTAAATACTCTACGAAATTCTTAGGAATTTCTCAAGTTAAACACGATGATTTCGAAAACTTTACTGAAACGGAAAAAATTTTTTTTTACGAAAAGCAATCTACGTAGGCTAATTGTTCATAACAAATTGTTTTTCATTTATTCGTTTATATTTGTTTCATTTATTTTATCCTATAATTTTTTAGGGATCGAATAAACACAAAACAACGCAAAGAATTAAACCAAATTATATCTATTCAATGTATTCATGAGCAAACTTGGTGTAAAATACATATGTTTAAAATGGTATTAATTTCAGTGAAATATTTCCTGAAAAAATAGTGAAGTTTCAAAAAAATTGTAAAAATCGTTTTTCGAATCACTCGCTTCATGTAGGTACAAGACTAACATCAATACTAGGTATCGCTTCAAATTAATGAATTATTCAATGGTAAAAATACAGAGAATTTCCGTTAGAATATAACTGAAATGCTAGAGTTTCCAAACATTTTTTCAATGTGTCCTTTTTTCATAGTCTTAAGTTTCCCATCGCCCCAATACACTTAAGTAACTACTAAATCAGGACTTCCAAAGAATAAAAAGTTGTGTATTTGATTGTTGGTATTATTATGAATTCCGTGAATTTCCATCACTCCTCATAACGCCACTTCTCATATTCTCACCACCTGTTGGGAAACATGTATTCATATAACAGTTAGATGAATACAATCACATAATTAGGCCTAATAAAAATTGAAGAAGCGTCATGCGACAAATTTAGTAGGGTAGTATCGTTTTGTGCCAACATTTTAGACCATGAGAAGGCAAGTTTTGTTCCATAAAAGTTAGTCATTTCCACTGGTGTTATCATAAAAAAAAAAAATCAAAATTCAAATTTACAAAATTGTTCCTATCAGGTAATGTAACAACTTTCAGAAACATACAATTAATTGGGTTTAGTTCATACATTTACCTATTTCACTGTGACACTGACGTATTTCTAATACAAAAATTGGTTTTAAATTTTTACAAACAGGTTTTCTAAGAGAGTAATTTGAAACAACTTAATATCTAATATTTACAACGAAAAAAAAAAAAAAAATAATAATTGTTACGTACCGTAAATGAAAAAAAAATTATTCTTTTTTTATTCAAATAATAGGCCTAAGCTATTTTTAATTTAAATTTCAAAACTGCAAAAATAATGAAAAAACTGTTCTAAATATACATGAAATGATTAATTTTCCAATCAAATTGGTATTTATTTGGGAATTAGACCTATTCTAAAAAGTAAAGGAATAGGTAGGGCACTCCGAAACTTAGCACAAAAAAATTTATTTCACATATTGTAAAATTTAAAAGCACGAGCAAAAATGTTTTTTCCCAAATTTGTAGAAACATTAGCAAACATACTATGAACTATCGTAATAATCAAAGAAATTCAGTTCTATTCGAGATCGCAAACATTTCTGACGATAACTGCGAGGTAATATGAATGCTACCTATTTTCATTAGTAAAAAACTAGACTGAGTTTTTTATAAAAATAATTTGAAAAGAAAAGAAAAAACGTTTTACCATTTAAAAAATACTATCAAACTAAATTATTTTCAGATAAATTTTTTTTCATAAAGCTTTGATTATTCCATTTTTTCTGGTTGAAAAACAGTTCAAACAGGGTTTAATATTCGGATAAATGAAAAACTAAACAGTGTTGAAGATTTTTTAGTACTCCCAGCAATCATTTTGGAACTGATTCTTTTCAGTACATAGCAAATGCCCTTTTTATCGAAAACCGATTGTTTTTGTGTTCATATTAGGATTCAGGTTTGTTACATATTTCTGACAAAGTATAACTAGTTGGAAGAGAAAATTTTTTGTTTTGTTTGATAATTCATAGAAATAGAAACTAAACAAAAACCTGCTAAAATTCATATTTCATCAGTGAAGAGACGGTCGTCTATTAAACTTGCAAAATTTTAAAATGCTCAACAAAATTACGACGCAATCATATTCTCTCGAATTTTGTCTTAAAAACACCAAAATTAGTGTTCAAGAAATGAATGGTAAACATTTTAATGAACCAATCAAGCGACAAAGTATGAATTTTTCAGGATAATTTTTTTTCAATAAGCACAAGTAGGTAAACAAAAAAAAAAAAAACAAAAAACAAAAAAAACGCAATAAGGTAAAATTATTGAGAGAAAACGAAGGAAAGAAAAAACCAAAATAAAACCTTTGGTCGATCGGCAAGTTGTTGGAGTACGTAATTTACGATGCCGGCACGGAGAAGATGAGAACAAAAAAATGGTCTTTATGCAAGAAAAACTCAATACGTACTAACTAAATTTCACGACACATTACAGGAGAGAAATGTTTTAGACTTTTTGAGGCAAAGGAAAAAGGAAAAAAAAACAAAAAAACAACTACACCAGAACGCGAATCACCATCGCGCATTCTGCCGATTTCCTTCTTTCGGCCCATAAGAACTTCCTATTGGACGATTTAGACAAACGCCACTTAAAGGCCTAATAGAAGCCCGAATTTCGGATAGCAAAAGAAAAATTCTATAGAAATCGAGAAGAAAAAAATCTTCTATTGAGCACACCTACGATAATGGATTTACTAGAAGTAATTTTTGTTTAACATTTATTTGTTTTTGAAACATACCTATAACAAAATAGGTAACGAAAAAAATCTGAAAAAGGTAGATACTGCATTTGATTAATTTTTCAATAATTTATTCATTTCTTTAATATTTTCTTCTAAGCGCCGATCGATCTCCGTCGAATCACTAATATATTCTCAATCCATTGACTTCAATATTCTATTGTTCTAACTAAAAAAATAATGAAATATCTCAACTTTTAACCCAAATTGTTACAACACTTACAACAAAGGGTTCATCTAGACTGGTTAAGGTTGTTTCAAAAAATAATTTTTTTTTAACAGAAATTTGTTTCCTCTTTCATAGAGCTGAATAAAAACAAATCGATTAATCGAAGCTATTACCGGACTTTAACAAACGCAACGCCATATGAATCCTATTTTTTTCTATGTCGTTTTCTTCCACACTGAGACCCATTCTCTGCAAAATTCGGAAAATATAGTGTTTAGAGTTTATCATTAACGAATAGTAATCACTGGGAAAACCATACAAAGTTCCTTAAAGCCATCACCCAAAAGGTCTGAACTTTTAATTTATGAAAGAACTATAACACGTACCTACACATTTGGTTTCAAAATATATTTCTGTACCTAATTCTTGTAATTTAACGGGCAAAAAACTGTGATTATTTTATATTAGACTAGTAAAGAACAATGATTTCTGGTTAAACATGCCGGCACTAAATAGGCAATCTATTGTGTACATTTATGTAAGCTATCCTTAAGAATTTAAGGGATGACTTTGTCAAATGTATTTTAAATTAGTGAAGTCAAGCAAAACGTCGATTCTATTGTGTTGAAAGGTGAGTGAAGATCTTCGAAAAAATTAAGTAAAAGGTTTCACAAATTGAATGTTCACTAAGAGGTTTATTCAAGAATAATGTGTACAACACAAACATAGAATATTGCGAGGTGGAACAGCCACCAGTATAAGCAGTATGACAAATACTAATGTTACAAATGTAATGATAAATGTGATCAATGATGTCAGAGATGCGAGAGGAGGGGAGTTTCACTTCAAAACCCCTCTGGCAAAATGTCGAAACAAACGCTGTCGGAAAAACAATATGAGAAAGAAATAAAATAATAAAACATGTAACATAATGGTAGTTAAAAACAATTAGGTATATGAATCAACAGTCAATGACTAGAGTCAAATGAATAGAAAACCACAAAAGTAAGCAATTACAAAAATGACAGAGATGGTAACATCAGTTGATGTAAAATAAAATGAAATAAGCATACAAATATTATTGCATCCTATGTAGATTGAAATGGGATCAGCAATGAGTTTATGATAAGGTAATAATATGAAATAATGTGGATAGTGACATGTAAAATATTATAAGGGAAAATATGATATACCCTATAAGAGGAAAAGTATTAGATACCTATAAAAAAGGCAGAGCACCATAAGGTCCCAAAGTTGAAATATATATATACGGAGTGGTGTACATCACACACCATTGAAAAATTCCATTTGGTATGTGATGTTGTGCATCAATGTGAAAATTATCCCATTGTAGGTATGTATTGACACCCCACCCATGAAAAAAACATGTTAGGCTGTAGATGTAGGAACAGAGCTATAGTACCAACATGTAGACTGCCCTGCTCACAATTTTCAACCTGAAACAACTTATCTCTAGGAAAGTTTTCCAAATAAGGTTATTGGTACCTACAAACAACCACTGTCATGACCTACCAGATCTTCTGACCTCAATCCACTAGATTTTTTTTTATAGGGTCATATTACCTCCACAATTTACAAAACTGCTCCTTTTTCCGATGTAGCAGCCTCACATATATCCATCGAGGAGTGCTATGATAATATTATCCAGTTAAGAAACGTCCAACATGAAATTTATCATCGCCTGGGGTATTGTGTAACAGCTCAGCAGGATTATTTGAGTATTTATTGTGAAACTATTAATTTTGTCATTGGAAGGGAATATTTTTTTGTTTTATTATGTGGGTACACTTGAGTTTGCATGTAATTGTACAGTATACAGCTAATTTCTTCATTAAACGTGGTTTCTTTCATTGCTGATTTGCTGGGTAGATATGAATTGCGAGTAAAATAAAACAAATAAATAAAATAAAAAACTATCGCCTCCTGCCTTCTTTCTCTCTTTCTTTCATTCTCTTTATTCGTCTTCAACGTCTGTACGGGCTTGAGAATGATAAAAAAAATAAAAAAAGATAAAACATCTCTTGTCTTTCTCTTTCTCAATTTTTTACTGGGTAGTTGACATATGTGCATCGAATTTAGGGGATTAATTTTGTCCAATTAATTTCAGCGAATGAATTTCCAACCTTATTATTTATTATAGTGGTATGAAATAAACACCGAAAAAGGGAAAGAAAAACGACAAATTTGTAAAACAATTGCAAACTTGAATAATTGTGAAAGATGTAGAATTACTACATACCAAGACAAAAATTTTGTAGGGTTAAAAAAAATTAGCCAAAAAATAGGGTTACTCCAAGAATTTGTAAAATGAGACTCCGAAATGTCTTCTGATCAAGTTCTTTAATTAAAATGTCAGCCAACTGGATAAAATATTTCACTAAACAAACATTAATTAAGTTTTTAATACACAAATCCGAGATAGCATGGTGTTTGATCATTAGGAATCTGACTCATTTCTGATCTCCACCATTTGCAATCCTTCCAGCAGAAATGTTGTCTTCCATTACTTGGACTAGGTCTTTAGAACTAATGATAAAAAATGAAAGTTCGCAAGCTAAGTCAATCTTACCTAATACATCATGAAGTGCAATGATTTCTGTAGTGTGCTTGAAAAAGAAACTATAGTTTGGCAATGAACACCCCAACTGAGTAGATCCACATTATTAAGCAACAAATAATAAGTTACAGATTTTCCTTGGTCTAGTTGTTAAGACAAACAGGTTGACCATCAATGTCCAGAACATAAGAAGCATCTGTAAAAGCCACATAACCAGAATGATTTGAATTATATTTCAAATGGTAGTCACAGGTGACCAAAACATATCAAAAAATTTGACAAACACAGTTCGTAAGTTAATCATTAGATATAGATTGGACATAAAGAAATAGTTTATGACAAAAGAGATATCTGACTGTGTCAATCTAGCTAAGTATAACAATTAACGATATTCTTTTTTGTCACTATTAGAATTTGGTTTATCTCCATGGGAGTAGTTACAGGTTTGGCTTGAGTCATGTTATATTTTTGGAGAATCTTTTTTATATAATGGAATTGAGATAACGTAACTCTTTTTTATTTGAATTTACAATTCGTTTTAAAATCAACAAAAAAAGTGGGATTTGTATTTATTTTAATTGTGAAGTATTATCTTCAATTTTTATTTAACTGTTTGGTCCAATCAGGTATGTTTGATGCTAGAAGCATGTTGCCAGCATAGACAATCAGAAAAGCTAAACCACCATCATCTTTCATATTAACAATCTATATGGGATTGAGTAAATTCAGTTTAACTTAACTGATTAGTTAATAGATCAAACCAATTTTTTGATGAAGTTTTGAGACCATAAACTGATTTAATTAATTTCAAAAGTTATTTTTGCATATTTGGTATCCTTTAGGACCAGATAAATAAATGGTCATTGTAACGGCCAAAAGAGGTTGTATTGTACCTAATTACGACCACTTTCGGGAGTACACCATACACGAAATATCACGTACTTTAAAAGCAGTAATACTTCTAAAATAATTTCAAGTTTATCATCCACGTACTATTGTGGACCTTAACATTACTATGAGACTCAATAATATTTCAAACACATGAGTGAGTTTACACATTTAATAAAATAATACTTTGTACAACACAGTACATATTTCTACGTTAATATTAATATATATTCAATCACAATTCAACAAGCAAGACAATCTGTTCACCAGAGACTTCTACGAGAGAGGTTCCAGGTACTTAGAAGTAGCTGTTGGAGAACTGAACTAAACTGAACAACTATACAACTGAATCGAGGGATTATATACTCGTTCAGGGTATGAAAACGTACGTGTCGGATAGGTAAAGTGAGGTAGGGTGTTGTTATTATAGGGTTGTGCTGACTCGTCGAGTACTCGAGGGACAGGTACAACTAGGTCAAAAATATACAGAAGGTATATCTGTATATGTGGAATTAAATACGAATAAATTGGTGGTTGTTTATAAAGAGTTGTAGGATGATAATTGTTGATAAATATCTACATTTTTGGTATTCGAAAATGAGTGAACGAATATGTTCGTCATTTCTTAAAATAGACGAAAATATACGTTACACAATTCTCCGGGGGAACAAAAAAAAATAAGGAAAAAAAAAATTTTCCAAAGTCTATCCAACACATACATATGTCCAGATAATTCTGCATAATTAAAATTACGTCATATAATGCGAGTATGAATATATACTTAGACTAAAATTTTTATGAATATTAATTATGAGTAACAAATTTTTTCTTACGTATATATGAATGATTAGTATATCGTATTATTTTGCGTAATTTTTACAATGCTGTGCTTTTTGTTAGGTTCGCACAGTTTTGGTGGCAGGTTAATTTTAAATATACTATAATAATTATTAAAATAAGTGAGATTGCACTTAACCATATTAAGAACATTTCATTAATAAAAGTTATATAATCAT
This sequence comes from Ericerus pela, assembly GCA_011428145.1. Classification (NCBI taxonomy): domain Eukaryota; kingdom Metazoa; phylum Arthropoda; class Insecta; order Hemiptera; family Coccidae; genus Ericerus; species Ericerus pela. The sequence goes on along the minus strand of WOFM01000568.1, from coordinate 203,540 downwards.
TGAAGTTTTGGTCGGGTATTTGAAGTTTAATGGATTTAATTTTGTTCTCCAGATTGTTCATGGGAACAGTGTGAGGAACAAAGTTTTTCCAATTTGGATTATAGACCTTTGTCGTTGCCAGATCAATGGCAAGATCAAAAGGTTCTATAGAATCAGAAAAATATGTCCACAAGAGTGGTAAATGATTTTCGATTTTAATAGTCTCTTCCAATGATTCAGAGAGACAAGGGATTTCTATGGGAATGATTACTGTATTTTTATTATTTTCATCAATATTTTCAATTTGGATGTGACAAGGTACGTCCAGAATGAAGGTTCCAGGGGAATCATTGTTTATTTTTAATTTTTCAGATTTTTTCGTAACAGAATTAGTTGCTACGAGGGAGTTAAAATTTACAATAGCAAACTTGGTGTGACCAATAGGGTGCACCAGTGTTTGATTATTATTAGGATTGCATTTAAATGAGCAAGATTGTAATAGATTTTGGTTTAGGTCTTGGAAGAATAAATTCTTTGCACAAGACGATAATTTATCACTTTCTCTGTTAGAAGGAAGGAAGCATAATGGTTTATCCGAGTTACAATAATGGAGGTTGGTTCCACTAATATAACGTACAGAGTTTGTTCTGATTTCGTGAATTATCAGAGATGGTTCTTGATCCCAGCTACACAATTCATTAGAGTGACTTTTGAATGTGAGCGGAATAAAGTCGTAAATTTCATATTTTGAATCTAACTGTTTTAGGGGAATTTTAATTTCTAATTCTAACGTATTTTTAAAGAAGTTACAATTTACAAGTTCAGCGTGATAATAGTTTTGAATATCCTTAATGGGGATTGCTAGGTCGAGTCCTAGATTTTTCGTAATTTTTGAAAGTTTTACTAAATCTTTTTCTAATATTTCCTTTGAGATAATTGAAGATGGGATCATATGAGATTTACAAGACGTTAGGATATTTGATAATCTTAACGTGTTTATCAGGTAGTTATCATAAAATCCTTGTATGTAGTTTAGGGAGATTAGAAATTCGTGTTCTTCTAGCGAGTTTTCCATAAAAGAATTTGTATGCGAGATAAATCTTGTCATAAAATTGTTTGTATGGTCAATGAAGCTATGCAGATTAGTAGACGTATTGACTAACGCTGCATGCTCAGTTAACAGTTGATTTTTTATAATATCGTATTCTTCTTTCAACGAGATTTCATTCGCCAAGAAGTTTCGTCCATCTCTAAAGTTTAATACTCGACAGCAAAATCGTAGCGCATCTCCAAAGAAAGATCGAATCGGAGTGAATACGCTTCGTTTGCTTCGAATAGACGATGGTGTCGAATAGAAATCTTGTATCATTGCAGTATTTTGTTCTTTCAGATTCATAATAGCATTTTTTAATCGTTTTGCCATTTCTGCATATTTGCAATTTTTCCAGGTTGTTTCATTGCACAACCGGTGTTTGAAATTTGTTGCCAATAGTTTATCTGCTGACTCATGTAAGTCTAGCCTAATAGAGTAAATCATTGGGGCAGATTTCGAATATACGAAAATATTGCTTATTTCTTGAAAATAAGCGCCAGTTGACGCCGTCGTAATCCTATATGGGTCAGACGATGTTCTTTGCGCAATACTAGTCGAAGAAATAATTATTGCGAAATAGAAAAGTAGGTTCGTATACATTTTCTGAAACAGAAAGAATGCAACGTCTAAATTATTTACGAGACAGATGGATTATGAATTTTAGGAATTTATTTCGACGTGACTTAGTTGGGGCACGGGGAAAATACAAATTTTGCCGACATTAACATTATTAATTTCGGTCAATTGCTTGGTATAAAATTATTGGATTCGAGTACAGTCAGTATTCAGTATTCTCCTGTTCCCGATCCGTTCGACTTTCGTTTGCCATTTTTCGTGTGTTTAGTGCCCTGTTCGTGTCCGTGAAGTGTATTTTTCGTGTTTTACCGTATTTTTATTTTTTATATTTTCTAATTAAAACATCTTCTATCATGCCGATTAAATATATGAACGATCGTGTTTTCACCTCCACCGGGTTAGTAGAGGTAAATGAGAACTGGTTTCTCGGGGACCAGATTCTCCCAAAAATGCATCCTTTTCAGAGCTGTCCCTGTGAGGCCAGGCTCTATTTTGCACTTCATCGTCTTTTTTCCTTATTTTATCGCGTTTCGACAGTTCGTAACTGCAGTGCCTTTTTGAACGAGTTTGAGCCTCATCGTATCCCCGGTGAGGTGATAGAGGAGGATCTTCAGTTCTGGAGTCACAGCGTTCGGTTCCTGTGTTGTCCTGACTCGGAGACCTATGTCAAGGAGTTGCTTTTCGAATTACAGATTTTTTACCCTCGATCATTGACTATTGATTTCGGGACCACTGGTATCAAACTGACCTTTCGTGGCAATTTGGATACCAGAGGTTTGGTCGGACTGGGCATACTCGCCGGATTACACGTGGGGTTGGTTAGTGTATCACAACAAACCAATCACACCGTGACGGTTGAGTATGTCCACTTGGATAGGTGCCAGCTCATGGACCTAATAATCGGGGTGGACTGTTCCAAGTTTGTCCGTTTCCTCAATCAACATCACAAGCCTCGTCTCGACGTGTCAACTTCAATGCTGGGGTTCCATTTCTCCCGGCACTACGACGTCACCGAGCATGGACGTGCAATGACCCTAAGAGGTGGGTGGTTACTGTCCGAACCAATCGTTTACTCCTTTCTGTGGGATACCCCATCCTTAGAGGACAGCATCTCCACAGAAGATGGAAGCTCGCCAGTGAGTCGGAGCGCAGAGGAAGGAGCTTCACCAGAGTCCACCGGTAGCAGCAGTTCATCAGATGGTGAGCAGCTGGCCGATTTTCTTACTGGATACGCCGAAACATGGGCTGATGGTAAGTTTTTTTTTTATTTTTTATAATTTTATAGTTTGGAAAAAAAAAAATTTCATTGCAAGTTTACGTAATAGAAAATTTTGTGGGAGAGAAAAGAAAAAAAAACTTTAGTTAACCTATTTAAAGAAGAAGAGAGATGGGAAGGGGAGAGAGAAACGGACGAGTGGCGAAAGATATCACCACACGAAAAGGAAAATCGTGAGTGAAAAAACCGAGTAAGCTACGGGTAATATACCTTACACATAGTTACTTTGGTTTTTTCCGAGGGCGACCCCTTGGTTTAGGTATAATTTGGGTTGGGATGGGATTTTCGACGTTTTCATCTACTTCTTCTATTTTTATTTCATTACTTAATTCGTCTGTATTACGAGATTTATACGGAATTAATCGTCGTACGTGAACTGTTTCGTCGTACGCAGTTTTATCGTCTGTCTTAATACGAATTGCGTAATTTAAATTCGTGACCTTTCTAACAATTTTATATGGTCCGGTGTATTTCATTTTATTTTTTGCGACGTTTTTCGATTGACGTAGCAAAACAAGGTCATTAGATTTGAAGTCAATGATCTTGTGGTGTGCGTTATAGTGTTTCGCGTTTTTTTCCGATGCTTTCTTTGCTAAGCTCGGCGTTTTTTCTCTCGTTTGAAGGAGATTTTCAATTTCTTCTTCACGAGTTGTCTTATTATTATTACTTTCTGGTATTTCTGATATATGTACTTCTGGATTGAATCCATGAAGTAGGTAGAATGGAGATTTGTTATTTAAATGTTCAATTGGGCTAATATTGTATGCGAAAATAATTTTATTAATTGTTTCGATCCATTCTTTTTCGTTTGAATGGTCGTATTTTGATAATGATTTTTTTATTACTCCGTTGATTTTTTCAACGAGTCCTTGCGATTGGGGGGAATAAAACGAAGAATAAATAATTTTGATATTATTCTCTTTACAAAAATTACGGACGGTTTCATTTGCAAAATGACCTCCGTTATCGCAAGAAATTTTACCTGGGGTGCCATACGTATAACAAATAAATTTCAAATACTCAATTACGCATTGAGCATTTGGGTTTTTTGTTGGACGTATGGTGCAGAAATTTGTGCTTTTGTCTACACCGACAAGCACGTACGAGTGTTCATACTCGGTATTAAATTTTCCGATGAAATCGATCTCTAAATGCGAAAACGGTTTAGGGTTTTCGATTTCAATATGTTTGAGGTAGCCAGCCTCTTTCGGGGAATTTTGTGCCATTTGACACTTATGACACGACAGTACATATTCTGTAATTTTTTGTACCATGTTTTTAAAGAAAAACTGATTTTTTATTTTATTTTTTGTTTTCTTAATTCCGAAATGACCTCCATACAACGGATCGTCATGTAGTTTTTTTAGAACTACCGGAATTAATTTTCCGGGAATTACTGTAACCGCTTCATCATACGATGAGGTTGGGTTAGGTAATTTCTTTAATACATTATTTTCGTCAAGAAAATATAATTGTATAGTACGATTTAATTTTCGTATTTTATTTTTATCTTTTTTTATTTCGTTATAATTTAATAATGAAATTACATTTTTCCAATGCGGGTCATTTTCCTGCATTGTTTTTAAATTTTCGGGCAATTCAATTTTTTGGGGGGATTCAGAAGTTTGATCTTCTGATTGGGGAGGTAATGTGATGTCGGGAATTGACATTTGTGTGACAACTGGGGTCACAGGAGGGGTTGGGGTGATCTGGTTATCGAGGTTTGCCTCTTTAAGAGCAGATCTTGTAACTACATTAGCAGTTTTGTTGGGACAATTTTCAGAATGATTTAACTCATTCTGTGGGATTGTAGTTTGTGCCACAGGGTAATATGGGAAGGTTGATGCAAGGGAAGGGGGAAAATAATATGTTTGGGACGTTGTACTTGGATAGTACCACATATTTTGATTCTGAAAGAATACAGGGTTTAATGGGACAGAGTTGTCATTGTGAATTCTACACACAGTATTCACATTTTTCTCTTCATCCTGAAGAGCATATTTTTTATCTACGAGAAATTCACCTTTTTCAAATATAATTTCGTCCGGTTCATCATGCGGACGAGATAGCATAGCAGCCATACAATTATTTTTTCCGGCGATATGTTTAATTTGGAAACTATATTCGTTTAATTTAGATATTAGTCGAATTAATCTTGGGCTTGGGGTATTAAATTTCTGATGATAAATCAGAGGTTTATGGTCCGTGTATACTACAAAGCGTAATGCTAGTAAGTATCCACGGAAATGAGCTAATGCATTTGTAATAGCTAACATTTCCAAGTCAAATGAACACAATTTTGACTGGGAAAGTTGGACTCTCTCAGAGAAGTATCCAACTGGGTGTTTATGCTTCGTAACGGGATTAGTTTGCAGCAGCACTGCACCTAATGCAATTTTCGAAGCATCAACTTCTACACAGGTTTCCAATTTCGGATCATATATTGCTAATACAGGTTTGGAAATCATAATTTCTTTTAATTTTTCAAATATTTCAAGATGTTCTTGATTTAGTTTTATTTTTGCATTAGATTTGCTATCTGTTCCTCTTAGCAAGTCAGTAAGAGGAGCAGTAATTTTAGCTAAATTAGGAATTAATTTCCTATGGTAATTTATTGATCCTAAGAATGATCGTAATTGTTTTAACGTATTAGGGGGATTTAAATTTTTTATTGCCTCTATATTTTTATTTAATGGACGTAATTCGTTATATCGGACCGTATGTCCTAATATTTCGATTTCGTTCATTGCAAATTGGCATTTTTTTGTTTTTATTTTTAAATTTACTTTATTTAATCTTTTTAATACTTCCCTTGTATTTTCAAGACACTCTTTGAAAGTTTCTCCGAAAATACAAATATCGTCCAGGTAACATACCATTTTTTTCCAGAATATATCATGGAATATGTCATCCATGATAGTTTGGAAGATGAACGGGGATATACTTAAACCTATTGGAGTAGAATTGAATACATATCCAATTCCATCCACATTTATTCCAGTGTATTGCTTAGATTCTTCCGTGAGAGGAATCTGTAAGTATCCACTGTTTAAATCAATTGTTGTAAACCATTTTTTATTTCTTAAATATGGCCAAATAATGTCAATTGTTGGCACACGATTATTATCCATAATAATTCTTTGATTCATTCTTCGGTAGTCTACTAATACTCGATAGACTCCGTCTGGTTTCTTTTTTACGAATATTGGGGATTCAAATTTCGATTTTTGTTTTTTTAGGACACCTACTTTTACCAAGTCGTCGACTAGTTTGTGTAGGGCCTCATGTTCTGCGTGTGAGAATTTAAAGTTTCTACATCGCAGTGGGGTTTCGTCGTCAACTCGGACAACTTGTTCGGGAACTTTACAAATGGAAACTTCATCTGTTTTTCCCGTAAAAATATTATTATATTCATTAATTACTTCGTACATTTTTATTTTTTGTTCAAGCGACAATTTTGGATTAATCGGGATGGGGTTTCCTCGATTATCCTTAAAAATAGTATTTTCTTTTATTCTTTCTATTTGGCAGGAATCAATTTCTACTGCACTACTTAATTCAAATTTTCCTAAGTATTCGCCTTTATAGATCACGTGGGGCCTGTTATTATGATTAACAGCCGCTATCGTATCTTCTGATACGATTACAAAGAAATTATTTTTTTCTTCCATGGATGTTTCACACAGAAACTCCAGGTGTTCAGGCAACGTTGCTAAAATTAGCACCGAATTTGCCTCTATTTTAAAAGATTGGGGAGCATAATATTTAAAGGGCTTAATATAACCTAACTTATTTTCCTTTTCAATAGGGAAATTGTGACATTCAGGCATGTCAAAACATCGCTCTTCATCACCACACGGTAGAGTGAATTTGTTTTTCGAAAAGTCCATTTTGGCTTTATGGGTTGATAAAAAGTCGTAACCCAGTATGACCAGTTCTACTAAATTTCGAACAACGTAAGTGGGATGTGGGTAAATACAATGATCAATGGAAAAAATCACATTGGTTACTCCTATGACCTCAAGAGGTTGACTATCCGCACCACGAAATCTTACTTTTGTTGGTAGAATTGGTTCCGTAAAATTGACTTTCTTTAAAACTTTTTCATCAATAAGTGTCTGTTCTGAACCTGGATCGACTAAACTAAGTATTTGTTTACCACAAATGGCAAATGGAAGGTGAAATTTACATTGGGTTCTGCAGTACCCTTTGCTTTGAAACTTCTCCTTACTCACATTGTTAACTAGTTTCGATTCTTTGTTCGCGACATCCCTTACAGCTGACGGATCACCTGTAAGGGGGATAATTAGGATTGAAATTTTGATTATTATTCCAATTTCTGTTTTGGTTATTTTGGTTCCAGTTTTGATTCTGGTTCCAATTACCATTACCATTGTTATTATTATTGTTATTGTAATTGTTATTATTGTTCCTATTTTGATTCTGGTTTTGGTTTTGATTTTGATTATTATTATTATTAATATTATTATTATTATTATTTTGATTATTATTATTTTGTTCATTACTGTTATTTTTATTTTGGGGATTTTTATTATTTTTTCTGGATTCCTGAAATTTCGAAATGTTCGCTATTGCAGCGCTCATTTTCTCCATTTCAGCTTTCCAGATCGGGTCAGATGATATTACGTTTACACTTTTTTCGGTTTTCTTTTCTGTTTTCCCAGATTTCAATTCTTCTATCGTTTTTTCTAATTGGTCAATTTTTTTACGTAATAGGGGATCTATATGTCCAAATGCTTTATCTTTAAATTCGAGGTATTTAGAGAAAGCTTTATCAAGTTCCTGAATAGTTTTAGGTTCTTTTTTTATTAAGAATACTCTTTCTTTTTCGGGGAGGTTAGGCATAATTTTTTCGATAATTTTTTTTTCCGTAATATCGGGTTCAATTTGTTTTAAAATTCTTTTTACGAACATAATATACACAGAGAAATCAGCTTCACCGTTGTAATTTCTTTCGTATAATATTTCGCGTAATTGGGGTTTAGTCCTCGTAAAGACTTCCAAGATTTTTTGTTTTGTATTTTGCCAATTATTACATTCGGGATTAGTTTGAATTCTATCCTCAAATATTTGTTTCGCAAGACCTGAAAATGCGATTTTAATTTTTTTAAATTTCATATTAGCATCCCAGTTGAAGGATTCCGCCTCATTTTCAAATCCGTTTAGAAATGATACGATATCTTCCGTTGGGGTGTGTGCATATAAGGAAGGTCTGATATTCACTGCAGCCTTTCCTGACATTTTATTTTCTAAAGGGGAAATTAAATTTTCTAAGAGCCTAGTTTCAATTTCTGGGCTGAGAAAATCTTCGTCAGATTTTTCTAAACACTCAGTAATATCTACCAGGTTAATAGCAGTTTTAACTCTTGGAAATGGTGTGGGATTATCCCAATTTTCCAAAAGTGGAGTTGAAGTAGAAGGAGGATTAAAATATTTTCTTATTATAGGATTTTCTAATTCGGGAATTTGTTCACGAGTTTTTCGTGTTGTTTGTAAAATTATTTTTATATTTTCAGGGGTTAATAGTTTTTGTATTTCCTTACTGGATTTAATTTTTAATAGGATATCCTCTTGGGTTTTTATTCGAGAAAAATATTTTTTATCGACTTCGATATTCAAATTTTGACATACATTAATTAATTCAAAATTTTTAGCATCGATTAGCCAATTTAAATTAGTTTTAGTAGTATTGGGTTCGGATAAGTTTTCCCAAGTTTCACTCATAAAAATAAATTTTTTCGCGACTTATAACTATTTAACACTTCTTATGTTTAAGGGAGGGACGCGAATTATAATTAATATTAATTGTTACTTTGTTTTCTTCTTTTGTTTGCACAGGAGCTTGAAGAATCCGTCGCCGCACTTCGCCGAACTTCACCGTTGTATATATTCCGTATTCCTTCTCCTTTTTGTATAATAAATGTTCTTTGTTTGTTTTTTTTGAAGTTCGAGTTTCTATTCTCAACCAGTTCTTTTCCACTTGCAGCCAACCTCTACTTCCTTTCCTCAAGAGCCCGCCTTACGCGTTTCTCTTTGAGTACTTGACTAGAGTTTTCAAGGTTAGAGCAAAGTACTTCGGGCCAGAGGAATTGAAACAGCAGCTTGAATTCAGCAATTCCGTTGAGCAGGTACTAGAGCGAGAGTTCGATTCGCAATAGCAGACCAGTTGGGCGCCAATAATGTAACGGCCAAAAGAGGTTGTATTGTACCTAATTACGACCACTTTCAGGAGTACACCATACACGAAATATCACGTACTTTAAAAGCAGTAATACTTCTAAAATAATTTCAAGTTTATCATCCACGTACTATTGTGGACCTTAACATTACTATGAGACTCAATAATATTTCAAACACATGAGTGAGTTTACACATTTAATAAAATAATACTTTGTACAACACAGTACATATTTCTACGTTAATATTAATATATATTCAATCACAATTCAACAAGCAAGACAATCTGTTCACCAGAGACTTCTACGAGAGAGGTTCCAGGTACTTAGAAGTAGCTGTTGGAGAACTGAACTAAACTGAACAACTATACAACTGAATCGAGGGATTATATACTCGTTCAGGGTATGAAAACGTACGTGTCGGATAGGTAAAGTGAGGTAGGGTGTTGTTATTATAGGGTTGTGCTGACTTGTCGAGTACTCGAGGGACAGGTACAACTAGGTCAAAAATATACAGAAGGTATATCTGTATATGTGGAATTAAATACGAATAAATTGGTGGTTGTTTATAAAGAGTTGTAGGATGATAATTGTTGATAAATATCTACATTTTTGGTATTTGAAAATGAGTGAACGAATATGTTCGTCATTTCTTAAAATAGACGAAAATATACGTTACAGTCATTAGGTAACGTAGAATTTTAAAATGCAGACTTAACATCATATTGGATAAGACTGAGGCCATGTTTACTGGCCATTGAAATCAACCATCTAATAACCAAGTATATAATAATGGGTGGATAAGCAACTGCTTTCAACCATTAATCTCTAAAAGGATTAGTTTCGATGTTCTCAAAATTTTGTGAAATGTAGTTTTTGATAAACCTTTTTTGGTGAGTAGGGAATAACAGGTTCCAAAAGTACCACATTTCTTTTGCAAAAAACTTTCATTTGTCTTCTAGGTACTCCCTAGTATTATTGAAACTAAAAGTAGCGATGGGACAATCTATATAACTCATTGTTCATTAAAGAGAAGAATTTCCTAAATTCAGGCAAAGCAGCTGATTTCCTAACTACGGGAATGACAAAAGTGTATTTTAAAATGTTGTCTATAAGTATAATAATATAACATTCACCGTTCGTACTAGGAGAAAAAGGACCCATAATGTCCGAAGAAACAATTTCTAATTTCATGGTTGGTTTAAAACAGGTATCATTCTGAGCTAATCTACAAGGATTGGCTTCCAAACAAATTTTGCCATTCTTAAACTTGTCTTCTTGGAAATTAAGAAAATTAGGAATACCAGTAGACATTCTAACTAAAATTTTCAAATTTTTGAAACCCATGACTTGATAACGAATGAAAAAGTTCAAAACCCTCTCAATTATGAGAGATTGTCCTATGGCATTGATCCAGGATGAAGAAATGGATAAAAATAAAAAGGAGATTTAGATCCAATTTATAATCTGCAAGATCGTATCCATGGCACTCCCCAATTGATACAAAACAAACTGGTTTTTCAAACACCCACCTCAGGGAAAACCTGAATTCCAACCTTGGGGTAGAAAATTTAGAGATCAAGGAATTCTTGATGGTTGAAATGACTGATGAAACAAACAAAGATTGAATAAAGGCCATATTAGCCATATTAACAAGTGAGGATGACCTTGATGGGGTAGGTTGTAATTTGGAGTTTGAAACCATGGATTTAGGTAAAACTACTTAAAAAGATTTTGTTCTGGTCAGTGCGAGGGTTTTTGTGGAAGATTTGAATGAACAGATTGGAAATAAACCAAAATACGACCCTGATTTCTAAAAAATAAGTGATAATTTAATCACATCTTTCGACCCAAGCCTGGAGCATGTAATTTGTATAATTGTCAACTCAAGGTCAGACCAGAATATAAACCACAAATGTGCAAAACATATCCTGTTCTGAGGCATAAAAGACAAAATAATGATAAAAATTGTTGAATATTACAAACGTGGAATAATAACTCTCAAAATTGTCTTATTGTGTACTACTAGTTGCAGTCTCTAAAAAATATGAGACCTTTAGACCCTGCAGTGATTTCAGACAATTAAATCAGTATTTTGAAACTCAGGGAGACAAGGTTCCAAGGATAGAGGACCTTAAAACACAATTTGCTAGTGCACAATATTTTTCCTCCCTAGATTTCTGGGAGGAATTTTTGCAGATTCTATTAGAGAAACAGTCCTCGCAATATTGTGCATTTGTCTTTGAAGTAGGTAGTTCTGTATGAGTTTACAAGAATACCATTTGGAACCAAAGACAGTATGTAAGCCTTTTTGTCTGTGATACGCCAAGTATTAAAAGAAACAGGAATTTGTTCCAGCATACGTTGATGATATCCTGGTACATTCAAAATCCATTGAGCAACATTTAAAACACCTGCTCATCATTTTCACTAAGATACAAAATACTGGCATGACCCTGAATGAAGAAAAATGCTTATTTTTTCAAGAATCTGTAAAATTTATTGGACACTACATTGGGAAGGATGGTATTAAACCCTTAAACAAACAAGTCAAGTGAATAGAAAATTTTCCTACCCCTAAAAATCAAAATGCCATTCAATTATTCTTAGGCATAATAAACTTCTACTGTGGATTTATCTCTCATTGGGCAATGTAACTGTATAATTGTTACAAAAAGTACACAACACATATATTATTTTCTTATAGTGTATATTTTAAATGTGTACATGAAAATATAAAGTGTATTGTAATGTACAAGAGAAGATATTGGTAAGTGATTAGGCTTAGATCTAAAAGTATGGATTCGATTGAAATATACATTGGTGTTGTGGGAGATATACAATGTGATTGGTCAATATGATCTACGTAATTTAGAGTGAACCAATAGAATAACATGCTTATGACATAAAGTGGGTGTAGTTATAATTTTAAGAGGAATTAGGAATATTGCAAAGTTGTATTCTGTATTCAGGGAATAGATGACATCATTATGTTTAGTAAGAAAATATTGTATTAGCTGGAAAAGGTGACGTCAACATGCAGGTCTTGACAAGTTTTACTGACGTCATTTTAGACAGGATGTAAGAATGAGGTTATATACAAAATGCAGATAGAGGAATCATTGTTAGTAGAATACGAAATATATATTAAAATGAGAAATGATATGAAATTATCATTACATAAAATTCCGGGGGAATTTTGAAATTCAAAGTTTAGGAGGATAGGGATAAATTATAGAAATAAGAAAGATAAAGGAAATAAAAGAAAAAAAAATTTTTTTATTTTATTTTAGGATCATATGGAAATTTAAAACAATATTTCGAGTACAAATATATGGTCTATAAAGTTAAATTATAGTTCATGACAGAACTAAATTAGATAAATACAGATATAACAGTAAATGCTTAAGTATAAATCTACAATAATAACACAATTATTTTTCACATATTTCATCAATACATTCAATATTATTTTCATTAGTATTTTCAATAAATTCAATAGGTTTTGTAATTTCATCAATTAATTGTTTAACATGTTTACTCTCGAGAGGTTTTCTAATTTTAATAATAAAAAGAGATATAATAATAATAATAATTATAGTAATAACACATAACCAAAGAAGTATAATAATATTTAAAAGAGAAATAGAGTTGCGATCACCAAATTCTTGGATTTTGATTTGGGTTTTATCAAGTTTTTCCTTAAGGTCATTGGTTGATAACATAGGAGAGAAATTAGGAATGAACATAGTCCAATTAGGGTTATAGGCATTGATGCTTGGAAGGGAAATAGTTTTCTTGATGTCTGAATCAATAATGACATTATAGTCTGTCCATAATAATGGAAGGTGATATTCGATGAGAATGTCATCGGACATATCTCGGGGGCAAGGAAAACCTATCGGAATAATTATTTCCAAATAACCATCATATTCAGTATTGATAATTTGGATGTGGCAAGGAACTGTTAGAAGAACTGTACCAGAGAATGATATATTAATAGAGATTTCGAATGATTTTTTCGTAGTAGTGTCAAATGCACTGATATTAGAAGGGTTTGTAATAGTGAATTTGTTTTCAGCAAATTGGAAAACAAGGGTTTTACCATGATTAATTTGCACATCATTTGATTAATTCATTGTATGATTTTTTAAGGAATAAGGTTTTCGCACAAGACAAAACATTATCGGATCCACGATTGTCAGGAAGGAAACACAGGGGTTTTTCGTGATTACAATAATGTAAATCAGTACCTGTAATGTAGCGAACTGAGTCGTCATCAGAATTATGGACAATGATTGAGGGTTCTTGATCCCAAGAACATAATTGATCATTGTGTGATTTGAAAGTTAGTGGGATAATTTATAGACATAGTAATCAGAATTCCTTTGTTTGACAGGAATTTTTAGTTCTATTTCCAGGTTGTCGTAGTAGAGGTTACAGTTTATTAAATCTAGATGATAATAATGAAGATAGTCATGAGTAGGGATAGTTAGTTCAAGGTTATTTTTCAATAACAAGGGAATTAATTTATTGAGATCTTCTTTGATTGTATCAGTTGAAACAATACTAGAGGGTAAGTTATGGTCTTTACAAGCGTTTAGGACATACTGAATATTCATAGAGTGAATAAGGTATGCATCGTAATATGTACGAATAGAATTATCAAAATTGGAGATTTCTCCAACGATATACGCTTTGTTAGAATATTTTTCAATGGTTTCATCGAATGCAGCCTTTGCAACGAAGAAATCATCGTAGAAATGTTGAAAATTTTGGGAGAATGATTTGAAGTTTTCCGTGATATTGAGTAAAGAGGAGTGATCCAATATGACTGTTTCCTTTAAAACATCATATTGGTCCTTGAGTGAAAGTTCATTTTCTATAAGGGATTGTCCATCTCTGTACGTGAGTGATTTGAAAAATTTTTTGTATCTCATGCTAATTTTATGAAAACGACATTTAATTTCGTCCCAATTACAATTATCGTTGTAATTGCTATAAATATTCGTTCTGATAAAATCAGCAGAGTCAGTTAAATTAAGCCGAATGCCATACAAAATTGGAATGGTTTGTTGATAGACACGTATTCTTTCATATTCTTTGAAATATGCTTCTATAGATGCTGTTACAGTCAGAATTGCCAATTTGTGAACATGGTTCAATTTGACAGCAAGCGAAATTTGAGATGTTGAAATGGAGACCATAAAAAATAAAAATGACCATCTGCAACATAGAAAAATGCAACATATGACAAACCATGGATAGAAACCTAAAATGAAATTTAGTGCGAACAAAATATGAGATTTTGTACGCGATTAAATTCGGAAAATAGGAAAATTAGAATAGGCGAATATGATCGAAATTTTCTAAGAAAAATAAGAAATGTATGAGAAAGGAAAGATGTATTGAAAAATTTTTAGAGAGGAGTTTAGTTCGTTATTGGAGTTTCAAGTTGTTCAGTTGTAGATTAATATTTAAAGTAATTTTTAAATTTTCAATCCGTTATTATTTTCGTGTTTCACAATTTATTCGTACTGTTGCAATAAAAAAATTTTATTTACGATTTTAAAACTTTTTACCATAACAATATTTTAATTGCAATATCCGAATAATAATAAAAATAAATTTGAATTTATACAAATTTGCGATGTTTGCGATTAATTTTTCGAACAAGTTTTGTCAATTATTTCGGTTGTTCGCATAAATGCACGTTTGTGTTCGTTCAGTTCCTGAGATCAATTTGGAAAACGCAATCGAGAGAATGCAGAAGGAAAGGAAGATGAAATCAATTCAAAATACATTTAAAAAAATGAAAATTACACCTGAAAATAAGAACTCGGTAAGAACAAGTTGTTCCGATGTTCAATCTAATTGGGAGTCAGACGTCAAGAAATATGTACAGGTTCGCAGTTTCAGGGGTTGTTTAGATAGTAGGATTTTTCCATTGGGAGGGATTGCCTTAGCTGACGAGACAATAACATTCGATGAGATTACCCTAGACATGTTTTCCACAGGGTGTCGATGTTATTGGCGGGCATTATCTGTGATACATCGTCAGATGTGGATGATGGTGTGGTTCATCACTCATCCTAATCAGGTGGGGTGGCAGGATAGTATGCGACAACAATGGGGATCTTTGGATCACATCAATTTTAAGGCTCGGGGTTGACTGCACGTATCCAATCTGGTTGTATGTGAGGAATCGGAGAGTTTTGTAAAGGGGTTACTATCCTCTTTAACTCCGTATTTTCCGAACGGTTATTCTATTAAAATCGGTCGATCATTCGTGATGACGCGTTCTTATGAAGTTGAACAAGTGGATGCGATATCACTGTCATTTATGACAGCTATCATTGCATCCCTTGTGATGATACAACATGAAACTAACAAAATCGTCGAATGTCAATTTTTACATTTAAGATATGTTGACATTGGTCAGCTTATCTTACCCAAAAACTTCGGGCAGTTTTCATGATATATCCAAGAGCGTTGGGGATCTCATGTGGAGATAAAAGACCAAGAGAATCTCATCGTTTTAAAAAGGATATTAAAACCTGAGATGAGGACCGCTTAGAAGAATATTCGTGAACGAGTAATAACCGGACATACAGACCAGCGGTATCCATTTATATTTAATGGAAACTAAGTTTTACGAAGAGTTGCGTGCAACTATATTCCGTGATCTTGATTATGTGCCATCCACAAGAAAGCAAACCTCAGAAAAATCCACTCAGGTTGACATGGATGAGGAGATTGCTGGACCTAGCACATCAAGAGATGGTAAGGCAGTAACTCTGACAGTCAATCCTGGGCAGAGATTCATTTGGAATCATGAATTGGAAAAAACCAACCAAGATTCTAATAACTATTGGACAGATTCAAAGGTTGTCCAGTGGAAGGACACGAATAACAAGTGCCTAAATAGAGCCGTGACTCCTGAAAATCCTCCACCATCGCCACCACATTGCCAGGGGTTTGCGAGAGAGGAAGCAACAACCTCAAAAAATAAAGAAATGATGAATTTACAAGTTGTGGAAAGGCGAGCTATTTTAGCAGCACCACCTGCTGTAGAAGACAGCAGCGAAGAAAGTGAGGATGACAACTTACCTCCGTTGGGTCATGGGTGGAGTATTTTTCATTTTGGGGCAGTTCCACGATATCGACATTTTAATACAGGAAGAGGTCCTGCGATTGTTCGGGGAATGCGGGGAAGAGTTCTGGAGCTTTTCATTGCCAGGCAACCTGCATTGGCCAGATGAGATCACGCGGCAAGACCAGCGTAGGAATTTCCAAGATTTTAGAAAACTTTGGTGACACTAACAAAAATACGCACATAAAGGTAAGACATAAAAATATACTGATATAAAAATAATTAAAATAAAAGATGAATATTGGGCTAATAAAATAAATAAATTTTTAATGTTGATCCATGTTGGAGAGAAAAAAGAAAGAGAAGATAGAAAGTGTATTTTACCTATTATGAAGAAATTTAGAAAGATAATTATGGGAAAGGGTAAGGTTTGAAAAATTTGGATAATATTATAACTATTTAAAAGAAATGAGATGATATATACACATATAATAATAATAATAATAATAATAATAATGAGTTTATAATATATACACAAAATTAGAGAAAGGAATAAATATATACAATATTTTCATTTTTCAGCAATTTCATGAAAGGAGGTAAAGTTTGTAAGGCAATTTTTTCATTTGGATTAATTAAATAAGTATCGCTTGTTTGTACATATGTTACTTCTTCTTTTTCTTCTTTGGTGTTTGTTGAACATCTTGGGATTGTTATTGAAATGGTTTCTTCTTCACATTGAATTGAAAATTTTCCAGACGAAAAATCTATAATGGTTTTATATTTTTCAAGAAAATCGTAACCTATTATAATATTTTCAATTAGATCCTTGACAACATATGCTTTAATTGGGAAAGAACGTTTCTTAAAAACGATAGGAATTGTAGAAACTCTTATTATTTGTAGTTCTATTTCATTTGCAGCATATAGTATATCATTTGTAGGTTCTAATGTAAGATTTTTTGCTAGATTCCAATGTACAAGTGTTGATTCAGCTCCACAATCAATCAATCCGAATGTATCTGTTCCTAATACATTACAAGGAAGGTATAAATGACAATTGATTTCGTTTTTTCCAGTTGGTGCAATAACAATTATGATTGGTTTATTTATTTTTTTGTTATTGTTGATGTCTTTAATAGGTGGTGGTTCTCCTACTTCTTTATCTTCTCCTGCAGTGGCATATTGTACTGCAGGGTTGTTTATACGTTTTTTGGCGATGTTCCGTTTTGTTTTGGGAAGGTAATAGCAGGGATATTACTAGGAGTATTATTTTGGACAGAATTTTGATTTAGGATTTGATTTTGATTTGGATATAATTGATTTTAGTTTGGATATGACATCAGAACATACATAAATGGGATTTGGTTAAAGTTATTGAGATATTGTTGGAAATTATTATAATTATTACAAAAATTTCCACGAAAAAATCTGTTGTTTTGTCCACAGAAATTATTTCCTTTGTAGTTTTGGTTTTGGAAATTATTTTGATTTTGAGGTAGAGTGGGAAAATTATTTGAATTATTATTATTATTAACATTGTTATAATTATTTCCATTGTATTTATTATAATATCCACGTCCTCTGCCTCATCCTCTGAAATTTCCTCTGAAATTATTTCCTTGATAATTAGAGTTGTTAAATTGTCTATTTTGTGATGCGGTATTTTCATTATTTTTGGAACTTGCTACTGCTGCGGCTAATTGTCTTATTTCTGAGATTATTGTATCATTGTTAGTGATACTAGTTTCGTTGATTGTTTCATTTTTTTCTTCAATTTTCGGACTTTTGGTAACATTGTCTTTTTGTACTATATTGATTTGTTTCTTTGATGATGTTTTTAAGTATTAGAAATTAATTCGTTGAAGATTGTTTGTGCGTTTCCTGTGAATGCAATTTTAATTTTTTTCATTTTTGCGTCTTCATTCCAGCCAAATGCTTCACTTTCGTTTTCGAATTGTTTTAAAAATGTTTTTATATTTTTATTTGGGGCATTTGAAAATGTTGATGGTTTTATATTGTTTATTGGTGTTTCGTTTACCATCTTTGTTAAAATTGTTTTTAATTTTCTTGTTAATAAATTAGATTTTAAAATTGCTTCTTCGGGTGATCTGGATTGGATGGAGTATGAAGGTTAATTAAATCTTCTTGTGGTGTAAATGATACGTCAGAATAATTATTATCTGAACTTGCACTAGATAATTCTGGATCAAATGTAGTATCTTCGTCCATAGTGCTTAACGTAGTATTGAAAGAGGTACCTGCAATGACTTGTATAGCTTTTATTTTTGCGAGTCTTCCTGGATTTTGGGATGGAAAGATTAAATCGTTTACGTTATCTTTTTCAAGGAGTTTATTAATTAAAGGATCTTTATGAGTATGGATATATAAACTAATTGCTAGTTGGATTTCTGGTCTATTTTTATGTTTAGGAAAAGATGCAGAATTAACAGTTTTCCAAAAATTGAGTAAACTGCTGTTTGGTAGTTCTGTGATCCAGTGGTTTGGTTTGAAGGCACTAGTGTTTGGAATTGTTTTATTTCCCCAATTTTCATCTTGCATGGAAGTAGTAGAGTTTGAAACACTTACAGTTTTGCGTGATTGTTGCAGCACTTTGACATATTTTGACTTCGGGAATGCTGAATAGCCGTTGCCAAATATTTGAACTCGCACTCTAAGGCCTCGAAATTTGCGACGATGAATTCGACTGTGCGATCTTTGGTGGATTTGCCTCCAGCTGAGACAGCTCCGTTTATTTCCATTGTCAATTTTTAGTTGATAATTCTGCACTTTATTTCTTTATTTTGTACTTAAAAACTTTTAATTTTTTTGCACTTATTGACACCACTGTCTTTTCTGAATAATAAACTTTTTATTTTTATGTTGCACCGATATTTAAAAAAGAAATTTTATTCACGTTTTCACGATTCGTTTGTCCGTGGTTTGGGCGCCAATATTTTGTAACTGTATAATTGTTACAAAAAGTACACGACACATATATTATTTTCTTATAGTGTATATTTTAAATGTGCACATGAAAATATGAAATGTAGTGTAATGTACAAGAGAAGATATTGGTAAGTGATTAGGCTTAGATCTAAGGGTATGGATTCGAATGAAATATACATTGGTGTTGTGGGAGATATACAATGTGATTGGTCGATATGATCTACGTAATTTAGAGTGAACTAATAGAATAACATGCTTATGACATAAAGTGGGTGTAGTTATAATTTTAAGAGGAATTAGGAATATTGCAAAGTTGTATTCTGTATTCAGGGAATAGATGACATCATTATGTTTAGTAAGAGAATATTGTATTAGCTGGAAAAGGTGACGTCAACATGCAGGTCTTGACAAGTTTTATTGGCGTCATTTTAGACAGGATGTAAGAATGAGGTTATATATAAAATGGAGATAGAGGAATCATTGTTAGTAGAATACGAAATATATATTAAAATAAGAAATGATATGAAATTATCATTACAGGCAAAAATTGGAAAACCACTATACTATCTTCATGGAAAAGTCCCATTTGAATGGTCTGAGGAATTGAAATTGCATTCAGTCGTTTGAAAAAAGAGATTTCCCATCAGCTTCTGGAAGCACATCCCAAATTTGATATGCCTTTTTCAATCATGGCCAACGCATCTGGGTATGGTGTAGGTGGTTTTATACACCAACTTAAAGATGATGGTACTCCAAGGATCATTAGCATGGTTAGTCGATTATTATCAAAAGCTTAAATGAACTACATAATGTATGAGAGAGAACTTTTGGCAATTCTTTATACTTTAAGAAAATGATATTTCTATCTCCTCGGTTATGAAATAGTAATAAAATAGTAGTTTTTACAGACCATCAGAGTCTGGTGATGATAAGAAATGAAAAAAGATATTGCACACCAAGGCTAGCCCAATGGATAACAACTCTAGAAAATTTTAACATCAAAGGTATTAATCATGTTGCTGGAAAAAAGAACTAGATTGCAGACAAGCTCTCTCGTTACTACAAGGCCTACATAAATCAAATCAAAAATTGCCAAAAATGCAACACTTGCAAACAAGCTGGATACATGCCTTATTGGGAAATGAAAAATGTAGTTGCAAAATAAATAGATGAATTAATTGCTGTAGACTACTTTAGTCCTCTTTCCCATGGCTGTTGATCTGTGGAAAAATTCTTGTTGTATTGGATACATTCCCCAAGTTTGTAAAACTTTATCCAGTAAAAACATAACACCCCCACAACCATAAAACGCATGGAAAAATATTCCGAGGAATATGGTAAACCAAAATGTATATTATCAGACAATGATCCACAATTTTCTTCAACTAGATGGGTGGATCATTGAGAAAACCAAGGTACTGATATACATTTCACTTCAATTTATCACCCTGCGTCAAATCATGCAGAGCAAGTAATGCAGACCCTAGTCGAATATATGAGAATACATCTCAAAGAAAAAACAAAACACCCATCTACACCAGATCTCATGAAAGAAGTCGAAAGTAAGATCAACACTATGGAACACGTTGTAACTGGAGTTCCTCCAATTTGATTACAATTAAAAGAAAAACCTACGATTTGTGGCAGTACAAAAGTAAAGAAAATCCCTGAGGAAGAATATAAACAAATGTTGGACAAACTATCATAAAGAAAAAAATATTTTGAAAAATCACACCTAAAACCAATAAAATTGAAAAAAGGTGATTTAGTATACAAGAAAACTAACCATCACTACACAAGAGAAAAAAATTTGCAAAAAAATTAATTCCTCTCTATTAAGGACCATTTGCAGTAGTTGAAGAAAAAGGACAAAATGTGTATTTATTAGAAAATCTGGAAAACGAAACGTATGAGGAACTAAGTCTAAATAACATCAAATACTAAAAAACAAAAAAATATGTATGTATATTATCATATATGTCACCAATCAAAAATCAATTCCGTGGAACTAAAATGACAATACACTTCAAAAATTCCTTTTATACAATAACGCCCTGCAAAACATTGACCTATCAAAGGAAAAAATAAAGCATCTTTCACACATATAATCCAACAACTATCAAATTACGCTTCCATGGTACCTACCCCAATAAAAAATATGACATTCAAAAAATACAGTAACAAAACGCCTACAAATTTACTTGTGTTTCCTCTATTGCTACACTAAGCGACAAAAAAGAAAGGTAAATGAAAAATAATAAGGAACAAAAAAGAAACAATTGCAAGTAAAAACCGAAAAAAAACCTAGGCATGGCTGAAAAGAAAGAATACGATTTATCGATTTATCGATTTATCTATAACCTAAAGATCTATGCATACAAACAAAAGGTTGACAAATGCACTTATGTAGGTATAGATAAAAGAAACAAAAAACAAAATAAAATAACCATAATTTATAGCGCACCTTTCACACCCCCTTCTCCTCAAAATCTTGATCCAATACGATGACCTACATTGAAAATCGAGCAGGTCCCAACATTGCCAAAATCAAAACACTGGATCATCTGAACTCAGCACATCAACCATTTCATTCCTCATTTAACTTCCAACGAATGTGTATTTCCAGTTATAAACCAGTGTGTATTTCGTCACCTTTTTCAAAAACTCTTACTATACTTCTTATTAATTTTCTTTTCATTTATTGTTCGCGAGTCGGTACGAACAAGTTTATAATGACAACATTTTTAATAATAAATAAAAATCACGAAAAACCTCGCGATGCTCATATTCCTAACCTCATGGTCACAAATTAGTCTTATCCTATGATTCAACGCTTTCCAACTTCTCTTGCAACCACCAAGGCCATCAGTGATTCTCTCAAGGTCATACGCGAGGCCATGTCTCCTCGCCTCAAAAATCGAAAAAAATGCAAAAGTATCATACGGTTAATGAATTTAGTTTGGTTTTAATTCAATGATGATTATTCGCCATGGTTACTCCTTCATTTTTCATGGAGTAGTTTGTAATGTAGGTACTTCTGGTCTTTTTCTTAATTTTGCGAAGTCTAATCCTCACAGTGAAAACAAAAAGTTTGGTTTCTGCATGTACATTTAATTTAGTAACATAATAAAGGAGAATTTTAGTTGAACTAACTCAACTTTACATTTATTATAGTGATGTATATTTGTCTGGCATCTTGTTTGGTAATAAATATGAGAGAACAAAAAAATGTTTAATGGGAGGATATCAAGTCCACTTTAACCTTGAGCTTCCCAAAATGGTAAAATATACTCACATATCTATTTTTCTCTCATTGAGAAATGCAAGTGTCTGTTGAATATAGGATTTGAGTTTTTGGCGCCAAAATTTTCCTTGCGTTACAAAACAAAAAATGTATCTACCCCAATCCCTTAAACAATTTTAATAAATAAATTTTCACAGAAAACCTAGAAATATATTCCCTAAATTTTAAGAAAATCCATCTTGGAGCATATACTTATAGAATTCATACCAGTCCTTGGTATTTTTCTTTTGAGACTCTTAGATGAACAAAGACAAATTTTAACTTAAGCTGGTTTTTCATGCCTTAGTTAAGATCTTAGTTGGTTTAACTTGCAGATAGCCCTAAGAATTAAATACCATTATCCAATAGTTAAATTTCTCAATTTGGGACTGAAAATCAGGCACTTATTCTAATAAGTTGATGGAGCGAGCTTAACTTACAAGTTTAAATAAAAATTAGTGTTTAAAAATACATTTTTGGAAGCGTGAAACATACGCCACACACACAAGCGCGCGCAGGCACGCATGCACGTATCTCACTTCTCTCAGTATGAGAACTGCAGCGCTAAACAAACGCAGTGGTTCATACTTTATAATTTGTGGTATTGTACACCTACTGCACAAAAAGATAAAGGAAGAGGATAATAATGAATGAAGTAAATTCTTATAACCAACAGCATCATCACATTAGCAATTTCCATATAAATGTCTAAAGAAGGCATCGGGGTTGATGCATGGAGTTTTTAGATGTTGAATCCTCCATGGCTAAAAAAAAAACACTAAAATACATGTTCCATAGAATACAAACAACACCAAAAAAATGTTTTTCATTCATGAAATAGTTTTTTCAGTTTTCAATCCCCTCCTAGGGATAAATCCTACTGCTGGTACTAAGCTGGTCCAACATTAAAATAACAATAAATAGCATATCCAGTGGCATATTGTCAGGAAAGATATGGTAGAAATTATCTAACCAAATAAATTCTATTCTGTAGCCAAAGAAAAAAAAGAAGAAATGATTAAAAAAAAAACCAATGAAAAAGAAACACAGCAGAGATTTTTCGTGCTAAATACCTTTTTAATATTGACTCCCATACGCGCATCGCTATTAAAATCTAATTGATCTACCAATTGGTAGTAGAATCTGGTAGTTAGAAATTTTTAAAATTGTCTCGAAGAAAATCAATTTCAGGTAAAAAATTCAGTGTGCGCATGTTGTTTTCGTCCCAGTTTGTAAAGGCAGGGTAAAAAATTGTGAAGTTGTTACCATGTAGTTGAGGGCTCTGGGTGTACCTACGTGGTGAATTATTTGTTTTCTTCACGCAATATAATATTATACCTACAACCTACGTAAATGAAATCTTGTAAAAAAAAATTATCTTCACAACCAAATTTTTAACGCTACACCACTGAGCATATCACATTAAAAGAAATTCGAACTAATGTGATCACGTTCACTGACAAGGTATCATACTATCCGATAAACACCCTCTGGAAAAATATCGCATTACGAGAATAATTCTGGGTTTCTGTTCTGCAGCAAGAGGAAGGGCTTAAATCGTAACCTAACTTTACGGTACAATAAAAGCGTACACAGAAAATGAGTAGAAGGGCTTGGATTTGTGGCGTTTGGCTGATATAAAAGCAATCGTAATAGGCCATTAGCGTTCGAGTGGAATGCGAAGAAAAATAGACAGTTGAAATTTTTCAAGAGAGAGAAAAAGTTTTCATCGCTCGTCTCGAGTCCATCATCTTCGGCAAACCATTTCATCTTTGTTCGCTGACACCTAATATCGTAAAAACTTTCGATTACTTTTATTTCGCTCATTTATGGCTGTTTTGTCGGACGGAAATAATGACAGCCCTCTTTCATTTCGTGCCGACGCCAACTTGTAATCGTTTCATTTCATGCAATTTGAAGATACCGGCGAATGAATTTTTCATTTTTTCAGCTGCGTTCCAATTTTTCAGTATACAAGAATTGATTAGAAAAAAAAAAGAATAATAATTAATTTTTTGTGAGTATAAGGTACTCCTTGCATTTAAAAAAATGAATCTGGCAAAACGAAATGAAAAATTTCGTAACGATTGAAATTAAATCGCTTCTCTTGATCTGAAAAGTAGGTAGAAATTAAAACTAAAATTTTACGTCATTCTGACCAAATGTTCAATTCCAAGTATACATCATGAAAGCAAGCTCTTCTGAACAAAAAACAATGTTGTTATAGTGGTCTGTAAAGGGTAAATGTTTATTAAAAAACAATTTTAAATTTTAGGGATTATTTCCGCAATTACAACTTTACTTCAAATTTAAAAAACAACAGAGAGTGCGCCCGAATTTTTTCTAGTGACAGGGGCATCAAAATATAGACATTACAACAAAATTATGAAAAATGAACTTATTATTCCCAAGAACACCAAAACGCTGATGGAAATTAGTGAAAAAATTAAAATACCCCGAATCTCCTCACGACACTAAGTTTCAATTTAACACGGAAAACATCGGAAAAATAAATACGTTATTACATCGCTCAACCAAAAGGGCAGCCTAATACTAGTATAAGAAATTTTCAAAAGAATTCAAAACATTTGAAAATAGTTTGCTTGCAATACAAATGTGTAAAGTAACAATCACCTACGACGCAAGAATGTCAAACACTATTTTTTGCAACATCTCCACAAAAACCAGGTTTCACCAAGGAAAATTTTTTTTCCAGAGGTAATTATCTAGACAGTATAAAAACGACAAATTTTTCATTAATTCGCGTTTTTTCTGTCGTTTATTTTCAAATAGCTAATTGGATGAATAAAAAATTTGATGAAATGTGATTCAAGTGAATTTTATCTTCATTCCATGTCTAATGAATTAATGATTGAAAGAGGACTGAGGCGAGGTTTCTAAATTCTAAAATATGGCTAATTTTCTATTAATTTACGTTTGTTTCGTTCGATTATTTTCATGCAGCTGAAGATCATAAAAAAATTAGGCATATGAAAAGTAGATTCAAGAAAATTTTTTCTTTTTTCCAGCAATACTAATTCCCACTATCTAGCTTAAATAGGCGTTGAGTAATCATTCGGGAAAGAGGAGAGGTTTCAGATTCCAAAAACCAGCTAATTTTCTATTAAATAGCGTTTTTTTCGTTTGTTTATTTTACAGCTAAAGATGATTAAAAGATTTCACGAAAATTTTATCGAATCCAGAACCAAATTATTTTTTTAAATCATTAGTTTTTGAAAAATAAACCATAAAAACATTGAAAAATAATGGAAAAAGTGGAGTGTTTTGTTCTTGTATTTTCTTCCGTCAATAGCTCACAATTTGTTTATTTTAAATGAAAACTGATGATGGAAATTAATTGGAAAATGAAAAATAAGGGGGGTCACCGCGGGAAATTTTTTTCTATCATCATTAATTTTTGAAATAATTAATAATTTAAAAAACGGAAAATTTCACATTAATATTTCTTTTGTTTTATGGGTTATTTTTGAAAAACTAACGACCATAAAAAAATAATTTTTATAAAAAATTCGAGTAAATTTTCTCCTCTTTTCAATAGTACCAACCCTAGCTTTGCAGCTCAAATAGCAGCTGAGATATTGTGAAGTGAGAGAAGAGTAGTTTTTTTTTTTTTTTAATTAAAATGTAATGATTGTTGCAAAAATCGCCAATAAATATACCACAATTGGGACTGAATTTAGGTAAATTTTTCCTATATAATGAAAGTATCTGGTTTAATTACGAAACTGAGTAGGAAAAAATTTAGCCAATTAAGTAAGTAATAATCTGGACTACCATTGATTTTTTGTATTGTTATCGAACATATGTAGTTCATGGCTGAAGAACCATATATTTAGAGATTTTCTACGGGACTTATTTGCCCAATCATTCTTATTCTCTACCACCCAATTTTTATTTTATTTTATTTTATTTTTTTAATTCAAACAAATACAAAAAACAAAAAATGATGATTTGTTCTAATGACAAAAAAATTACGTTTCAAAGTCCAAAAAACGTCGAAGGGTCAAAAAAACTAATTTTTTAGCACTCGTAAAATGCGACATTTTTATCGAAATGTATACGAAAAACATCGCGATAACTTAAATAGGTTCATATTGACCAAGTAATTTTCTCAACACTCAGCGAAAAAAATAAACACGCAACAGCTTATTAACATTTTACCCAACTATCGTATTATTTAAACAATTTGCTGTCTTTCTCCTACCTAAAATCGAAAGGAACATTTAAATTGACGAGGTCATTCGCTTAACAACATGAAAACCAATAATATATTCCTGCTATGTTACTTTTGTGAAAACAACCTATAATTTTAAGTGAGGGAAGGCAGCAGTAACATGCATAGCATTAGTTAGAGAGAACAGAGCCAGAAGACAAGGATCGAATAAAATTTCGCTAGTCAAGAAAAAACTACTCAATCAAAAACCTTCCAAAAGGATTAAAAAAAAAAAAAAAAACTTTCATGAAGGAAGAAAATAGCTCAATTTGAATAATTTCAAGCACTTCTTAAATAAACATTTTTTTCGAGATTTAGAATCAGAATCTAGCAGGTCAAGATTTTTCTTCCACGGAAAATTCTGAGGGACCTCGAATATCTGGCCCTTTCGATTCTCTTCCCCTAAGCTTACGACGTAGGATGGGAAATTAAGTCCACAAGATGAGAAACAGCAAACTTGATGGGAAAGGAAATATTTTTCTGCTTGCAACATCCGCATTTCTATTCATGAGTCGAATTATAGAGCGGTGAACTGTTTCTGAAAAGTGTAGATAGAGAACGAAAAAAAAAGCGAGCGAGATTGAAAAGAAACAGAAGCACTTTAGGGCGAAAGAAATAACATTCTATTTTATTAGCACAATTTTGAAAACAAAATATGCAATTTCTCTTCCACAAAATTTTTTTTACGTTTTTAATGCGATTGCCACCAGGTGCCTGCATACAAATAAGATAACATCAACATTCATCGCTACTTAAAAGCTTTAAATTGTGACTGTTGAATCGTACATTTCACAAGCTTATTTATGTGGTGGAATTCGTTGTATTACATGCGTAATAGTGTAATACACTCGAAAATGTTACAATCACGTACCACATTTGCCTGAGCAAATCTTATAAAAGGGATGTTAAAATTTTACAAAGAATAGAGCTATGTTGGAGTATTGTTAGCAGCAGATTCGAATGAATATGAGAGTACAATCGAGTGAAAATACGAGTAATTGCCATGCGTATATGTATATGTTCTACAGTGAATAACTACGATTCAATTCAAATAAGAACGACACGATTAAGTCATATAGGGGGTCACACTGTGCAAGCTGCCTCTTGGGACAGAAAATTTTATAATTAGACTGTGGGTATATGATCCTATAGGTGAGGATTACAGGCTCAAACCACTCAACAATAGTCACCGCCAAGATTGGCTAATTTTATACCTGACATGTTAAATGAACAAACATTGTAACGAGAATATTGGTTACAAAATAATTTAAATACTCGTAAATGAAAAAGGTTGTATTAAACACAATATAAAACAGTGAAATACTAAATAGTAATTTTAACAGATAAGGTAATGTAAGGTAAAGATGAGATAAAATGTACATAGTTACATGAGTTTTTATAACTATAAGTTTTGGGAGGAGAATATGGCGATTTCTTGGAGAGTGGAAATGGTAGTGATATGATTGGAGAGTTATGACAATACAAGTTTAGATATTGTCCAATAGGAGTTTAAGGAAATGACATAAATTGTGATTTTAAGTATTTGCAATATCTGCAGAATGGTTTCATAGAAAAGAGTTGTTATGAGAAGTGTATTTATGTTTGTTTATAAACATTGAAAGTAGAATAAATGAGTCAGTAAAGGCAAGTGAAGACTTGTTTACATGACGTCAATATAATGAGAATTGTTTTAGGTGATTGATATATATGTGAAATATATATATATATATATGAGAGAAATATTATGAATGATACGAAATTATCATTACAAACATATTGCAAATTATTTGTTGCACAGTGCATGGAATTTATAATTACCAGTCCGTGAATAATCGAGATATCTCATTAATTAATGGCCAATCAACGTAGGCACGTACGCATTCATTTACATACATGTGTTTGTGTGCATACATTAACCGTTAGCCATAGTTAAAAATTGACTCATCCCACCCAATGAAAAAGTGTTCAAATAATTTTGCAAGCACACCAAACAAAAAAAATTTTTAGGTACATTTTGTTTTTTAGAATATTCATATATACAAGCTTTTTTCTGGGGGCGGTAAGATACATTTTTATACAGAAAAAAAAATGCTTTCTGTAACGGCCAAAAGAGGTTGTAATGTACATAGTTAGAACCACTTTCAGTGTTACACCATACACGAAATATCACGTACTTTAAAAGCAGTAATACTTCTAGAATAAGTTTCAAGTTTATCATCCACAAACTATAGTGGACCTTAACATCTGTTAGAGACTCAATAATATTTTAAAACACACGAGTGAGTTTACACATTTAATAAAATAATAATTTGTACATCACAGTACATACACATATGTTAATATTTATACATATACAATCACTATTCAACAAGCGAGACTATCTGTTCACTAGAGACTTCTACTAGAGAGGTTCCAGGTACTTAGAAGTAGCTGTCGAAGAACTGTTTAAGAACTGCACACATATACTACTGAATCGAGGGATTATATACTTGTTCAGGGTATGAAAACGTATGTGTCGGATAGGTAAAGTGAGGTAGGGTGTTGTTATTATAGGGTTGTGCTGACTCGTCGAGTACTCGAGGGACAGGCACAACTAGGTCATGAATATACAGAAGGTATATCTATATTTGTAACATTGAATACGGGTAAATTTAGTGGTTGTTTATAAAGAGTTATAGGATGTTTATTGTTGATAAATATCTACGTTTTTGGTGTTTGAAAAAGTGTGGACGAATATGTTCGTCATTTCTAAAAATAGACGAAAATATACATTACACTTTCCTCTAAAAAAGAAGTAAAAAAAGTGTCCTTAACAAAATCGCCTCACAGCACCTCTGTTTCATAAAATAAATCTCAGAAGGTGGAAAATAGTTTCAATTTCTATTAATTAAACAAAAAAATCAAAATAACTCGGATTTTTTTTTTTCTTAAAATTTGCTGCCCTCGAAAATTTTTTGCCATGAGATGAAGCCCACTTACCATGCCTCAAAATGGCATCGTATTTAATACTCTGTGATTCTGGTAAATATATTTTAATTGTCACTATACACGGCTACACTGATTTTTTTTTTATCAAAGCGTTGTGTCATTATACATATGATCAGATTAAACACAGTTGTCCATTGTTTATTCAATATACACTACTCCTATCAGGACACAGTTTGACCAAACCAAGAACTCATATACTTATTGAAAAAGAACAAGTTGTGAAAACTTTTAAACCATAAAATATTTTATTTAATAGCAGTTTTGAAGAGTAATTCAGGATGACAAATCTTGGAGAAAGAAAAAATGTCAAATAGTCATTTTAAACCACTTCGCTTTCCACAAATTATTACATTTCGTTTTCATAGGCAAGCTGAATGATTATATTGTAACATCCGAAAACAATGTACATCCCCAGTAAAGGGGTTTGATATCACCAGATGAAGTATATTAATGAGTCTTGAGAAATCGTAGAGTTGAGACCAAAAGTCAGCTCAAACAGTTAAGCCACCGGCCTACCAGTGAAAGCTCCCAAGGCCTATATGGTATGTCGGGCAATTTCGAGTAGGCGAGTAAAATAAGTTGGCTGACCAATTAGTACAATTCACATTTTATTACAGTAAAAGTTACTTACAGTCGAATACAAAGAATATCTGGTCGTGCAGTTGTTAAAAATTATATTGCCTCCTAGTCTTCTCGATGTCCGTTGAACCAACAGATTCCAACTAAGTATGTTCGTTGTTGGGATTGAAAACAGTTTGGAAACAGACTGGTACAGTTCTGCTAATGGCGTTCACATTTTGAGTAATTTTGGTAAAAACAGTTTGAAAAAAAATGACTTGATATCGAAAACAAAAGCTGTAGTATGTTGTGAATATTGTTAAATATTCACGACAAATGGAAATACCAACATATAAAACAAGACTGACTGTTCACTGTAACTAAAATTGTGAACAGTCGAGGAATAAAGTGTTGGTTCATCGGTGACTAAATTATTATATAAACGTCACCACAAAAGTATATAAAAGTCATTGATTAACTTGTCGTAAGTCATAGAATGGGGATTTGATCTTCTGTAGAATTCGATGTACGTATCTGTGGTTTTAACAATAGTATAATCTTATAATTCGTGAGCTGTTCCTTATAGTAAAAAAATGTACAATAGCCGTATTTGGTGGCGATGTGAAGGGAAGGCTGAGGGGTTTCAGATGTCTCAATATATAGTTATTTTTAGAGGTTAAAAATGAATTGAAAAGAAGAAACTTAATGAGCAGAAGTGTATAAGAACAGTAATGCAAAGCAAATAAAACAGGCAGAATTTAAGGTAACATGACATAATTATATATCATCAGAAGTCTTCTAAAAATGGAGAAGTGGACTGAAAAAGGTGTACAGTAAGCATAATAGTGTGAGGTAAAACATGAGAATATGAGAAAAACAATGAAATATAAAACCATAGTTATTTCTGATACAAGAGTATAAAGTAGGTGATTTTGATCAGGGAGTGATGCAAATCACACAAGTATCAATCACCCACTAAATGTACATGCACGTGTTTCACACACTATTTTTTGTAACGCTCCCTTCTCATAAAAACAAAAATAAATTGAAATAAACAAATAAATACTTAAATTGGCAATCAGCAAACATATAGTAAGCATAAATCATCACCTTTTCCTCAACAATATCACATGGTGTAATGGATGCGTTGCTAACTTACAAATCCAGATGCTGCGTATAAAAATAGAATTTATTAACAGGTGTCGCAAAAAATAATATAAATTCATGAGTTAATGACTGTGGAGACAATTTTAGAGCCAGAAAGAATAGTTTATTCTTTATTTCCCAGAAGTTGTCGTCAATCTGAACAAAGAAAAAACCACTATTTTGAAATTCGATTAAAAATAGTATTTTTGGTTTGGATTATTTTAATGACGTCAATTTATGAAAAGTTTAACTGAGAAAATTGGAGAAAGTTTTTCCAGTTTGAGGAATTTTTTATTGAGATGGAAAGGAAATTAAAATACTTGAATAACAAAATCTATTACACACCAAGAATCAGGCCATCTTTACCAGTCAGTGAACTAAATTCCCAAGAAATTCAAATAATTTGTCACCATATTTAATTGCATAAGTTAGGCTACTAGCATCCTTTACTGAAAAGGCCTGGTCAATCAACTTTGAGCATATAAGAGAATCCCGATTATCCGACTTAATCAGTGGAAAGGGAGATTGGATACGGCAAAATGTCAGTTAATAGTAATTATGCATGGTTTTTAACGGTAATAATAAATTTAGGTTAACAACGAATTTTAAAAAGATAAGCTTTTATATTTTTTTTGATTTTAGCTTCATGCTTATTGTGTTGAGGAAGGTTGGCTGCAGTATTGGTATATTTTAAAATCGCATTAGTGAGTAGAATAAAAGTTTATAAAAAAGGGAAAATTTAGTTCATATTTGTAAAAAAGTGAATTATATGGGAACTAAAACATTAAAATTAAGTAAATGGATATCAAAACTAACATATTATAAAAAACAAAATCATATTTCTGGTAAATCATAAATTAAAATTTTAAAATAATTAATCAATAGATTGTGTAACGGCCAAAAGAGGTGGTAATGTACATAGTTAGAACCACTTTCAGTGTTACATCATACACGAAATATCACGTACTTTAAAAGCAGTAATACTTCTAGAATAAGTTCAAGTTTATCATCTACAAACTATAGTGGACCTTAACATCTGTTAGAGACTCAATAATATTTTAAAACACACGAGTGAGTTTACACATTTAATAAAATAATAATTTGTACATCACAGTACATACATATACGTTAATATTTATACATATACAATCACTATTCAACAAGCGAGACTATCTGTTCACTAGAGACTTCTACTAGAGAGGTTCCAGGTACTTAGAAGTAGCTGTCGAAGAACTGTTTAAGAACTGCACACATATACTACTGAATCGAGGGATTATATACTCGTTCAGGGTATGAAAACGTATGTGTTGGATGGGTAAAGTGAAGTAGGGTGTTGTTATTATAGGGTTGTGCTGACTCGTCGAGTACTCGAGGGACAGGCACAACTAGGTCATAAATATACAGAAAGTATATCTGTATACATAAAATTAAATACGGGTAATTTAGTGGTTGTTTACAAAGAGTTATAGGATGATAATTGTTGATAAATATCTACGTTTTTGGTATTCGAAAATGGGTGAACGAATATGTTCGTCATTTCTTAAAATAGACGAAAATATACGTTACACAATTCTCCGGGGGAAACAAAAAAAATTAGGAAAAAAAAATTTTCCAAAGTCTATCCAACAAATACAAATTTCTTAATAATTATGCATGATTAAAATTATGTCATATAATGCGAGTATAACTATATATACTTAGAATAAAATATTTACGAATATTGATTATGAGTACAAAATTTTTTCTTACGTATATGTAGGAAGTTAATATATCACATTATTTTGCGTAATTTTTACAATGCAGTACTTTTTGTTAAATTAGTACTATTTCGATGGGAGATTAATTTTAAATATACTATAATACACATTAACATAAATGAAATTGTAATTAACCACAATAAGAATATCCCATTAACAAAAGTTAGATAATCATTAAAATTTTGATCGGGTATTTGTAGTTCAATGGATTTAATTTTGTTCTCCAAATCGTTAACTGGAACTGTATGAGGAACAAAATTTTTCCATTTGGGGTTGTAGACCTTTGTCGTTGCCAGATCTATGGCAAGATCAAAAGGTTCTGTAGAATCAGAAAAATATGTCCACAGTAGTGGTAAATGGTTTTCGATTTTAATGGTCTCTTCCAACGATTCAGAGAGACAGGGGATTTCTATTGGGATAATTACTGTATTTTTATTATTTTCGTCAATATTCTCAATTTGGATATGACAAGGTACATCCAGAATAAAAGTTCCGGGTGAATTATTATTTATTTTTAGTTTTTCGGATTTTTTCGTAATGGAATTAGTTGCTATAAGGGAGTTAAAATTTACGATTGCAAATTTTGTGTGTCCAATAGGATGCACTAATGTTTGATTGTTATTCAGGTTACATTTAAATGAGCAGGATTGTAACAAATTTTGATTTAGATCTTGAAAGAAAAGATTCTTTGCACAGGAAGACAATTTATCACTTTCTCTATTAGAAGGAAGGAAGCATAATGGTTTATCCGAGTTACAATAATGGAGGTTAGTTCCACTAATATAACGTACGGAATTTGTTCTGATTTTGTGAATAATCAGAGACGGTTCTTGATCCCAGCTACACAGTTCATTAGAATGACTTTTGAATGTGAGCGGAATGAAGTCGTAAATTTCGTATTTAGCATCTAATTGTTTTAGGGGAATTTTAATTTCTAATTCTAGAGTATTTTCAAAGAAATTGCAGTTTACAAGTTCAGCATGATAATAATTTTGAATATCTTTAATAGGGATTGCTAGGTCAAGGCCTAGATTTTTCGTAATTTCTAAAAGTTTAAATATGTCTTTTTCTAATATTTCTTTTGAAATAATCGAAGAAGGAATCATATGAGATTTACAAGACGTTAGGATATTTGATAATCTCAACGTATTAATAAGATAATTCTCATAGAATCCTTGTATGTAATTTAGGGAGATTAGAAGTTCATGTTCTTCTAGCGAATTTTCCATAAAAGAATTTGTATGCCAAATAAATTTTGTCATAAAATTATTTGTATGGTCAATGAAGCTATGCAGATTAGTAGACGTATTGACTAACGCTGCATGCTCGGTTAACAGTTGGTTTTTCATAATATCATATTCTTCTTTCAACGAGATTTCATTCGCCAAGAAGTTTCGTCCATCTCTAAAATTTAGTACTTGACAGCAAAAGCGTAGCGCATCTCCGAAGAAAGATCTGATCGGAATGAATACGCTTCGTTTGCTTCAAATGGAAGATGGTGTCGAATAGAAATCTTGAATCATAGCGGTATTTTGTTCTTTAAGGTTTATAATGGCGTTTTTTAGACGTTTTGCCATTTCTGCATATTTGCAATTTTTCCAGGTTGTTTCATTGCACAACCGATGTTTAAAATTTGTTTCTAATAGTTTATCTGCTGATTCATGCAAGTCTAGCTTAATAGAGTAAATTATTGGGGCAGATTTAGAATATACAAAAATATTGCTTATTTCTTGAAAATAAGCGCCAGTTGACACCGTCGTAATCCTATATTGGTCAGACGATGTTCTTTGTGCAATAGTAGTCGAAGAAATACTTATTGCAAAATAGAAAAGTAGATTCGTATACATTTTCTGAAACAGAAAGAATGCAACGTCTTAATATTTACGAGCAAGATGCATTATGAATTTTAGGAATTTATTTCGACGTGACTTAATTGGGGCACGGGGAAAGACAAATTTTGCCGACATTTACATAATAAATTTCGGTCAATTGATTAATATAAAATTATTGGTTTCGACTGTAGTTAGTATTCAGTATTCGCTTGTTCTAGATCCGTTTGATTTTCGCTTACCATTTTTCGTGTATTTTTTCGCAATTTCCAGTGTTTGTTCGTGTTTACGACTGTTTTGTGAAGTGTTTGTGTGGGGATTTTTTTTCTTTTTTTCTATTTTATACTATTCCTTTTTTTTTATAATAAAAAAAAAAAATGTCGATCGTATACATGAATGATCGAATGTTCATGTCGTCGGGTGTTGTGGAGGCAAATGAGACCTGGTTTCTAGGAGAACAGGTTCTCACGCAGATTAGACAGTTTCAAGGTTGTATGTGCGAACCTCGTCTGTACTTCTCGCTCCACCGTCTTTTTTCGCTGTTTTACCGCGTGTCCACCGTTTCCGATCGCGGCGATTTCCTAAATAAATTTGAACCATTGCAAATCCCGGGTGAAGTGATCGAAGAAGATTTAGGCTATTGGAGCCATTCCGTTCGATATACCTGTTGTCCAGATTCGGAGGAATATACGAAGAAGCTTTTGTTTCAACTTCGGATATTCTATCCGCATTCCATGGTCATCGAGTTTGGGCCCTCTGGGCTCAAACTGATTTTTCGAGGAAATCTGGACACCCGAGGGCTGGTCGGGCTGGGCATACTCTCTGGGCTCCTTGTTGGTTTGCTGTGTGTTTCGCAGCAGACCAACGAGAAGGTTACCATCGAGTATGTGCACCTTGATCGGATTTATCTTAACGATCTTTTAATCGGCAACGCAGGGGTTCGATTTGTTTGGTTCCTAAACGACTATCATAAACCGCGTCTGCATCTATCGATTTCCACTGCCGGGTTCCACCTCCAGCGCCATTACGATGCCACCGAATACAATCGGGCAATATCGTACCGTAGTGGATGGCTGTTATCTGAGCCGACCGTCTACTCCTTTTTATGGAATACTCCATCTGTAGAAGAGAGTATGTCCACTGAGGAGAGCGGGTCTTCAGATGGTAATTGAGACCCGGGGACAGCGTCCCCAAGTTTATCCGACAACAGCAGCTCATCCAATGGGGAACAGTTGGAGGAGTTCCTGGAGGGATATTCCGAGATGTGGGCTATTGGTAAGTTATTAAATTTTACTAATATAAAAAAAACATTTTTTCGTCGCACAAATTTTGTTAAAAAAAAAAAAAAAAATGGGGAGAGAAAATAAAACAAGATTAACCTACAGTAAGACAGCTAAACTAAAGGAAGAAAAGAGAAAGGGGGGAGAGAGAGACAGATCGTGATTGAGAAAATCAACTAACTACAGGTAATATACTTTACACATAGTTACTTTGGTTTTTTCCGAGGGCGACCCCTTGGTTTTGATATGATTTGGGTTGGGACGGGGTTTTCGATGTTTTTGTCGTTTTCTTCAGTTTTTATTTCGTTTTTTATTTCATTATTATTACGAGATTTATACGGAATTAATCGTCGTACGTGAACTGTTTCGTCATACGCCGTTTTATCGTCCGTTTTAATACGAATTATGTAATTTAAATCCGTGACCTTTCTAACAATTTTATATGGTCCGGTGTATTTCATTTTATTTTTCGCGACGTTTTTTGATTGATGCAGGAAAACAAGGTCATTAGGTTTGAAGTCAATGATCTTGTGGTGTGCGTTATAGTGTTTCGCGTTTTTTTCCAATGCTTTCTTTGCTAAGCTCGGCGTTTTTTCTATCGTTTGAAGGAGATTTTCAATTTCTTCTTCACGTGTTGTTTTATTACCACAATTTTCTGGTATTTCCGGTATATGTACTTCTGGATTAAATCCATGAAGTAGGAAAAATGGGGATTTGTTATTTAAATGTTCAATCGGACTAATATTGTATGCAAAAATAATTTTATTAATCGTTTCGATCCATTCTTTTTTGTTCGAATGGTCGTATTTTGACAATGATTTTTTTATTACACCGTTGATCTTTTCAACCAGTCCTTGCAATTGGGGGGAATAAAACGAGGAGTAAATAATTTTAATATTATTCTCTTCGCAGAATTTACGGACGGATTCATTTGCAAAATGACCTCCGTTATCGCAGGAAATTTTTCCTGGGGTGCCATACGTATAACAAATAAATTTCAAATACTCAATTACACATTGAGCATTTGGATTTTTTGTTGGACGTATGGTACAGAAATTTGTGCTCTTGTCCACACCGACAAGCACGTACGAGTGTTCATACTCGATATTAAATTTCCTAATGAAATCGATCTCTAAATGCGAGAATGGTTTAGGGTTTTCAATTTCAATATGTTTGAGGTAGCCAGCCTCTTTCGGGGAATTTTGTGCCGTTTGACACTCATGACATGACAATACATATTCTGTTATTTTTTGTACCATGTTTTTAAAGAAAAACTGGTTTTTTATTTTATTTTTTGTTTTTTTAATTCCTAAATGACCTCCATACAACGGATCGTCATGTAGTTTTTTCAGAACTACCGGAATTAATTTTTCAGGGATTACTGTAACCGCTTCATCATACGATGAGGTTGGGTTAGGTAATTTCTTCAACACATTATTTTCATCCAGAAAATATAATTGTATTGTACGATTTAATTTTCGTATTTTATTTTTATCTTTTTTAATTTCGTTGTAGTTTAATAACAAAATAACATTTTTCCAATGCGGGTCATTTTCCTGCATTGTTTTTAAGTTTTCGGGTAATTCAATTTTTTGGAGGGGTTCAGAAGTTTGATCTTCTGATTGGGGAGGGTAATGTGATGTCGGGAATTGACATTTGTGTGACAACTGGGGTCACAGGAGGGGTTGGGGTGATCTGATTATCGAGGTTTGCCTCTTTAAGAGCAGATCTTGTAACTACGTTAGTAGTTTTGTTGGGACAATTTTCAGAATGATTTACTCATTCTGTGGGATTGTGGTTGTGCCACAGGGTAATATGGGAAGGTTGATGCAAGGGAAGGGGGAAAATAATATGTTTGGGGCGTTGTACTTGGATAGTACCACGTATTTTGATTCTTGAAAGAATACAGGGTTTAATGGGACAGAGTTGTGAATTCTACACAAAGTATTCACATTTTTCTCTTCGTCTTGAAGGGCATATTTTTATCTACGAGAAATTCACCTTTTTCAAATGTGATTTCGTCCGGTTCATCATGCGGACGAGATAACATATCAGCCATACAATTATTTTTTCCGGCGATATGTTTAATTTGGAAACTATATTCGTTTAATTTCGATATTAATCGGATTAATCTTGGGCTTGGAGTATTAAATTTCTGATGGTAAATCAGAGGCTTATGATCCGTGTATACTACGAAGCGTAATGCTAGTAAGTATCCACGGAAATGAGCTAATGCATTTGTAATTGCTAACATTTCCAAGTCGAAAGAACACAATTTTGACTGGGCAAGTTGGATTCTTTCTGAGAAATATCCAACTGGATGTTTATGCTTCGTAACGGGATTAGTTTGCAGCAACACTGCACCTAGTGCGATTTTCGAAGCATCAACTGCTACACAGGTTTCCAATTTTGGATCGTAAATTGCTAAAACAGGTTTGGAAATCATTATTTCTTTTAATTTTTCAATGATTTCAAGATATTCTTGATTTAATTTTATTTTTGCATTTGATTTGCTATCTGTTCCTCTTAATAGATCCGTAAGAGGGGCAGTGATTTTAGCTAAATTAGGAATTAATTTCCTATGATAATTTATTGATTCTAAAAATGATCGTAATTGTTTTAACGTATTAGGGGGATTTAAATTTTTAATTGCTTCTATGTTTTTATTTAATGGATGTAATTCATTATATCGGACCGTATGTCCTAATATTTCGATTTCGTTCATTGCGAATTGGCATTTTTTTGTTTTTATTTTTAAATTTACTTTATTTAATCTTTTTAGTACTTCCCTTGTATTTTTGAGACATTCTTCGAAAGTTTCTCCAAAAATACAAATATCGTCCAAGGTAACATACCATTTTTTTCCAGAATATATCATGGAATATGTCATCCATGATTGTTTGGAAAATGGACGGGGAAATGCTTAAACCTATTGGGGTAGAATTGAATACATATCCAATTCCATCCACATTTATTCCAGTGTATTGTTTAGATTCTTCCGTGAGAGGAATCTGTAAATATCCACTGTTTAAATCAATTTTCGTAAACCATTTTTTATTTCTTAAATATGGCCAAATAACATCAGTCGTCGGGACACGATTATTACCCATAATAATTCTTTGATTCATTCTTCGGTAGTCTACTAATACTCGATAGACTCCATCTGGCTTCTTTTTTACAAATATTGGGGATTCAAATTTTGATTTTTGTTTTTTTAGGGCACCTACTTTTACTAAGTCATCGACTAATTTATGTAGGGCCTCATGTTCTGCGAGTGAGAATTTAAAATTTCTACACCACAGTGGGGTTTCGTCGTCTACTCGGACAACTTGTTCGGGTACTTTACAAATAGAGACTTCGTCTGTTTTTCCCGTAAAAATATTGCTAAATTCATTAATTATTTCATACATTTTTATTTTTTGTTCAAGCGACAATTTTGGATTAATCGGGATAGGGTTTCCTCGATTATTCTTAAAAATAGTATTTTCTGTTATTTTTTCTATTTGGCAGGAATTAATTTCTACTGCACAACTTAATTCAAATTTTCCTAAGTATTTGCCTTTATAGATCACGTGAGGTCTGTTATTGTGATTAACAGCCGCTATCGTGTCTTCTGATACGATTACAAAGAAATTATGTTTTTCTTCCATGGATGTTTCATACAGAAACTCCAGGTGCTCGGGCAAAGTTGCTAATATTAGCACTGAATTTGCCTCTATTTTAAAAGTTTGGGGGGCATAATATTTAAAGGGCTTAACATAACCTAACTTATTTTCTTTTTCAATAGGGTAATTGTGACATTCAGGCATGTCAAAACATCGCTCTTTATCACCACACGGTAAAGTGAATTTGTTTTTCGAGAAGTCCATTTTGGCTTTATGGGTTGACAAAAAGTCGTAACCCAGTATGACCGGTTCTACTAAATTTCGGACAACGAAGGTGGGATGTGGGTAAATACAATGATCAATGGAAAAAATCACATTGGTTACTCCTATGACCTCAAGAGGTTGACTATCCGCACCACAAAATCTTATTTTAGTTGGCAGAATTGGTTCCGTAAAATTGACTTTCTTTAAAACTTTTTCATCAATAAGTGTCTGTTCTGAACCTGGATCGACTAGGCTAAGTATTTGTTTACCATAAATGGCAAATGGGAGGTGAAATTTACATTGGGTTCTGCAGTACCCTTTGCTTTGAAACTTCTCCTTACTCACATTGTTAACTAGTTTCGACTCTTGTTCTCAGACATCCCTTACAGCTGACAGATCACCTGTAAGGGGGACACTTAGTTTTTTGAGCAACTATTCTGGCAAGCCTGGGGGTTTGATGTTGGGAGATAATTTTGTTGTGGAGCTGCCATTAATGGTGCCGGGGGGGCAATCATTTGAGTATTAGCAGCCACATAGGGGAGATTTTGGGGAGTATTAAATGATATTCCAGACCATGCTGGAGCATTGTTCCAATTTGGGAGAGCCATTTGGTTCCAATTTGGAATCCTATTGGGATAGTATCCATTATTATTTCTCGGGAAATTATTTCTCCGGAAATTTGGATTAAAATTTCTTCCTTTATAATTAGGATTGAAATTTTGATTATTATTCCAATTTCTGTTATTTTGGTTATTTTGGTTCCAGTTTTGGTTCTGGTTCCAATTACCATTACCATTATTATTATTATTATTATTATTATTATTATTATTATTTCTGTTTTGATTCTGATTTTGGTTTTGGTTTTGATTATTATTATTCATATTATTATTATTATTAAAGTTATTATTATTATTATTATTACCATTTTGGTTATTATTATTTTGCTCGTTATTATTATTTTTATTTGGGGATTTTTATTATTTTTCCTGGATTCCTGAAATTTTGAAATGTTCGCTATTGCAGCGCTCATTTTCTCCATTTCAGCTTTCCAGATCGGGTCGGACGATATTGTATTTACGTTTTTTCGGTTTTCTTTTCTGTTTTCCCGGATTTCAATTCTTCTATCGTTTTTTCTAATTGATCAATTTTTTTACGTAGAAGGGGATCTATATGTCCGAATGCTTTATCTTTAAATTCGAGATATTTAGAGAAAGCTTTATCAAGTTCCTGAATAGTTTTAGGTTCTTTTTTTATTAAGAACACTCTTTCCTTTTCGGGGAGATTAGGCATAATTTTTTCTATAATTTTTTCTTCCGTAATATCAGGTTCAATTTGTTTTAAGATCCTTTTCACGAACATAATATACGCGGAGAAATCAGCTTCACCATTGTAATTTCTTTCGTATAATATTTCGCGTAATTGGGGTTTAGTCCTCGTAAAGACTTCCAAAATTTTTGTTTAGTATTTTGCCAGTTATTACATTCGGGATTAGTTTGAATTCTATCCTCAAATATTTGTTTCGCAAGACCAGAAAATGCAATTTTAATTTTTTTAAATTTCATATTTGCATCCCAATTGAAGGATTCCGCCTCATTTTCAAATCCGTTTAAAAATGATACGATATCTTCAGTTGGGGTGTGTCATATAAGGAAGGTCTGATATTTACAGCAGCCTTTCCTGACATTTTATTTTCAATAGGGGGAATTAGGTTTTCTAAAAGTCTAGTTTCAATTTCTGGGCTGAGAAAATCTTCGTCAGATTTTTCTAAACACTCAGTAATATCTACCAGATTAATAGCAGTTTTAACTCTTGGAAACGGTGTGGGGTTATCCAAATTTTCCAAGAATGGGGTTGAAGTAGAAGGAGGATTAAAATATTTTCTTATTATAGGGATTTTCTAATTCGGGGATTTGTTCACGAGGTTTTCGTGTTGTTTGTAAAATTATTTTTATATTTTCAGGGGTTAGTAATTTTTGTATTTCTTTACTAGATTTAATTTTTAATAGGATATCCTCTTGGGTTTTTATACGAGAAAAATATTTTTTATCAACTTCAATATTTAAATTTTGACATATATTGATTAATTCGAAATTTTTAGCTTCGATAAGCCAAATTAAATTTGTTTTAGTAGTATTGGGTTCGGATAAATTTTCCCAAGTTTCATTCATAAAAATAAATTTTTTCGCGACTTATTATTATTTAACACTTCTTATATTTAAAGGAGGAATGCGAGTTATAATTAATATTAATTGTTACTTTGCTTTTTCTTTTGTTTGAACAGGAGCTTGATGGATCCGTTGCCGCCTTTCACTGACGTCTTGTTACCAACTTTTTTGTAGATACGGTCGTTTTTCTTTATTTTCTGTACAATAAAATATCCTTGATTGATTTTGAAGTTCGATTTTTTTTTTCCACTTGCAACTAACCTCTACTTCCTTTCCTCAAGAGCGCGCCTTACGCGTTTCTCATTGAGTACTTAACTAGAGTTTTCAAGGTTAGAGCAAAGTACTTCGAACCAGAGGAATTGAAACAGCAGCTTGGATTCAGCAATTCCGTTGAATAGGTACTAGAGCGAGAGTTTGATTTGCAATAGCAGACCAGTTGGGCGCCAATAATGTAACGGCCAAAAGAAATGGTAATGTACCTAATTAGAACCACTTTCGGTATTACACCATACACGAAATATCACGTACTAATAAAAGCAGTAATACTTCTAAAATAATTTCAAGTTTATCATCCACAGACTATCATGGACCTTAACATTAATAAGAGACTCAATAATATTTTAAACACATGAGTGAGTTTACACATTTAATAAAATAATAATTTGTACATCACAGTACATACATATACGTTAATATTTATACATATACAATCACAATTCAACAAGCAAGACTATCTGTTCACTAGAGACTTCTACAAGAGAGGTTCCAGATACTTAGAAGTAGCTGTCGAGGAACTGTCGAACTGTACTGTCTTATTCCACTGAATCGAGGGGTTATATACTCATTCAGGGTATGAAAACGTGCGTGTCGGATAGGTAAAGTGAAGTAGGGTGTTGTTATTATAGGGTTGTGTTGACTCGTTGAGTACTCGAGGGACAGGTACAATTAGGTCATAAATATACAGAAAGTATATCTATATTCATAAAATTAAATACGGGTAATTTAGTGGTTGTTTATAAAGAGTTATAGGATGATTATTGTTGATAAATATCTACGTTTTTGGTATTCGAAAATGTGTGAAAGAATATGTTCGTCATTTCTAAAAATAGACGAAAATATACGTTACAGTGCGGACATTTGGGGAATTTTCAGATTGTAGATTCTGAATGGGACTTGTGGCTTGAACCACAGGGTAGTATGGGAATTTGATGAGGGTGAAGGAGGGTAAGGGTAATTTTGGGTATTGAGGAAATTATTTGGATAAAACCATAAGTTCTGGTTTTGATAAAAAACCAAATTTAATGGGACCATTTTTTCATTGTGAATTCTACAAATAGTATTCACATATTTTTCTCCTTCAGGGAGTGTATATTTTTTATCCACCAAAAATTCACCATATTCGAAAGTAATTTCGTCAGGTTTGTCATGGGGACGGGACAACATATCAGCCATACAAGTATTTTTTCCAGCAATATGTTTTATCTGAAAATTGTATTCATTTAATTTTGAGATTAATGTAATTAATCTCGGGCTTGGGGTATTAAACCTTTGATAATAAATCAATGGTTTATGATCAGTGTATACTACAAAGCGTAGAGCAAGTAAGTATCCACGGAAGTGAGCCAGGGCATTCGTTATGGCCATCATTTCAAAGTTAAACGAACATAATTTTGTATGTGCAGGTTGGACTCTTTGAGAAAAGTATCCAACTGGATGTTTGTGCTTTGTAATTGGATTAGTTTGCAGCAATACTGCACCTAATGCAATTTTTGAAGCATCAACTTCCAAACAAGTTTCTAGTTTAGGATCATAGATCGCTAAAACTGGTTTTGAAATCATAAATTCTTTTAGTTTTTCAAATATTTCTATATGCTCTGGGGTCAATTTAATTCGAGTGTTTGATTTGCTGTCAGTTCCTCTTAGAAGATCACTAAGGGGAGCTGTAATTTTAGCCAAATTAGGAATTAATTTCCTATGGTAATTTATCGATCCGAGAAACGATAGCAATTGTTTTAAAGTATTAGGTGGGTTTAAATATTTAATGGCTTCTATATTTTTATTTAATGGGGAAATTTCATTATATCGGACAGTATGTC
The DNA here is from genome assembly GCA_011428145.1 of Ericerus pela. Taxonomy (NCBI): domain Eukaryota; kingdom Metazoa; phylum Arthropoda; class Insecta; order Hemiptera; family Coccidae; genus Ericerus; species Ericerus pela. The sequence goes on along the minus strand of WOFM01000568.1, from coordinate 159,172 downwards.
CTAGAATTTCAATTTCATTAAAAAAGAATTGACATTTTTTTGTTTTAATTTTTAGATTGACTTTACTTAGTTTTCTAAGTACTTCCCTTGTATTTTCCCAACATTCCTCGAATGTCTCGCCAAAAATACAAATATCGTCGAGGTAACAAACCATTTTTTTCCACAACATATCATGGCAGATGTCATCCATGATAGTTTGGAAAATAGACGGCGAGATACTTAGTCCAATTGGAGTGGAATTGAATACATATCCGATTCCATCCACATTGATACGAGTGTACTTTTTAGATTCTTCGGTCAGAGGAATCTGTAAGTATCCAATGTTTAAACCAATCGCAGTGACCCACTTTTTATTTCTTAAATAAGGCCATATCATATCAATTGTAGGGACGCGATTGTTATCCATTATTATCCTTTGGTTCATTCTGTGGTAGTCTACAAGAACTCTATAAACACCGTCAGGTTTTTCTTTTACAAATATTGGGGATTCAAACCTTGATTTTTGTTTTTTTAATACACCTGCTTTAAATAGGTCGTCAACCAGTTTGTGCAGTGCTTCATGTTCTGAGTGAGAGAACTTGAAGTTTTTACATCTTAATGATGTTTCATCGTCAACACAGAGTTTTTGTGGAGGGACTTTACAGATAGAAACTTCATCTGTTTTTCCACTAAATATTTAATTATTTTCATTAATTATTTGATACATTTTAATTTTCTTTTCTAAATCTACTTTTGGACCTAGTGGAATAGTATTACCACGACTGTCCATTAATATTTGTGACGGTTATATATCGTAACAGAACAATCAAATACACAAGTTAGTTAAAAAGGTGTATTAGACATAAACTTTATAGAAGAGTAACAGTAATAAACATCAAGAATTAAAAGAATAGGTAAGATTATAACAACCTTAAGAAGAGTTAATTAGACTTGAGTAGAATGAATTAGAATGTATGGAATAGTACAAAACATGAGATTATATAGTAAGTGAAAAGAGGAAGGTTCAGGCGAATTTACAGAGTATTGGAGAAGGGTTTTGATCTTATTGGTTAATAGAAATATTTGTACAGTAAGTATGACCAATGGTCTCGTAAGAATATGATATAAAATGGGTGTTCAAATATAAGTTAGCAGAAATTAGTATATATGCAAGATTGCAGAAATAGTATAAACAAAAGATGAGTTCATTGTTTATGAGTAAACACAGTAACTGTTTATGTAGGAAATGATGTCATCAAACAAGTCTTGACTTGAAGAAATGACGTGAGAGTTAATGAATGGGAAATAATAGAAAAATAGAGAGAAAGTAATGATGATGATGATAATTAGTAATACGAAAATATTTCATATTATGAACGATACGAAAACATCGTTACATAAATACCCTGGTAGTTTGAAATTCAATGTTTGGTAAAAACATGAATTTGGAAATAAAAGAAAGGTTGGATCACTTGGATATAAAATATAGATTTTTAACATAATATTCATAAAACATTGTTAATTATATAACATAATATTCATTCAATTGATATATATCATAATACAAAATTTATAAAACTTATTTCGAATTATCTTTTTTAACATTGACATCTTCATATTTTTGTCCATATTATTTTCTATGGGACTTGTCAATTCATAGAATAGTTGCGCAATATGTTTACTTTCTAACGGTTTTCTTAATCGTATACAAAATATAAGGAATTAATAAATTACAGTAAACGTAATAAAACATAACCAAATTAATATAATAATAGTAATTATTGAAATTGAATTGCGATCTCCAATATTATTGAATTTAATTTTGAAATTATCTAATTTTTCTTTGAGTTCATTAGTAGGACTGATAGGAGAGAAATGTGGTATGAACATAGTCCAATTGAGGTTATAAGCATGTATGCTTGGTAATGCAATTGTCCTTTTAATATCAGAATCAATTACAACATCATATTTAGTCCATAAAAGAGGAATATGATGCTCGATATGAACATCATCGGGCATATCTCGGGGGCATGGGAAACCTCTTGGAATAATGGTTTCAAAGAAATCATTTTCCAATTTGTTTCCAATTTGGACATGACATGGAACTGTTAAGAGAATTGTTCCAGGATATGATGATATTGTTAAGATTTCAACAGATTTAGAGGATAAAGTATCAGTAGCAAATAAACATAAAGGATTGGTAATTGCAAACTTGTTTTCAGCAAATTGGTGAACTATTGTATTTCCGTGATTAGTTTCACAGTGGAAAGAACATGATTTAAGAATATCATTATAAGGCTTACGTAAAAATAATGTTTTAGCACATGAGGAAACTTTGTCGGATCCTCTGTTATTTGGTAGATAACATAGTTGTTTTTCTGGGTTACAATAATGTAAATCGGTTCCTGTGATGTATCGTACAGATTCATCATCGGAATTATGGATAATAATTGATGGTTCTTGCTCCCAAGAGCATAGTTGATTATTATGGGATTTAAAGGTTAAAGGAATAAATTTATAAGGTTGATAATTAGAGTTAGCTTGTTTAACAGGGATTTTTAATTCTATTTCAAGTATATCGTCGTATATATTACAATTAATAAGATCCATATGATAGTAAGTCATAAGGTCTTCGATGGGAATTGTCAGTTCAAGCTTGTTTTTTAACAAGAGGGGGGTTAATTTTAATAGATCTTCATATAGGGTGTTGTTAGATACAACAATTGAGGGTAAATGGTGATCTTTATAAGAATTAAGGATATAGTTTATTTTCATGGAATGGAGCATATACGAGTTGTAATATATTCGAATTGAATTTTTGTAATTGGAGATTTCACCGATAATCCATGATTCTTTTTCGTATTTTGACAAAGTGTTGTCAAGAATTTTTCTTGATGTGATATAGTCATCGTAAAAATGTTGGAAATTTTTGGATATGGATTTTATATTTCCAGTGATATTTAGTAAATCTGAATGGTCTGATATAACTATATCTTTTAGAGTATTATATTGGGATTTTAATGAAATTTCGTTTTCTAAAAGGGATTCTCCATCTTTGTAGGTTAAAACTCTACAACAGACAGAAAGAAGATCGCCAAAAAAATCTCTAACTTTATTTAAAGCGGTTTCTCTTTTTATTCGTAAACCATGAGGTTGCAAATAAAAATCTTGAACAGTTGCAATGTTTGAGTGAATCAGCGATTCAAAAAGAATTTTATATTTTTTGCTGACAAGGTGTAATCTGCATGTGAGATCATCCCAATCGCATTTCTTAGTCAAAAGCGAATAAATATTGGTTCTGATGAATTCAGTGGAATTTGTTAAGTTCAATTGAACTGCATAGATTATTGGAACAGTTTGTTGATATATACGTAAACGTTTATATTCTTCGAAATAGGCTCCTGTGGATGCTGTAAATATCAAGTTAGGAATGTTGTGCTGATTGCTGATTTTTAATCCATTTGTGACTTTAAACGAAAAAATGGTCAAAAAGATTTGAATGAAAATCCATCTGCAACACAAAATTGCAAATATGACAAAACTTAGAGATGGAGATTTTCTAAAATTTAATTTTTAAGAGATGAGATAAATGATTTTGTACCAAGAATAATTAAATAATTATTGGAAATAAGAAAGCTGAAGTTAGGCTGACATCATTTTTAGGGAGAAAAAATGGGAAAAAGGGAAAAAATGATGCGTATTTAATCTCAAAATTTTAATCGAATAATCAGTTCGTCTTTTCCTTTCTATCGAGATTGGTTAAACCTTTTTACGTGTCTAAGTTCGTTCAGATATCGTTGGTCGAAATAGTGTAACTATCGCGAATTTTACGTCTATTTCGAACAGCAAGATCGTACTTGTACCTTTTTTTGTGTTTTGGTTTTACGTTAGAAATTTTTGAATTTTGTTCTGTTCGCGGGGTTCGCGTTGCTTCCTTGGTACGAGCATAATTAATTTTTAAATTTCAAAAAAATAAAATTTTAATTTTTTCAATACAAAAAAAACCTAAGTTTCAATATTGTAAACAAGAAATTTCAATTAGCTCGGTTATAAACAAGTTGCTAATAGAGAAGATGGAAAATATCCAAAAGGGATTTAGGAAGATGACGCTTGGGTGTTCATCTTTGAAAAACAAAAATGTAATCGAGAGTGAATTCGAAAAGGTGGTATGGCGTTTTATCGATCTCAGAGGTGTTTGTCCGGTTCTCGATGCAAAAATATTTTCGAGGTGTGGTATTGCGATGGCCGATGAGACAATGACTTTCGATGATGTCACTCTAGATCTCATCTCAGCTTGGATAGGCTGTAGATGCTATCGACGAGCGATATCGGTCATCCATCGACAGGTTTGGACAATGGTGAATTTTTTAATGCATCCGGATCAACCAACGTGGCAAGAGAGCACGATGAGACGTTCGAGATTGACGGATCATATCAATTTTCATCCTGACAGATGATTACACATTTCGGATTTGGTGGTCTGCGAGGAAACAGTGACCTTTGTAAACGGTATGTTGTCATCACTATGTGTTTACTTGCCGGAAAGCATCAAAATAAAGGTTGGGTTGTCTTTCGCTTTGAGTAAAGCTGAGAGATTGACTCAAGAACACGGTGTTTCACTTGCGTTTTTGACAGGTGTGTTGGCATTATTGATCATGATCCAACACGAAGCCAATGAAATCGTTGAGTGTCGATTTCTTAACTTGCGTTCTATCGATCTTATCGATATGACACAAGCGTCAAAAATTACACGTTTCAAATCCTTTATTCGGGATTGTTGGGGTTCTATTGTGGATGTTAGCTGCTTCAACAATATCCTGACGATAAAAAGAAATTTACGTCCAGGCTACAGTATCGGACTAGCTAAAATCCGCAATAGGATTATAACGCCGTACATAGACAAACGTTATCCCTAAATTTTCAATAGCAAGACAAAACTCGAAGACGAGCTCAATGCCTTGAAGTATCAGGACGTTGACTGTGCCAACTTTCCGTAAACCAAAAGTTGATGTTGGTGTTCAGGTGAACTTGACTGAGGAAGAGAAACGTTTGATCGGGGAAACAAATGTACCTTTTATTAAAAAGTGCATTGTTCCTTCGGAAGTTTCTGTTGCTCAAGTGAAGCCACTTCCACAAGTAGTTCTTACTAGTGTGTCCACCGGGACATCTGACAACATATCAAAAGTGTCTAACAAACCATCTGAAGGGGAGAAATTGTGAACTTCGTCCAATATCAAAAGTTGGGTTGAAACACCTAATTGGTCTCAAAATTGGGCAACCACACCTGATTTGAACAATACGATTAACATCCGAGACGTTTGAAAAGATCATAAAAACCTTAAAGCATCTTGCAAATCCATCCCTTCTGTAATAAAAGAGAATAAGGAGAAGAGAGAAAAATATCCCTTTGGAGTTCCTCGGAACATAGCATCGTCGAGTTCAGTTTACAAGCCCTTCAAGTTCACTGCGAGATCTGATCCGACAGCAAACTGGAGAAGCACTGCAAAAAGATCTGCGCCAAAGGATAATGGGATCAATGGACCTGACATTGCGCCGAAACGACAACAGTTGGCCAGATGGGGTCGTCAATCAACACGAACATGGGTCAAGAAAGAAGAATATACGGGAATATAGATCACACAAAATAAGGTAAGAAAATATAAAATAAATAAATTAACATAATACATATAAATAAAATACGTAATACTAACAAAGTAAAAATTTGATCCAAAAAATATGTTTTCCCAAGTTTGAGGAATTATACATAAAAGTATGTAAAAAGGAAAGGTAAAAGTTGTATGAGAGGAAATAAAACAAATAATTAAAGGAAAATAATAGTATGACGTTTGAGCCTAAAAATAAAGCCAAAATATCATTAATCTTTTCTGCCTCTATTTCTATTCATTGATATTATATTATCATGTAATGAATCTTCTTTATTTTCTTCATCGCTTACATCTTCAATGGTTGGTTTTTTAAAGTAATTCGTTGATTTATTATTCACTGATAAAATTTTAAGATTCGATTTTTGTTTTGAGTCTTTAATTTCTGGTGGAATAATAGTGTTGTTTATGTCATTTTTTCTAAGGACATAAGGTATGAGTCGTCTGACATGAACATTTTCTTCAGTAGGTAGTCTATCGTCATTATTTGTATATTGTATCGTATAATTTAAATCTGAATTTTTCTTTACAATTCTGAATGGTCCTTGGTATTTAAATTTATTTTTTGCGACATTCTTACTTTGCCAAATTAATACCAGATCGTTTGGTTTAAATTCGTACGAAACTTTATTTTTATTGTAGTTTTGAGAATTTATTTCTGACGCTTTCTGTTTTAATACGGGAATTTTTTCTTTCGTCGATTTTAAATTGTTGAGTACGTTGTTTCTTTCGGTGATTGGTTTTTTTGACGGTATTGAATATATGTCATTTAACGGTGTATGGGGTTGATAACCATGAAGGAAAAAAAATGGTGACGTGTTATTTAAGTAGTGAATGGGCGATGTATTGTACGCATACACTACGTTATAAAGTGTGTCAATCCATTTGTCCTTGGTATTTGGATTATACTTAGCTAAGTATTTTTTGATAATGCCGTTAGTTCGTTCGACTAGTCCTTGCGTTTGCGGACTATATGCTGATGAGTGGATTATTTCAATGTTATTGTCTTTACAGAATTTATGTACGATGTCGTTTCTGAAGTGTGTTCCGTTATCACACGATATTAATTTTGGTTTTCCGTGAGAAGTCATAATTTTTTTAAGAAATTTAACGACACTGTTCGCGTTAGGGTGTTTAACAAGTTTTATAATGCAATAATTAGTGCATTTATCGACACCTACGAGAACATAGTTCTTCTTGTAACTGTTATTAAATTTTCCAATGAAATCTATTTTGAAATGGGAAAATGGATCAAATTCCTTGACAGGAATTGGTTTCATCATTCCGATTTCTTTTGGATTTCCTTGTTGCATTTGACATTCATGACAAGAACTTATATACTCGTTCACTTTCTGTGAAATTTTCAGAATAAAATATTTTGATTTTATTTCTTCTAATGTTTTTTGTCGTCCAAAATGTCCTCCATAAATTGGGTCATCATGGCATTCCTTCAGGATTGTTGGTATTAAAGATGTTGGAATTACAGGAACATCCTGGTATGGATTACCATGAATAGATTTTTTCTTGTAGATAATGTCATCTTTTCCTAGGTAGAATTTATGAGCATGTTTTGAAATTTGTTTTGACAGTTTACGATCATAAATGAAATCTTTGACAAAAAATTTATAAACTTGTCCCCAATAATCATCTAGCTGTTGGTGATCAGCCAGTGTTTCGATAGGAATGTCTTTTCCATAAATAAGTGTTCTTATTTTTTCGTCGGGTTTAAATGTAATGGTTTCATTTTTCTTGATTCCATCTTTATTTTTTCCAGTGATTAGATCAAAAATATTATCGTCGTTGATAATATTCTTTTTATTGATTTTAGGTTTCAAAATTTTTTCTTTTTTCAGAATTTTATTTTGTTTGTGTGGTTCTAAATTTTTTGATTTTGATCTTGTGACAATGTTGACATTTTTATTTTGGTCAATTAAAAATTGTCCTTGTTCAAAACGTATAAAATCTTTTTCATTTTGAAATGGTCGGGAAAGAAAACCTGCCTTTACGTTGTCTTTTCCTGATATATGTTTTATATCAAATGTAAATTCTCCTAGTTTATAGACTAATCTTGCAAGTCTGGGTGAAGGTGTTTTCATCCGATGTTGGTAATTTAATGGTTGGTGATCTGTATAGATTATAAAATCTGTACCAAGAAGGAAATCTCTGAAATGTTGGCAAGATTGTGTAATTGCAAACATTTCAAGATCAAACGAGCACAGGTGTTTTTGACTCGCCTTTAATTTTTCTGAAAAATATCCAATGGTATATTTTTTATTGGTAACAGGATCTATTTGTCTGCATACTGCACCTATAGCTTCTTTTGATGCATCTACTTCTATGTAGGTTGATGCTTCTGGATTGTTGATTTGTTGGACTGGTTCTGAAAAAAAGATATGTTTCATGTTGTCGAAACATTTTTGATATTCTGGTAACCATTCTATTCTTTCGTTAGAACAACTGTCTTTTCCTTCAAGAATTTTCATGATGGGTAACATCTTTTTTGTAAAATTTTGTATCATTTTTCTGTTGTATCCACACATACCAATGAATCTTCGTACTTCTTTGAGTGTTTTGGGTGGATTCATGTTTCTTATTGCATCAATATTTTTTGAAAGTTGTTCTAATTTTGAGTTGCCAATTTATGACCTAAAAGTTATATTGTGTCTTGGAGAAAGAAACTTTTTTTCATTTTTACACGAAAATTGTATTTTTTCAGTCTTTGTAAAATTTCGATGGTGTTTTCTAAACATTCGTCAAATGTTTCGCCAAAGACACATATGTCATCTATGTAGATAATTACTTTTTTCCATAGAATATCGTTAAAGATATCTACCATAGCTTTTTGAAATACGGAGGGGCTTAAGCTAAGTCCTTGTGGCATGCTGTTGAATACATAACCTACTCCTTCTATGTTGATTCCTGTGATTGGTTTGGATTCTTCATCAAGTGGTAGTTGGAAATATCCGGAGTTCAGATCTATGTTTGAAAATAATTTTTTGCTTCGTAAATGAGGCCATATCGAGTCTATTTTTGGTACTCGAGTTCTGCTTGTGTTGATTTTTTGGTTGACAGCTCTGTAATCTACAAGTGGTCTGAATGATCCATCTGGTTTTCTTTTCAGAAACATTGGTGATTCGTAAGTTGATGGTTGTCTTTTTAATACTCTGCTTTTTCTAGTTCATCAATTTTCTTTAGCCATTCCATTCTTTCTTTATACGCCATTTTATAGTTTCTTCGAACTACTGGTTTATTATCTTTTAAATCTATATGAATGGGTTTAACTTTTGCTAAAGATAAATTTTTTGTAGAATGAGTGAAAATATCAACATAATTTTTTATTCCATCAATAACTTTTTGTTTTTGTTCATTTATAATATTTTTAGAAATATTAACTTCTGTTCCTTCTGGATCATATAATTTGCTTTGTGTTACGCAATCTTTTTGTTGAGTTGGTTTTTGATCAACCATGTACTTTATTGTTCCTAGTACTTGATTTTTTCGTATTCTTTTTAATAAATTTGTTGTATTGAAAATTTTTAAAACTTCTTCGTTTTTGATAGTCAAACCTGTTTTATTCACAAATTTTTCATTTTTCAAGAGTTCAGTGAATGGTGGTAATTTTTGTAGGAAAATTATTTTGTAAGGTTGAATAATATAGTCGTTTGTTGCTCGTACAAATGTTACTTGTTCTGAGTTATTGTTTGTTGAAGAGTTCTTTGGTATGGAAATTGAAATGATTTTATCACCACATGGTATTGAGAATTTGCTTGATGAAAAGTCTATTATTAGCGTTATCGTTATCGAGATCTTCGTTGATCATAGGGTTAGTAAATGCTGTTGGACTCACAAGTTTTTGTTGTTGATTTTGTTGTAACAGTTTAACATATTTGCACCACGGTATCCTGACATCACGATCTTCAATCCTCAAGTTGATCGGAGATTTGGCGTGTTTTCTTCGGAAGACTTTGCTGCAGAGACGTCGTCTGTTTAATTTTGGATTGGATGGACTGGAAACTGGATTCTTTTTACTTAGAATTTTTACTGCACGTTAATTTTTATTCTGCACGTTAATATCGGCACTTTAAGACGCTGTGTTTCTTTGTATTTAATAAAATTTTTATTTTTTTCACAAACTTTTTGAAAATTATTTCGACTTTTTATCACAATTAGAAACACAATTTGTTTTGTTCGGGTGCCAATTATTCTGTGACGGTTATATATCCTAACAGAACAATCAAATACACAAGTTAGTTAAAAAGGTGTATTAGACATAAATTTTATAGAAGAGTAACATCAAGAATTAAAAGAATAAGTAAGATTGTAACAACATTAAGAAGAGTTAATCAGAACATTTTAGAATGAATTAGAATGTATTAGAATGAATGAAATAGTACAAAACATGAGATTATATAGTAAGTGAAAAGAGGAAGGTTCAAGCGAATTTACAGAGTATCGGAGAAGGGTTTTGATCTTATTGGTTAATAGAAATATATGTACAGTAAGTATGACCAATGGTCTCGTAAGAATATGACATAAAATGGGTGTTCACAAATAAGTTAGCAGAAATTAGTATATATGCAAGATTGCAGAAATAGTATAAACAAAAGATGAGTTCATTGTTTATGAGTAAACACAGTAACTGTTTATGTAGGAAATGATGTCATCAAACAAGTCTTGACTTGAAGAAATGACGTGAGAGTTAATGAATGGGAAATAATAGAAAAATAGAGAGAAAGTAATGATGATGATGATAATTAGTAATACAAAAATATTTCATATTATGAACGATACGAAAATATCGTTACAATATTGTATCTTCATTTATTATTTCAATTTTGCAAATATTAAAATCAATTGCATTTTTTAACACGAATTTACCGAGGTATTCACCTTTGTAAATTACGTATGGTCTGTCGTTATTATTGACAGCCATAACTGTGTTATCACTTACATTTAAGTAAAACTTATTTTTATTTTCCATTGAAATTTCTTTATGAAATTCCAAATGTTGGGGAAGAGTCACTAAGATAAGCGTAGATTTTTCCTTAATTTTATAAGTTTGGGAGAATAAAATTTAAATGGCTTAATATAATTGGGAGGGTATTTTTTTTCAAAGGGATAGTTGTGACATTCGGGCCTGTCAAATGTTCGCTCTTCGAAACCACACGGTAATGTGAATTTGTTTTTATTGAAGTCCATTTTTGCTTTATGGGTTGACAAGAAGTCGTACCTTAAAATGACTGGTTCAACCAGATTTTGGACAACGTAGGTGGGATGAGGATAAACACAATGATCAAAGGAAAAAATCACATTGGTTAAACCTATTACGTCTAAAAGTTTAGAGTCCGCACCACGAAATCTTACATCGGTTGGAGTTATCAGTTCCTTAAAATTGACTTTATTCAAAACATCTTCAGCAATTAGTGTCTGTTCCAAACCTGGGTTGACTAGGCTAAGTATATGTTTGCCATTAATAGCAAAAGGAAGATGAAATTTACATAGGGCAGTGTGATCAGCACGTTCCTTTGTTTCAAAATTCACCTTATTAACATTGTTAACCAATTTCAACTCTTTGTTCGAGACATCCCTTACAGTTGATAAATCATCTTTAAGGGGGACACTTAGTTTTTTGAGCAAGCATTTTGGTAGGGTAGAGAATTGGATATTTGATTTTGGGAAATGAGATGCTGAACTAACATTAGCGGGGCAGGAGATGCAACCGTTTGAGTGTTAGCAGCCACGTAGTTTTGGGGATATTGGGGTACATTTGGAATAAAATTTTGATAATTTGGGAAATTAGGAAAATTATTATTCCATTTTGGAACATTACTATTATTCCAGTTTGGTACCCAATTTTGATTAAAGTTACGATTATTATAACCGTTATTATTCTGAAAATTATTTCTTCGGTAATTTGGGTCATAATTATTTCCTTTGTAATTAGGATTAGGACTTTGAGAATAGTTCTGATTATTATTCCAGTTCCTATTCTGGTTTTGATTCCAATTATTTTGATTTGTATTATTATTATAATTATTATTATTATTGTTGTTATTATTATTATTATTGTTCCTGTTTTGTTTTGTATTTTGGTTAGAGTTTTGATTTGAATTTTGATTTGCATTTTGATCTGGGTTTTGATTTGGATTTTTATTTTGAGGATTTTTATTCTTCTTGTTGTCCGAAGGTTTGGAAATGTTCGCTGTTGCAGAGCTCAACTTCTCAAACTCGATTATCCAATCAGAATCAGAAGAAACTACGTTTGAAGTCTTTTCAGATTTTTTCTCAGTAGTTTTTCCTATTTTCAATTCCTCTATAGTTTTTTCCAATTGTTCTATTTTTGCTCTCAGTAGGGGATCTGAGTGGCCAAATAGTTTATCTTTAAAATCTAGATAATTTGAAAAAGCTTTGTCCAATTCTTGTAAAGTATTGGGCTTTTCCCTTATTAAGAATTCCCTTTCTTTTTCGGGTAGGTTTGAAATTATTTTTTCGATTATACGTTCTTCCGTAATTCCGGATTCGATTTGTTTTAAAATTTTTGATACGAACATCATATATGCGGTAAAATCAGATTCACCTTTGTATTTGCGTTTGTATAATAATTCACGTAACTCGGGTTTAGTCCTAGTGAAAATTTCAACAATTTTTGGTTTAATATTATTCCAGTATTAAATTCAGGATTATCTTGGATTTTATCTTTGAAAATTTGTTTAGCAATTCCAGTGAAAGCTGTTTTAATTTTTTTGAATTTTAATGTTGCATCCCAGTTGAAAGAGTCAGCTTCGTTTTCAAAGCCTTTTAAGAACGAAACTATGTCTTTGCCTGGTGTATGACCATAAAGAGTAGGTCTTACGTTGATTGCAACTGCATTAGACATATTATTTTCTAAATTTGTATTTATAGGGAAATTTAAATTTTTATTTTGTTGAGCAGTTTCTGCTACAACAGTAGGTTGAATTTCTAACGGGAAATAAGATTCTCGTAAAAGTTCAGTATCTGGACTTCGAAAATTTTCTTCAGAATTTTCTGAAATATTTGAAATATCTAAATTTGTTACAGATTTTGTTCTAGGAAGAGGAATAGGATTTTCACTACTTACTAAAACAGGAGTTGATGAAATTGGCGGATCGAAATATTTTCTTTCGATAGGTTTTTCAATTTCATGGATCTTTTTTCGTGAAGATCCGTGGGGAGTTTTCAAAATTATTTTAATATTTTCGGGAGTTAGGAGCTTTTTTATTTCAATATTATTTTTTATGGTTAATAAAATATCCTCTTGAATTTTTTGTCGAGAGAATGTTTCGATGTTAACCTTTATATTCAGATTTTTACATAAATTTAAAATTTCTTGATTAGTCGCTTTTAAAAGCCAATCAAATTTAATTTTAGGGGAATTGAGCTCCGTTAAGTTTTCCAATTTTTGTTCATAAAAAATATTTTTTCGAAAAATTAATTATAAAAAACACTCTTAAAAAATAAGGGGAAACGCGAATTATAATTAATTTTAGTTCTTTACTTTTCTTTGTGTTTTTTACAGCAACTTGAAGATCCGGATGTGGTAACTGCAACAGGATGTCGATGGGCGGCGAATATATTTACGATTGTTTGAATTATTTTTTGTAAATATAATTTTTCTCCGGGTATTGTAGTCCCATGACGTGTTTATTTTCTCTTTTCTGGTCTTTTTCCACTTGTGGTATATCTCTACTTCCTATTCCTTAGAGCGCGCCTTACGCTTTTCTTTAAGTACTTTACTGGAGTTTTCAAGGTACCCAATTGAAGTACTTCGGACACAGAAAAAGAAGAAAATACCTTTGAAGCAGCAGCCTTGGATCCGCGTTGTTGAATGGGCAGGAACAATTTTTTTTTTATTTCAAAAAAAAAAATTTCGGAGAGAAAAAAATTTTTTTTAGAAAATTTTAAAATTTTTTTTTAGTACTTGAGCGAGGATTTGATATCGCAAAAGCAAACCAGTTGGGCGCCTACAATGTAACGGCCAAAAGAGGTGGTTCAGTACTGGAAACTAACCTCTTTTGGGGCGATTACACTTCCTTCGATATATGATAATATTCACAGGAATATTATAATATTCAAGAATTATTTTAACTAATTGAATTTTATTATCCACAACTATTGTGGACCTTAACTAAATGAAAGACTTTAATTAAATTGAAACACACAATAAATTTTATCACTTTACTTTTAAAACACAATATTAAATTTACAAGTATTCATTCACAGTCTAAGACTGGAAGAATATTGTAGGTACAGTATACAACTGACCTGTTTATTTACAATAAAATATATTACACTATTACACAGTGTCAGGATGACAATTACAATACTATACAATACAATTATTTTAATGAAAACCAGAGTTTATATACCTGTCAAGGTATATGGTTTTCTATGGTGTTGTGAGTAGAGTAGGGATTTGCTGATTTAGGTATTTAATTATTTCTAGAATATTCGGGTACCAGAATGTTCTGGTACTCGAATATTCCGTTAGAAAATGTGTAGTGGTTGTTGGCAGGAAGTAACGGTATTTTTGCCAGTTGACAATACATATTAGGAAAAGAATTTGCTTAGTAAGAAAAACGTATTTTTCTGTGAACGAAATATGTACGTCTATATTAAAATATGACGAACATATTCGTTACACTAACTGTTTTTCTTTATTTTATAATTACAGGCCTCCCTATAGAGGGGAAGTTGGGTATTATAGGTATATTCTGTCAGCACAAACGTAGCACAAACAAATGACACCACTTTAGTTTCCCTCTGGAACAATTTTCCCCCCCCCCCATAACCGGTTTTTCCAAATAATAACTCAAATTTAGGAGTAGAAAAATATGTTTGATGAAATAAAAGCGTCTGAACGACAGATAATGTGAATCTGAATAGAACAAAAATGAATTGGGTTAAAGATAAGGTGCAGCAGGTATAGGATAACAAGCCATAGGCTGACTAGAGTAGGAGGATAGAAATGGTAATGTGAGTACGAATTCAGACGACCGCGGTGGCCAAAATTTTTCAAATAAAATAATAGAATAATACTTTAAAAAAAATTAAATAAAATTAATAGGGTATGGACGTCTCAACCTTAATACATAATTATTTGAATGGGTAAACGCACATAAAATCAAGATATTTGACATTGGTGTCAATATTTTTCTTTTATCGAGAAACAAGAAATTTTTCAGTCTCCGTCACATTTAGATTCATTCAGATTATCAAATTATATAAAAAAACTGCGATGAAAAAAAATGAAAAATTTGATTTAAGGATGCTCTTTCAAAACCAAGAATGTCTCATACAACAAATAAACTGAGAGACAAGAAATTCCGTAATTCACCCATCGAAAAGGCGAGAAAATTACTCTTATGTGGAGGAACATGACTATAAAATTTTTTGCATTCGCTGTTTTAACTTTTTCCAGACGAATTGAAGAACGGATAAATTATACTTTATACAAAATCATCAAATTTCATTCGGGGCGCAATATGCGCTATTGATTACGTTGAATAATAAAATACAATGGTGTTGGTTGTTTACTATGGTTTATTAATTCAGAAGCCACTTTATTAAACAACATGTACCTTGTTTTAGACGCAATCAAATACTTAATTAAACTGTTTACTCACTTATCACTGATAAGTCTTACGAATATGATGAAACCTCTTAACGTCGTGAATAAGTACGGAACAAAATAACTTCGTTGGCTGATAAAATTTTCATTTTGTATTTTTTTAAAGAACTTAAAAAATTTTGGAAACTGCACAATGTCAAAATACTATAAAATAGTTCCTAAAAAACTCGGAGCCGAAATTATTGGAATTGATTTGCAGAAGGAAAATCGTTCAGAAGGTAATGCGAATTAGTTAATGGTTCGTTACGATTACACAAATAATTTTTGATATTCTATAATTTATTATACTTTTTCAGTAATCGATGACATTAAAAAAGATGTCACCGCTCACCGAATGTTATTTTTTTCCAATCAAGGAACTATAAGCGGCCATCGACATGTCGAAATAAGCAGATGGTTTGGGGAACTGGAGTCAACATTTACACAACATCACAAAAGTCCACATCCAGATGTATTTCGAGTGTCTAATGATAAATCAGAGGGATTAACTGGTATGGTTATGATTTGGGCTATTTAATTGTTTCTACGAGATAAAGTATATAGAAATTTTTTGCCAATTCTGAAAAGATAAATATTCCTACCTGCCAAATTTTATAATCTATACTTGAAATTTTGTTTTTTTATTTTTTTTTCGAAAGATAGTAACATCCAACAGCATGTTAATTATGGGTAAGAATGTTATTTCCTTAAATTATTTGATTTTTGATAAGTTTACACTTGGCATATAAAATGTACCAATGCAGAACTACTGCGTTCAAATTTGAACAGGAGCTTAAATCTTCAACCAGAAAAAATAACAGAAAATAAGAGATTTGACCAACAACATTAGGTCAGAAATCTATTTTTTCTCATATTTTCGAAACTTCAATTCCCCCTTGGGGAACTCTGGGCTAAGAGTATTAAGTATATGCTGGTGACATAAAAAAATTTATACGCCATTTTTTCAACATTTTAGCCTTAAAACTAGGTATCAATTTGATAAAAAATCGAAATAAGAGATAAAGAGTACCATACTTCATTCGAAAATTGTGTTTCATTAAGAACTAGATAATTAGATCGTATTTTCAATTGAATTGAAATATAAAATGGAGAACACGAAAACATATTATTTCATAAAATAAATAGGAGTAGCAACCGTTCATTAAAACGCTACGTGATACCCAACGATTCTCCAAAAATAAAATAATAAATGGCCCCAATATTAATTGTTTGTTAAGATGAAAATAATTTTTTGACTTGGATTGTAGGTATTGGTCGAACAGGGTGGCACATAGATGGTTCATTTTACCAGAAACCTTATGCATACTCTCTTTATCACATGGTAACCGTACCAAAAGCTGGGGCTACAGCTTTTGTTCCACTAACGGAGATAATTGAAAGATTAGATATAGAAAAATATTCAAGATGGGATCGCTTATGGATGTTGAGTGACAGAAGAGAAGGCCCAATAAATCCGTTAATATATAAACATTCTATTACCAAGAAACCAGTTAGTATAACATCGTTTGTTCGAAAATATATTGTCCGCTAGAAGAAATAATTTTATGATTTGTTATTTGCCAGGTACTATGTTTCCATTTGGGAATGACCAAAGGATTTATATGGGACTACCAAAGTCCGAATGAGAAAATTGCTAGCGACGAGGAAAATGAAGAAGTATTTAAGGAGATTCACGACGAGGTTACGAAGAAAAACGCTGATCTTATTTACAGACATGAAGTAATATAGCAGTATCTCAGAATTTTTTTTCTCTTTCTCTTTCTCCACTTCTTTTTATGGACGGAAATTTTCAAGTGCCTTTTGGTTTTAGTGGAAACCTGGTGAATTCATTATATCCGATAATTTAGCAGTTGGTCACGAAGCGACGCCTGAAACTCAGTATTCAAAAGAAGAAGTCGGTCTTCGAGTACTGCATCGAACCACTGTGAAAGGAGTTCACAAACCACAGAAATGAATGAGTTAATTGGATTGATTTCTGGAGAAATAAGCGATCAAACAATTTGATGAGTCGATCTTCTATATGTACCATGTAGCATTGGTAAACAAAAAAATTAAAATAAATTGACTCTTATTCGTCCGGTAGGTTAACTTACATTTAAACATCATTCATCAATCAATATTATTCGTCTGGTTTTTGTTCTGTTATTATTGGTAAATTTTGGTTTTGAAAATTAATAAAACTAGGTAAAGGTAGCTAGGTATATCTATACATTATTACTATACACATGTTTCATGTACACATATTACTACCTGGTTCATCGAGCTCTGTTCGGATGTGGAAATTATAAAAAAATTTATTAATTTAATTCAAGCTGGGGAATCTCAGCAATATATTTTTATAACATATCTCGAGAGTCATAAATCATAATAGTCATACGCAGCCTGGGCCTAGTGAAATTAGCTAATAAAACCTTACCCATCTGTTGCTTTTGGCGGGCGAATTTTTCATCATTCGTTGTAATTACTTACTGCGCAGATAAACAAATTGAGATACTTATATTTACATTCAACGAATTCTCTTAAACTTGAGACCTATCTCGATCGATTTTTCATACCCAAAAACCTCTTTCCAGTGAATTTTAGTAACATATTGTTGGTCTAGTTCTTCAGAACGCAGTTACGTACATACATACATTCATATATACATATACATACATCCAATTAATTACTGCTCATATTATAGTATAGGATATACTTATGTATATAAAAATTATTATAAATAACGTACTGTAACCGTATGTTCTGCATTTGAAAAAAAATACGTTGTGTGGTATCCAAGTAGGAGTGTGGTTCCATGTATGAAGAACTCGCCACCACAAGCATCAACATATTTTTCAAAACCAAGAATGTGGAATCAAAAATTTTTGTTAAATAAAGAATTATTAATTTTCTGAGGGACCAGATAAGCCAAAATGCTAACTTGGTGAGATCCCTTTAGGTTTTTCTACAGTTCTCGACTACTACAATCAATTGTAGACTTTTTAAAAATACCTAATTCCTAAAATTTACTTTCACCCATACCATCGGTAACTGCCCACACCAACCGACAGCTCAACCCATCTTAGAAGGATTCTTATAACACATTAATAGAGTCAACACTGAACCAAAAAACCGTTAATTTATTAGCCATTTAAAAATTACAACGCTTACCTCAGCCAATTTTAAAAACGTAACTCAACTGGAAAATTATTCGAATACCTATACGCTTACAACAGTTACAATCAAATGATGGGAACCTCGATGTACAGTTGAATTTTTGACCATTGAATAAACAGCAATCAGCCAATAAATGCTTGATTGAATTTTAGCCAGCAACAAGTTTACTAAAACACCAGAGAACTGATTCCAACTTGCTTTGGACAGGGTTGAAAATTTACTCAGCTCTTGAACAACGAAAGATTGGAAGTGGAACAATTGTAATGTATTGGTTGCATAACCTATAACTACCAAAACACTGTTTGAACTCAGCCTTCAATAAATTTTTCCAGTATAATGAAAATTTCTATGCAGAAGAAACTTTTTTGTCCATAGTGTAATTATCCTTTCACTTATCAAATGGTAAAGAAATTTTTTGAAACATGATTTCCAGATCATACTTTCAAAAATTTTCTTTACCAAACTAAATTTCAGAATTTTATGGCAAACATGGAACATTTCTATTAGTTCCTTATAACTTGTGATACTTCAAAGAGTTGAATAGTCCGCAACTCTCGGAAAAAATTGTGGATTCTTTAAAATCCCAACAAATAAAATTTACTTTAGATAATTTAACTGTAGGAGGAAAATTCATCGAATCAAATAAATAGGATATCTTATTGTCGATTTCAAAAAGAAACATAAGTGTAATTAATTTATTGGAAACAACCAGTTTTATATCTGAAATTCTGATATAAGATTTCATCGAGACCATATTTTTGAAAAAAGAGCAAGTGGGAGCAAGGACAGATGGCCAAAAATTAAAATTTTAGTTAAGTAAGGGAATACAAGGAAAAATTTTCAATACATAATTAATTCAGAGAGAGAATCATAAAAATTGTTTGGACCAAATGAGTGGAAATGAGAAAGGAAAACAAAAAGTGTTGTCTGTAGAATCGTGAAGAATTCGAGAGTATTCTAGGTGTGTGAGTGTGAAATTTCATAGTCAAAATATGGAGTAAAAAAGGAATGGAGAAAGAAGATTAAGAATTTTCAATAAAAATAGAAGCAGCCAATATGAAATCGGTGTTCGCTCTTTATGGTCACATATTTATGATTCATACATATTTCAACTCCACAGCAGGGTATTACTAACTAATTAGAGATATGAAATTTAACCCGAAGTGCCTTTTCAATGGCAGAAAACAAAGAAAAATTATATGATCATTGTGGAATACCTTGTCATGAGAAAGTATTCTCACTAGAAGGTAAATTCAACAGAATTTAAGCGTGTTCAGCCACTTCATATTTAACATATGGGTAAGCCAAAACCAAGGCAAACACTGGCAATTTTAGAGCCAGTTTGGACAGTTTATATACTGGCTTAATTACACGCACACAGACACACGTATGTAAAGAATACGTACGTAAGTGAGAGTGGCCCTGTTGCGTCATCTCTTATGGTGATTAGAGATGATGGGCCAGTTTGTGTACGGATTGTGACATCATCGGATTGTCGAGATGTTCACAATTCGATACTTGTACATTACCTGCAAGTACATGCAGGTAATTACAATCAAACGTAATTTATGTGTGTTTAATGTCACGAGGACGATTATTTGCCAGTCCATTGGGCAGCAGTTGTTGTCAAGGGGTCCAAACCCCTTTACTTCATACTAGTGAGTCCCCACAATCATCTTCCACATCAATTAAAGTGATAGAACACCGAGATAAGTACATTACAAAAATTTTGTCCTCAATTTTCATCCGCTGAAAAGACAGAGAATTTAGTTGAAACAGGATATATACCATGTTAACATAAAATTAAACATTTAAAAATAACCATCTCTTTCAAAATCTAAACAAAAATTAACTATTTGAAATAACTTCCTACCCACCGCACTAGAATTGCTAGTATGTTGCAATAAATTACAGTTCATATTTTTTGAAAATTTTTTGGTTATTAGTTCAAATTCAAGCATTTTATAGCCAAAATAATATCCAAAATAGTGGCACTGTAAATAATGTCTGGCTGATCCGCGCAAAAATAAAACGTGTTAGAATAGTTCATAATAAATATTATTTCCGAATTATATTCCTATTGGTCCAAAATCAGGCACTTTATAGCCAAAATAAATATAAAAATAACCCTAAAATTATTTTTCCATTCTAGTTAATAGTTTCTACTCGTTTACAAATTACAATTGAAAAATTTGGCCACACTGAAAAAAAACTGAAGTTGATGTCTATGATATTTGGAACTGGAACTACCCTACAGTCGATCCGCATTAAAATTTATAGCAATTTATAATAAATTATAATAAATAGGTAGTTGTTTTGAATTTTGTAGCTACTGGTTGACAATTAAAAATTTTATAGCTAAAACAAAAACAAAAATATCGATACCGGAAGTATCGTACAGCCGATCCGCAACAAAATCAATTGGTCAAGATGTTGGCTAGTAGATACTAAATTTCATGACTATCGGACAAAAATTGCAACCTATACTGTGGTAGCAAGAAATTGGCTTTTATACTATATAATTATACAGGTAGGTACACATATGTACTTAAGGTTCATATCTCAAGTTCGAAGATGGGCCGAATCCGCTCATTAGTTATAAAATGGCGGCTTGAATTTGAAATCCGAAGATAATAAATGGGGACAGGAAGTAATTCTTTACGAGTCGAGGCAAAATTTGGCATAAGCATACTTTGGGTTTATATCTCGGTCAAGTTTGAAGATGGGCTAAATCCGCTTATTAGTTTCCGAAGTACGGTTTTCTTAGGATTTCGTTAGGATACAGAATTCTTCAAACCTATAATGAACGCAA
Organism: Ericerus pela; assembly: GCA_011428145.1. Lineage (NCBI taxonomy): Eukaryota > Metazoa > Arthropoda > Insecta > Hemiptera > Coccidae > Ericerus > Ericerus pela. The sequence continues at coordinate 137,913 of WOFM01000568.1, read as the reverse complement.
CCCACAAGACTTACACATAATTTGAAATTCTGTCCATTCTTAACGAAATCTACCTTTCCGACTGACGTGCTCACGGCATTTTCCTCTTTTTCATAAGTACGTTCTTTAAATCGTAATTTAGAAATTAAAGCGGTGAATAACTGACGTTCGTTAATTCGTTGTATACGACTGTGCGCGTGTTGTCTTGTTGGGGCAAATGTGTGACGGCTTCTAAACATATTCGTGAAAATAATAGAAATGGGGTAAAGGAGATGTTGGTTGGTGAACAATATTCGCGAAAAAGGGACGATGGCGTACAAACGAAATAATTCAGGTCGTTTTCGACGACGAAAGGACTAACTCATTTCCTTCGCAAGACTTTAGCATATCCGCACTGAAAATCGGACAAGCCACGAATACTAAACACTAGAGAATAGCTATTAAAACGTGTAGCAGTTAAAGTTTAAGAAGTTACATAGACATAATGTACTATACTGAATAGGGAAGAACAAAAGGGAGGTATAAAGACATTATATAATGTAGGCGAAAAACGCGAATTGGAGGCGCGCATTTAAGATGTGATTTAAATCCTTATCTCTTATCCTTTGATATTCCGGTATTGAGATAACCTTAATTTTGCAAGCTCCATAGTTATAGGCCATGCTAGATTATTCTATTACAAGACTAAAGAAGATATAGGGGTTACATGATCGAACAGAACGACTTCAAAAGACATCAGAATGTGATCCTCCAAGACTATATGGACTACGAATTCAGATTTTAGGTAAAAAATTCTACTTTTTCATGTTTTTTTTTTTAAATTTTTTTAACCTACTACAATTATTACTTTTTTGAGAGGCTCAGTTAAAATTTAGGGTTTATTTTTAGACTGAACCACTAATTGAATCCCTTGGGATCCCACAGAGGAGTTGAGACAAAGTTTTTGATATGTATTTTCTTAGATTATTAGGTGATATATCGTTGGATATGTTTTTTAAGGTGCAGAAGTTTTACTTCTACTTGAACCATAATCCAAATTTGATCAGCTCATTTAAATTATTTGATCTGCTGGTCATAGTCCTACGCATCAACTCTAGGGTCTAGGCCTAATCAGAATTGAGCTTACCCTTTTTTTTCAAGAGTTCAAAACCTCGGAAAATCAGATTTCAGTAAGTACTTTTTCTCTTTCAAATTAATTATGGATGAAACAGGGGCGTAAGAGATGTCTTTTTATTTAAAAAAATAACCTGCCTCACTAAACCTTCCACCCATGATACGAGAATGGCAGAAAATTTTTTTTTTTCATATAAAAAAAAATTATTTACCTCACCTAATCATCCAGTATAGGATAACAGTATAGAGAAATACCTTTCTATAACCATCCTTTCTCATTGCTCGACATCTCATTATCGAATAGCCGATACAGCCAGTTGTAAAGAAATCAGCAGGTAACAGATCAGTCAGTGGTCAAACAGTCAGTAATCCGAGGCATTAGTGGTAATTAGTGGTAATACTAGGTAGACTACTCAATTTGCTGTGAGAATGATTTTGGAAAAGATGTCACGTCTACAAACGAAACACGAAACTCAATTGGTATTTATTGTTCCACGGAAAAAAAAGAAATACTGATGCACCGGTCAAACTGACCAAAGAAAACTAGCGTCACAATACCAGATAATTTAGTATTTTACTATGTACGTACAGTTTTTTAAATTAAGATTATCTATTTCATTGTTTTATTTTCAATATTTTAAAATTTTATCTTGTTTTTTAAATTACCTATATTATTTCAATTAATATTATTATACCTAACTAAATTTAGTTTTTTATAATATAATTTTTTTTCTCTTGGTGGAGGGATGAGAAGAGATGTATCGATTTCTGTATTTAAGATAGGCTAATTAGTAGTATAAGTAAATTGTAAAAAGAAAGAAAAGAAAAAAGAAAATAATATATTAAAAATGAATTTTTAAAAATATGCTTTTAGAAGTATAAAAACGTGTGAAGTGAAACCTAGCGAACTCTACTGCACTTATGAAGAAACAGTAACCTAAGTCCTAACCCACAACTGCAATCCTAGCATTTTGGTAATGCTCGGAGTTAGAGGTCTCCATGTACAAACCAAAAAAGACTCTAGCGTAGCAAACCTCACTAGAAAAATTAGGTTTTTGAGATAAAGAATTAGGAATATTGTCAAAAAATAGAAAGACAATTGTATCAGAACATAAGACATCACAAACTGAACTTCACAACGAAACAAATTTGAACAATGCTCGTTCTAATCACGTTGAAACTCTCCAATATGATCAAAATATATTGTGGCTCAATTGGTTAACCTCAAAGACAGAATTCTAATAATTCAGACGTATAGGGTTCAAATCTGCAAAACAGCTGGGATGGCTGGAGACAAAATTGACCTTTTGAAGTAATTCTGCTTTTCTAAGGCTAATAAAAATTTTTATTTTGTTTTGTGCTAAATTAAATAAAAATGAATTATAATATTGTGTCAGATACTAGAACAGGAATGCCATTCATGTATGATGATCATATTCTTGTTCAACATAAGGATGATTGTAAGTATTAGCATAGACTTCATCATTTCTTGGTCAAAAAGAGAGAATAGCTCTTCAATAGGTTTTGTTTTTTTTTTCTTAGTGGACAATCTGTTGTGGTGCCGGTACACTATAAACAAAAATGGAGATTATTCAGTTCAAATTGACTCAGCTACTCCAGCCACGCTTGATATGTTAGTAGATTCTGATTCAGAATTAATCAGTATCAACGATGTCTCTGCTGTGTCGAAAAATAGTACTGCTGCAGTTGATGAAGTAGTATCTGATGATACTACTAGCAAATTATTACCGCCAAAAGATAAAAATGATGCAGTCGTCACAATTCCCTCCGATGGTACCAGTGGTGACTCATCAGCAACAGTCGAATTACCTCATACTTCTAGACAACCCAATCTAGAAGTACAAAACAGACAACAAGACGTAGAATTACATCGACAACCGGAGGTACCAAGTACCTCGAACTATAAAAAATCCGTTATTTCAATGCCAAAAAAAATCATGGAAGCTATACATAAAAATGGTAGCAAAGAACGGATAAATATGCAAGAACGTATGTCAAAACCTGCGCAAAATGATACAAAAAAAGCGCCGGGTAATAAGATTCAATCAAAAACAAATCTTTCAAATATTGATTCTGAAAAAGAGGATCAAATACTATTTGAGAAACGAACATCCGAGGCTAGACTACAAAAAGAACTAGACGCTCGATATGAAGAAGAAATTGTAAACCTTGATGACTCACCTGTACAAAGTACAGTATATCATGCTGTTGAATTTAATGATGATCTGCGTATATCGACTGGGCCACTGTGGAAACGAGCAGATGTCTTGGAGTTACTGCCATTGTTTAAAGATGCTGAGCATCTCTTCAAATCAACAACCTGTAAAAATTCAAAGATTTGACAACAGATTGCTGCCAAATTGGTCCCATACACAGCTAGACAATGTGAAAATAAATTGAAGTACCTGAAAAAACGGTACATTACTAAAATTGACAATATGAGCAGTGGAGATACCGGAAAAAAAAGAGTACACTGCGATTTTTTTGAAGAACTTGATGCCATATTTCATAAATCACACAATGTTCGTCCTCCTCATATTGCTTCTTTGGTGAATGGACCAAAAAATATATGTGAAAAAGTTGTTGGATATGAAACCAACGAGTCGACCTCTCCTGAAGAAACAACAATTTCGACATGTCTGAACGAAGAAGTTGAATATGAAGATACTCCAAAAATAAAAAAATTGAAAATTAGACCTCAACCAGTATCACTGACCGGAAGTGAAAATTTTGTCTATAAAGAAAGAGCTTTTAATGCTCTCGAAAGAATTGCGACGGCATTTGAGGTGTTTGTCGAAAAAATGTAATGAAGAAATGCAATTTGATTTTGAATAATAATCTATTTTTCATCGAAACATAGTTCCAGCATTGATCGACCAATCACAGAGCTAGTAGCATCGTTTGTCCTTCATGTGATATACATCTACATCGTCATTTGGTAGTGTCGTTTTTGTCATCACAATGTGCTTCTCTTCGAAATTCACTCGTGCGTGTTGGTGCTTGTATCGAGGAATCTAAATTTCAGAAATTTATGAAAAATATGAGGTTTGTGAACAGATTTTTTTTATTAACATTTAAATTTGTACGTGAAGATATTATTTGTTTCGTTATTGTTATAGCTTATCTTAAAATGAATAATCCTCCTCATCGTGGTGTTCCGCATGCTTTGTGGAGGCGTTACATGGCGGAATTAATGGAACGCAATCCACGGGAACCTAACGCTTTCCCACCTGAACAAGCACCAGCAGCAGAAAGACAACCAGAAAATGATGTGAGACAACCTGAGATTGATGTGAGACAACCGGAGATTGATGTTCGACTACTGGAGAGTGATGAACCACGAGGTGATCATGATCATGAACACAATGCTAGGTTAGATCAACGCGGAGATTTGAATGAAAGGTGAGAATTTGATATAATTTTGAGTAAAATGTTGTGTCCTCTTTACCATAACACAGCCCATCGAATTTACCGATGGGATGCGATGAAATTGATAATTTGTTGACAGTTATTATATTACATTAAATGGCATTAGTATAATATTACAAGGATGAAAATCCTGAAGATTTCCATCGATTGTGTTGTATTGTGTTTGTGCTCGGTTCCAATGAATAAATCGTCGAATTGTAACTATCTGTTTGTTTGTTTATTGTTTCATAGACTGCCTCTCCCACGTAACAAAAATGGACAACCACAAGTTCGACAACCAGAAGTTCGAGAACCTGAAGAAATACCTGACGATAGGCTGTTAGATCAAAGGTAATACTTCGATTATTATTCATCATATTTTGTTTATGTCATTATTTTTGATAATTTTTTTCTTTCGATTTATATGTGCAGACCACCAAATCCGGTTCCCAATTCTGCAAATCCCTACATGTGGCCTGAATTGGCCCATATTACATGTGTAAATTGCGGGTTCAAGGGACATCGAACTACTCAATGTCCCTACCCAGGTCGTTGTTGCCACCGATGTAAACAATTTGGCCACACTGCTCGTAATGAGAAATGAGGCAGCTCTAACCTAAAAAAATCAAAAATAAAGATGGCTAACTTCTTTGCATGGGAACAAAAGGAACAATGGGATTTTGCCAATAATTTTCTATTCTGTGCAAGTCAGGGCTGGATTTAGGGAAGTGTAAAGGTACAACTGTACCAGGCGTCAAATTTTTAAAAAAGGGCACAAAAAAGTACGAGAAAAAAATTTTTTGAAAACTTTTTTTTTATTAAGTATTACCACAAAAAATTCAATTCAATCTATAAATTATTAATCTGATAAAAACCTCTGATAAAAATTCATAGAAAAAATTTTGGCAGAAGGAGTAGGTAGCAATAGTTGAAAAATGAGGGGGGCCAAAATTTTGTTGTACTCGGGCGCTGAAGCTGTAAATCCGGCCCTGGTGCAAGTCCGTATTTTACTCTTCCAACTAAGTACGTGTTCCCTAATTTTCTCTAATTAACGATAAATGTAATTTTTAATAGTAAAACACATCGAAAAACCCAAAATTTAATAAGTTGGAAGGTAAAAATTATGCAAATGACGTAAATAATTACGTAAAAAAAGTCGCAAAAAGTGGGGAAAAAAATCAAAAATATGCAAACTGACACTTGAAATTACAAAAAATATACCTTAAAATCGTTTTCATACATATTTTTATCAATGACTATGATTTTTTCTGCATTTTTTTACTTCAGTGACTGAGTTTTCTATGGTTGATCAATAGGGAGCTGGACTTCGATGAAAATGATGACGTAAATCTCAAAAAATGACACTGATGATTGAATTTTCTATCTCAAGAAATTACCCAAGTGCAGGAGGAAAATGGAAATGGTGATAATGATGAGTTTCCTTTACCAGAAAATGATGAACTGCCATTTGTAATGAAAAATATATTTTTCTATTAGTTGACCAAACCTTCAATTTTAAGGATAATGTTGGTTTCCAGCAATTTAATTCGCAAATTGATAGCATTACCTTCAGCAAAAAACAATTTCATAGGAACAACTTTTTAAATGACAATCAGGTACAATGACATAAAATTATGAGTTTGTCTAATCAAAACATTGACTCATTTGCACGTGGAGGTTTAAAATAACACAAAACACAAAACTATTCATAACCATGAACATTAAAATGACAATTCGTTAATAGCACATTCATTTTTAAAATTAAAAACAAGATAGATCCCTGTTGATACATTAAAAAAAATTCAGTTGATCTGTCTTATACTGAAGCTCTGTCTACCATGTTGAAGAACTTTTGGTAAGACAAAAATACGATGCACATTCACTATAGTGTTTTATTTAACAAATGGCGGTCAAGCACATTTAAAGAAGCAGAACTGGTTAAGGCATAGTTAAATGGTGTCAGTGTGACCAGATTGAGATACACAAATATTAATAAAGTGAACAAGTATACGTAAGCAGTGTTACCAGATGTGTGAGTAGAGAGGACATAACAAAATCCAAACTGCTTTGTAATTAAAGGAGTGAATGATTCAACATTCTTAGCAATCTCTCACTTGCTCTCTCACAATTAGTTATTCACTATCAATCAATTCTGATTCAATCTTATAAGAGCTAATTGAATCCATTCACCTGTTCTTTGGTAAAACAAAACGAAAAAATCCCAGGATTCAATCCTTCATTACAAATCGATCTCAACCCCTGATACATACATACATACATACATACAATTATTGCTCGTATTACATTAGTATAGGATTTATTTTCTCAAAACGTACAAAAAAAAGTACTATAAAGTGGTAAAATCGTCTCAGATAGATGATACAGTACACTAAGTGAAATTAATTCAAATCGAGATTAACCAAAGTTATTTTTAAACGAATCTTTTTACAAATTTAAGTAGTCTGATTCTGTTAAGTAGCAACAATTATTACAAATTCGATGATCATCGAATCCAAAGTTGATCATTATTTTCTTTTAAATCTTGGCAGAAGAAGTTGAATAAGTATCTAGGCTAGCCCTCCTCTGTATTTTTTCAGCAAAAAAAAAAAAAAAGTATTACCTACATAATTATTTACTTCTACACCACTTTTACAGGTCACTTACCGATAAATTAAAAAGCTATTAGTTGATTATTTCTATTTATTTTTTATTATTTTGAATTAGTTCTATGCTTGAAGAATAGCACAGACGTAAATTAGAATTTCCGTCTGATGAGACAAAAAAAAATTGACGAAACACGATATACTTGCCTGCATTTTAAACCGAAACAATATTTCAACTGAAGGAAAAATCAGCGAAAAATTTGGGAGAGGTAAGTACCCTTTCCGCCACCTCAATTATAGATTTATGAACGACAGTGCGTACTGAAAAAAAAATTGAAATAAAACTGAAAACTTCGAAACAAAAATTAATTTTTGACTAAGATGACATCATAAAATAATATGTAGCTTAATGAAAGAAGAACGAAAGAAGGGAAAAAAATGGCATCAATCACGAATAAGGACTGAATATTTATAATCGGTATCGAAAGAAAAACGTGGGCGGGGAAGTTTGAAGAAGGAGTTGAAAAGGATGCTGGCTGAATTTGGTACAGCGCCCATCGTCGTACCTATAATACGCGACAATAACGAAAATGTGAAAGGAAGTTTAATTAAAACACGTTCAGCCTTTTCCTGTCGCTCGACCTGTAACACCTATATAACGAATCGTCCTCAGAATTTCGAATCACAATATTATTACAAGCGCTGTCAACTTGTCAGAAACAGTTCTAGACAGATCGGTTCCGCGAATTTTCTCTCGTCGCCAGTTCTTCGCCTCATCCTTCGTCGAACATTCAAATTACAAGCAACGAATGCCAAATGATACAGTGGCGAAAAAAGACAGGCAGGAGGTGACGAAGGGCAGAAATAGCTTCAAATACGAACGTTGATTAAAAATATGACGGTGTATTATTTCACGTTCGCTAGCCCTATTATATTTTCCCATCACTGCCGCAGCGCCTTCAACGGTGAGGAGGGGCTTGGAACAGCTGGAGGAAGAGACCTTTGCCCGTTGCTGCACTACTCCTTATGAAAACGACGACGTCGATACGACCACGAAGGCGAACTGTCTCGATTTTTCACTAGGATGAATTTTTAATTTTCCTACAGTTTAATTCGAGATGGCCACATTTTGTTTCACTCTCTAGTCTCTCCTACCACATAAGTTAATAACACCATCGTCTTCGTAGTACTTCGAAATAACGTGAAAAAGTCAAATTCTTCCACATCACAAAACAATATTACAAAATTGTATGAAAAAAAGAGTTCCACTTTGGACAAATAATAAAGAGAGTAGGTATATCTATGTCATGAGAGCAAGATAAATAAAAATTTTTGTTTTCTAAAAATTATCCAGCCAATTAAAATTTAATTTTTTCTCGATTGCTTCATTAATTAGAAGCGAAGTTTAATTTTAAGTATCTCTTCAACACATCAATCGCGGTAAATGTATATTTTCCAAAAGTGTCAAATTTTGTAATGGTTGCTGTGGATTACCTTAGGTTGTGAGCAAAGGATTCACATGGCAAAAGGTAGTCTGTATTAAATTGCCAGCTTTGTAGACGCAAGTACAGGAGATCCAACCTCAGTAAACACTGGATGAATTTTGTAGTTTATTGGCGCCTTTTACAGTGGGCTCTGTGCACGCACATTTACTTGAATATATACATTAATACGTTTGTATTGGTAATCTAATTACATTGTACTTTGTAGATAACAAAGTACAACAAATACACTTGTCAATGAATGCTACTCTTTTTTGCGAAGATCCAGGGTGAGGATGACGAGGATGACTGTTTACTCAAATTTTTCACAAGTGGTCCGTAAGAGCAGTTTTTTTTTTTGTAAATAACTTTATAAGCGTCCCATCCTGCCTGTTCAGCATTTTTATTTTAATTATCATTTTATGGTAAGTAGTCGTCCATGTTGTTAAAAATGTAAGCAGTCATCCTTACTATGGACCGTTAACCAAAAAAAAAAAAAAAGAAGATATAATCTGTGATAAGCCAATTTGTCCCAATCCGACCATTATGAATTACATACATACTGTAATAAGTAATTTGTGCAAATGTGTTTCAACATGCAGTGCACTAAGTTAACCAGCCTTTTGGCAGTGACAGTCATGTGTTGGTAGTTCACTAACAAGTTCATTTGAACTAAACAATTTAAAGACCTAAATGACCGAGACCTAA